>JAZKLR010000704.1:0-342816 GCA_037103525.1 Ganaspis brasiliensis
TTGTTACATTTTATAAACATTTTAAAGAAAAAAAGATTAAAATTAATAAAAATTAAATACACTTTTAATGTTTTTATTATTTTTTATGTTCAATAATATAAATTTTCTATTAAATTTCTTGAATTCCAATATTTAAATTGAATTTTGAATATTCTTTTCTATTATGGGTCATTAATTACAATAATAATGAAAAGAAACAATTTTAACAAATTTTTAAATAAAAGTACCTTTGCGCATGTGCAGATATCATGTTACCGTGTTACGCATGCGCAATAATAAGACGGAATTTACTGCGCACTTATTAAGAAAAGTATGCTATATGTAGTGAAAATTTAATTATCTGGTGAAGTACAGCACTGCGCATGCGTAATTTTTGAATTTAATTAGAGCACATGTGTGACTATGACTGTGCATGATTGCGCATGTGTAACAGCAATACAAAACAACTGCGCATGTGAAATGTTTGTTTAGTAGTGCGCACGTTTACACAGCTGTGGTGCACTACTGCGCATGTGCAACAATATGTTGTTCGTAAAAAATGTTCAGTTTAACATGTTTGACACGAATAGTGCCAGTGCGCATTGTTACAAACTATAATAACATGGTGAAATGAACATTTTTGTAAGTAACCTATTGGAAAAAGTAGGTGAACTTTGAAGTCTGTACGACGATGAACGAAGTTTTTCGGTATCGTATTAATATAATAGAAGATTACCACGTACAATTTTATGAATATTGGAGAAACTTTCAAACTAGTTATTCTCAATAAATAAGTAAATTTTTACAAAACTTTTTTAAACACTAATTATATGGAAGATTTTCTGACAGTATGTTAAATATTTATTACCCCCACCCCCGGTACCCCTAGAAAATGGTTTTTAAAAGTATGAAAAATTGAAAACTTTCAGATCAAAATTTGTTACATTTTATAAACATTTTAAAGAAAAAAGATTAAAATTAATAAAATTAAATACACTTTAATGTTTTTATTATTTTTTTATGTTCAATAATATAAATTTTTCTATTAAATTTCTTGAATTCCAATATTTAAATTGAATTTGAATATTCTTTTCTATTATGGGTCATTAATTACAATAATAATGAAAAGAAAACAATTTTAACAAATTTTTTAAATAAAAGTACCTTTGCGCATGTGCAGATATCATGTTACCGTGTTACGCATGCGCAATAATAAGACGGAATTTACTGCGCACTTATTAAAAAAAGTATGCTATATGTAGTGAAAATTTAATTATCTGGTGAAGTACAGCACTGCGCATGCGTAATTTTGAATTTAATTAGAGCACATGTGTGACTATGACTGTGCATGATTGCGCATGTGTAACAGCAATACAAAACAACTGCGCATGTGAAATGTTTGTTTAGTAGTGCGCACGTTTACACAGCTGTGGTGCACTACTGCGCATGTGCAACAATATGTTGTTCATAAAAAAATGTTCAGTTTAACATGTTTGACACGAATAGTGCCAGTGCGCATTGTTACAAACTATAATAACATGGTGAAATGAACATTTTTGTAAGTAACCTATTGGAAAAAGTAGGTGAACTTTGAAGTCTGTACGACGATGAACGAAGTTTTTTCGGTATCGTATTAATATAATAGAAGATTACCACGTACAATTTTATGAATATTGGGAGAACTTTCAAACTAGTTATTCTCAATAAATAAGTAAATTTTTACAAAACTTTTTTAAACACTAATTATATGGAAGATTTTCTGACAGTATGTTAAATATTTATTACCTCCCCCCCCGGTACCCCTAGAAATGGTTTTTAAAAGTATGAAAAATTGAAAACTTTCAGATCAAAATTTGTTACATTTTATAAACATTTTAAAGAAAAAAAGATTAAAATTAATAAAATTAAATACACTTTTAATGTTTTTATTATTTTTTATGTTCAATAATATAAATTTTTCTATTAAATTTCTTGAATTCCAATATTTAATTGAATTTTGAATATTCTTTTCTATTATGGGTCATTAATTACAATAATAATGAAAAAAAAACATTTTAACCAATTTTTAAATAAAGGTACCTTTGCGCATGTGCAGTTATCATGTACCGTGTTACGCATGCGCAATAATAAGACGAATTTACTGCGCACTTATTAAGAAAAGTATGCTATATGTAGTGAAAATTTAATTATCTGGTGAAGTACAGCACTGCGCATGCGTAATTTTGAATTTAATTAGAGCACATGTGTGACTATGACTGTGCATGATTGCGCATGTGTAACAGCAATACAAAACAACTGCGCATGTGAAATGTTTGTTTAGTAGTGCGCACGTTACACATCTGTGGTGCACTACTGCGCATGTGCAACAATATGTTGTTCATAAAAAAATGTTCAGTTTAACATGTTTGACACGAATAGTGCCAGTGCGCATTGTTACAAACTATAATAACATGGTGAAATGAACATTTTTGTAAGTAACCTATTGGAAAAAGTAGGTGAACTTTGAAGTCTGTACGACGATGAACGAAGTTTTTTCGGTATCGTATTAATATAATAGAAGATTTGAGATACTTTACAGTAATTCAAGACAATTCAAGATACTTTAGGGTATTTCATGATACTTCAGGGTATTTTAAGATAATTCAGATAATTCCAGATACTTTAGATGATTCAAAATAGGACAAAATAATTCATGATAACATTAGTTTTAAATACTTTTAAATCATTCGTCATTCTTTAGGGTAATTCAGGTAACATCAGATAATTCTAGATACTACACAAATATATATCATTTTTTTCTATTTTTAATTTTTTTGTTTTTTCTTCGGGTATTCTTCGTCTCCTGAAAGAATCTTAAGTCAGCCGAGCGCGTAATATGACGTCATTGTTTATATAAACAAATCAATTTTGTTGACATTATCGATAATAGCTACGGTCGTTTAGCGATAGGTTTAAGTGCGTCTTTCCGTCGTGACGCGAGTTCGAATCCTCCCCCATATGATATTTATTTTCAAATAAATATATAATATATTATAAATATATATATATATATTATAATATATTATATTTTTTATATTATATATTATTATTATTTTATTATTATTTTATTATTATATATTATTATTATATATTATATATTATATTATATAATATATTATATAATATATTATAATATATATATATATATATATATTATAATATATATATATATATATTATAATAATCTTTCAATTTGTATAGGTTTTAAAATTTACAAAAATATCAAGATATCCCATTTCTCAACACGTTTAATGTTAAATTTACTGCACAACTTTTCTCAGTGTGTTTAAAAGAATTTCGGGTGAGATTTTTTCATAAAAGACAGAAATTCTAAGTTGTTAATTAGCCATTTAATTTTTAATTTCATCACGCATGTATATCAGTAACTTACTCTTGGTTCTCGAGAAGTTCCGTGAAACGATGCGCTCAACGTTAACGAAGCGTTAAAGCGAAGCAGGTGCGGTGCATAAATGTGGCATATATAAAACATATAATTATTAAAGGTAATAATTAAGCGTCGAGGAATACGTAAAGGGTTGCAAGATAGAGACCCTAGGTCTGCACTCCTGTGAATTCTTTGGAATCACAAGTTTTTTGAACTCATAACACGTAATGACTTGATTAAATCAAAGCAACTCTCGGATGGTTGTGAATTTTTTTTTAAACTAAAACAAGGTAAAAGTCCAATTATGGGACATTTTACAAATTTTCACCTATTAAAGATAGAGTTGAAAAAGTTATATTATAATTTGTTTTCTATAATAAAAGTGAATTGGAAACTATTTTATTATTTAAAATACTTATACTAATTTATTGCCCTGAGTGACTATGACGTAAAAATTTGTTAAGAGATTTTCGCCAGTCTGCAAAATGCGACTTACTATTAGATATTGTAACTAATAAAAATATTATTGTAGTATATATGTGTGATTGAACAATCAATTTTTTATTTAAGATACTGTTTAAAAAATTATATTTTATAAATTTATTATTTTATTATTTATTTATATAATTATAACATCTTAAGTGTCCCAATTTATGGAACATATTTTGATGTCAAACTTTGCAAAATTTCTTAAAATATCATTAGAAAGGACTTGTTCAAAATTTGCCTTGAAATTATTTTTTTCCAAATTAACTAATTTTTGTAAATCTAAAAAAGTTAGTTTTAAGGCAAAATTTTGAACAAGTTTGGGTTAGACAGACATATACAATAACATTTTTAATAATTTTATAAAGTTTGATAATAAAAAATATTAATTATTTTAAGGGAAAGTTTATGAATAATTTTTGCCTATATCAGTGACGTCGCACTCTATCATATGCCCTTAATCTATATAATATAATATTGCATTTTTTCTCATTTTTCATTTCCTAAAATATTCTTAATTTTTATTTATCCAAGTACACATGTAGAAAAATGAAACCAAACAACAAACAATAATTTAAACAAATTATTGTTAACAAATTATTATTATAACTTTAATCCTAAAATACCTAGCGATTCATAGTTTTCTTAACTTGGTAACTTTTTATTTTGAAAGCAATAAGATATTTAGCAAAATTATCCGTAGACAACACGTAAAATTGTTTAAACAAATTATTGTTAATAATTTTTAATTTTTTCAAATGCTTCTAGAACAACACAACTTGTAAAATTATTAAAAATTTGTGTCTTTTTTGGTTTATTTGTAAACTATTGTTAACAATAATTTGTTTATACAATGACAAACGGTAGTTTCAGTTAATTTTTCTAAATATCTTGTGGTTTAAAATATAAACAATTAACACTTTAAAAAAATTACCACTCACTAGGTCTTTTAGAATAGCAGTTAAAAATAAACAATTATAAACTGTTTAAAAAGTAAAAATAATTTTGTCTTTTTCTAACCAGAGACCTTTAATTTGTAAAATTAGGAAAAATTTGTGTTTTTCTAGTTGCATTTGTAAAGAATTAATAATGATTAACAATAATTTGCTTAAACAATTAAAAATGGTTGTTATGGTTAATTTTATTTGATACTTTTTTTAATTTCAAATATAAAAAATAGTCAAGTCAGAAAAAACTGCAACCCGCTATGCTTTTTCCTTGAATACCTATAAATTAACAATAATAAATTGTTTAAACAAATTAAAAATAATAATTTCTAGTCAATAATTTTTCTTATTCTAACGAGTTTAACTAATTAAACTATTAATTTGTAAAATTAGAAGAAAGTTGTGTCTTTCTAGGTGCATTTGTAAAAAGGTAATTATTATTAACAATAATTTGTTTAAACAATTGCAAATTGTTGTTGTAATTAATTTTACTGAATACTTTTTCAAATTGTAAAGGTAAAAAATAGTTAAGTCAGAAAAAACTACAACTTACTAGGTTTATTTGAATAAGAGCCTAAATTAATAATAATAAATTGTTTAAACAAATTAAAAATACATAAAAATATTTATAAACATTTGTAAATTGACGATATGTAACAATTTTGTTAAAAAATCCTGAAGAAAGAAATACCTGGGAATTCCTGGAAAATCCTTGAAAATGACGGAAAAATACCTGGGAATTTCTGGGAAATCCATGGGATATTTATTTGCTTTTCGGGGAATTCCAGGAAAACGTCTGGGAACGAATTGGAATATCCTGAAAATCTTGGGAAATTTTTAGGAAATTCCTAGGAAATCTTAAGAAATTTTTGAGAACTCCTAGGAATCTTCTGTGACATACTTGGAATTACTGGGAACTCTCGGGAACTTCGTGGGAAATCCCTGAAGTTTCCTGGGAACTCATGGGAATTTTCTGGGAAATCATTGGGCATTCCTGGGAAACTCCTGGCAATCACTTGGAAATTCCTGTCAATCCCTAGAAAATTTCTGTTAGGCACTTGGAAATTACTAGGAATTCTTGGGAAACTCCTGGGAACTCCAGGGAATAACCTGGAAATTTATTGGAAATTTTTGGGACACATGGGAAATTCCTAGAAAATCTATGGTTATTTCGCGGATTTCCTGGGAAACTACTGGGAATATATAGGAACTTTCTGAGAACTTTTGGGAAATTCCTGGGAAATTCTTAGGAAATCCCTGGGAATTTCTCGGAATTCCTGGGAAACTCCTGGGAATTTATTGGAAATTTCAGAGTAACCCTGGAAAATTTCTTGGATACCCCTTAGACATTCCTAGGATGATCCTGGGAATTTCTGGGAAATTCGTGGAAAATTATTGGAAATTCTGGGAACTCTTGGGAAATTCCTAGGAAATTCTTGGGCACATGTCGGAATTCCCGGAAAGATACTGGAAATTTAATAGAAATTTCTGGAATATCTGGGAAAATTTGTAGGAAATTTTTGGAATTCTGAGAAAATGCATAGGAATTCCTGGGAAATTCCTGGGCTTTCCTTAGAAACTTTTGAAAATCTGGGAAAATTCCTAGGAAATTCCTAGGAATTCTAAGAAAATACCTAGAAATTCCTGGTAAATCCCTGGGCATTCCTGAGAACCTTTAAGAATCCTTTAGAAATTCATGGGAACTTTTGGAAAATTTCTGGGAATTTCGTAGAAATTCCTGGGAACCCTCGGAAAATCTCTGGTAACCCCTTAGAAAATCTTGGGAACTCTTGGGAAATTTCTTGGAAGCCCCTTAGAAATTTCTGGGATATTCCTGGGAATTTCTCAAAGAACCTGGGAAGTTATTGGAAATTTCAAAGGGCTCTCGGGAAATTGTTTGGAAATTCTTGGGCACACGTCGGAATTTCCGGGAAGCTGCTGAAAAATTAATAAAAATTTTTGGAATATCTGGGAAAATTTGTAGGAAATTTTTTGGAATTCTGAGAAAATGCATAGGAATTCCTGGGAAATTCCTGGGCTTTCCTTAGAAACTTTTGAAAATCTGGGAAAATTCCTAGGAAATTCCTAGGAATTCTAAGAAAATACCTAGAAATTTCTGGTAAATCCCTGGGCATTCCTGAGAACCTTTAAGAATCCTTTAGAAATTCATGGGAACTTTTGGAAAATTCCTGGGAACCCTCGGAAAATCTCTGGTAACCCCTTAGAAAATCTTGGGAACTCTTGGGAAATTTCTTGGAATCCCCTTAGAAATTTCTGGGATATTCCTGGGAATTTCTCAAAGAACCTGGGAAGTTATTGGAAATTTCTAAGGGCTCTCGGGAAATTGTTTGGAAATTCTTGGGCACACGTCGGAATTTCCGGGAAGCTGCTGGAAAATTAATAAAAATTTTTGGAATATCTGGGAATATTCCTAGAAAATCCCTCGGAATTCTGAGAAAATACCTAGGAATTCCTGATGAATTCCTGGGCATTCCTAACTCCTAAGAAACTTTTGAGAATCCCTTAGAAATTTATGATAACTTTCGAAAAATTTCAGGGAATTCCTTAGAAATTCCTGGGAACCCATGGAAACTCTCTGGGAACCCCATAGAAACTCTTGAGAACACTTGAAAAATTTCTTGGACACCCTTTAGAAATTCCTGAGATACTCCTTTGAATTTCTGTAAAATCTCTGGGATTTTTATGGTCATTTCGGGTAATTCCAGAGAAACTCCTGGGAACCAATTGGAAAATCCTGGAAACTTTTGGAAAATTTCAAGGAAATTTCTGTGAATTCTGTGGAAAATTCTGCAAACTCTTAGGAATTTTGTGGGAAATCCTTGGACATTCCTAGGATTTCCTGGGAAAATCCTGGGAAGTTATTGCAAATTTCTGGCAGTTCTTGGGAAATTCCTAGAAAATTCTTGGGCACACGTTAGAATTCTCGGAAAGCTGCTGGAAATTGAATAGAAATTTTTGGAATATCTGAGAAAATTCCTAGAAAATACCTAGGAATTCCTGGTGAATCCCTGGGCATTCCTGAGAAACTTTTGAGAATCCCTTAGAAATTCATGGGAACCCTCCTGAAATTCCTGGGAACCCCCGGAAAATCTCTGGGAACCCCTTAGAAATTTACTGGGATCTCTTGGGAAATTCCTAGAAAATTCTTGGGCACATGTCGGAATTCCCGGGGAGCTGCTGGAAATTTAATAGAAAATTCTAGAATAGCTAGGAAAATTCGTAGGAAATTTCTTGGAATTCTGAGAAAATGCATAGGAATTCCTGGTAAATCCCTGAGCATTCCTGATAAGCTTTTGAGAACCCTTAAAAATTCGTGGGAACCCTCAGAAAATTTCTAGGAATCTTTTAAATATTCGTGGAGACCCCTGGAAAATTTCTGGGAACCCCTTAGAAATTCTTGGGAACTTTTGGGAAATTTCTCAACATTCCTGGGAAACTCCTAGCATTCACTTGGAAATTTCTGGGCACCTTGGATATTCCTAGAATTTCCTGGGAAAATCTTGGGAAGTTATTGGAAATTTCTGGGAACTCTTGGGAAATTCCTAGGAAATTCTTGGGAATTTTGAAAATATACCTAGAAATTCTTGAAAAATCCTTGGGCATTCCTGAGAAATTTTTGAGAATCCCGTAGAAATTCCTGGGTATTCTTTGGAAATTTCTTGGAAGTCCGTGGGCATTCCTGGGGAACTCCTGGGAATTTCTGGGAAATTCCTGGGCACTCCTTTGAATTCCATGGGAATGACAAGTTTTTTGAACTTATAACACGTAATGAGTTTTCAGATAATAGATAACATTTAATTTTGCATTATTAAATAATTTTAATTACTTTTTATCATTTTTTTTAAAATAAATTCGTTACACGAGCTCGAGAAAAAGGCTTATAATAACTAAAAAATAGATATACCGGTACTTTATAAAATTTGTTACATTTTTTGGTATGATGATAAAATGATACTGTACGTGTTTAAATATCTTTAAAAAGTTTCTTCAAATAAATAAATAAATATAGAAAATTCATGAAAAAACATGTCTATAATATCAAAAGATATTTTCACTTCAAAAGTGAGAATAATTAATAAAAGAAGCAAATTAAAATAAAGAAAAAATGTTCTTAAAACAAAGTACGTTAGAAAAGGTAAAAAAATAGAACAAAACAATTTTAAAATGTCGACCACTATCAAACATCATTTGTTCCTTATTGCTGAAAATTGTCATGCAAACATTCGTTATCCTAAACTCCATCAGCAAAAACTGTGAAGGAAAAGGTTTTACTAGTTAATAACGGTATTAAACATTAAATTATATATTTAAGCATAAAAAAATCAATTTTTAAACTACCCTGACACAAATCTGTTAAAGTTTTCGAGCAAAGCACACGTTTTAAAACTGTGGGGAAAAAAAGGTTAGTTTGTGTTGCGACTTGGTATTTCCTTCGACTCAAACCGACTTTTGAGCCAAATATTAAGTAATTATACTCTTACTAATAAAACAAATTGAAAATTATATCACTTTTTAAAAATGAAAATTTTAATTTAAACATTTCAAATTTGAAAATTGTGATATTATAGGTCAATCAATTTGTTCTAAAGCAAAGAATACGAATTTTTAACATAATAAGTTGAACTTATAGGATAAACATTTTTTTTTAAAAACCAATTTAAAATAAATAAAAATAAATAAGTCTTTTTTAACTGTTATTTTTAAAAACCCTTGTATCTAATTCCAGATTTTTGTAGTAACAATAGCCAAACACACATACAAGAATAACAAGAACAAAATTTTTAAGAAAATATAAAATGATGTTTCTGAGAAAATCGAGTTTTTTGCTTTTTCAAAAATAACCGAAATTTTGTAAATTTAAAAAAAAATTTAATTTCTAAATTTGTAGAGAAAAAGCATCTAAAATGCTTCTAAAATTAAATCTATTGCAAAAATTTCTTTTTGTTGTCTAGTAACTACAAAAAAAAATCAAAAAAAAAAAATTATGTTTTTGAGAAATTTGAGTTTTTTGATTTTAAAAAAAGGGCCGCTATTTTGTTAATTTTTATAGTTTCTAAGGAGAAGCATCTAAAACATCAGTAAGATCAGAAAATAAAATTGAAAAATATCAATTTTTTAAAAAACTTTGAGAGATTTAAAAAAAACTTGTTTGCTTTTTCGTTTAAAAACTATACACTTTGTTCTAAAATTTTCAAATGCTCATTACTATGCGAAAAAAATTTTTTTCACAAAACAAAAAAATACGTGTTTCTTACTTTGTTCTAAAAAACAATAAAAAGCATGTTAAACATGACTTTGAATTTTTAGAATATTTGGCCGGTATGATTTGAAATGGAAACAGTCAAATACTAAATTTGAAGTAATTTAAAAATTTCTTAATTTTTTAATAATTCTTTTCTATTATGATTTCAATTACTAAATTTATTAATTTTAAATTTACCTTCTTCAAATTTCAATTATTTTGTTTAGTTTTTTTACTCACTTTTTCAAATTTAATTATTTTTTCCTCGACATGAAATCAATTTAATTATTTAATCCGAAACTTCTATGTTATACATCGCAAAATTTAAATTAATTTTTTTAATTTACAATTATTTTTGTCATTTTGAAAATATTATCTTCAATTTTTAATCATTTTCATAATTTCTGAATTAATTTCCTGAAATGCCATATAATTATATGTATATCTTAATTTTTAATTAGTTTGTTCCATTTTTATTTATTTTTATTATTTTGCAATTATTTTTGCCATCTTTTAATATTTCCATTATTTTTTGGTTAATTTCCTAAATTTTCAGTTATTATTTCAAATTCAGATTATTGTCATCAGTTTTCTATGTTTTAAACCATTGTTCAATTATTTTCTTCAATTTCTAATTTTTTCTTATTATTATGACCTACTTTTAAAAATTTTCAATTATTGATCTGAAATTTTAATTATTTTTATCAATTTTTAATTATTTCTGCGACTTTTTAATTATACGCTTTTATTACAAATTATTAAGTAATTTTGAAGTTGTTTTCTTTTTTAAACATATATTCTATGATTTTTTCAATAATTTCTCTCAAATTATATTTACTGTTTTCAATTTATCATATTTAATTTATTTTCATCATTTTTCAATTATTTTTCTCAATCTTAAATTATTTTCAGCATCTTTCAATTATTTCTTTTAAATTTGAATTAATATGATAATTTTTAAATTATTTTCCTTAATTGTTAATTATTATTTAAATTTTAGAAAATTATTTTCTAAGATTTTCAAGTATTTTTCTGAAATTATTTTACAATTTATCATTGTTTTTATCACATTTCAATTATTTTCCAAAATTTATTTCCTTCAATTTGCAATTTTTTTCATTTGTTTTATAATTTCTAAAATTATAAACTATTTATTTGGTATTTCAATTATTTCATTCAGTTTTTAATTAATTATATTATTTTTTATATTATTTTCTTCAAATTTCAATTACTTTTGTCATTAATCAATTATTGTTGTCATTTTCCAATTATTTTTTTCATATTTTTGTTATTTGTGCCATTTATATTTTTTTTTTACAAATTCCAATTATTTTATTCAATTTTTTTTTACTCTCGTGAATTTTTTAATTTCTTACACCCGTTTTCAATTATTTTCATCGTTATTTTTATTATTGTCACGATTTTATTAATTTTCTTACACCTGGAATTATTTTATTCATATTTTAATTTTTTGCCATTTTTGAATTATTCTCTTAAAATTTTAATTATTGTCTTCAAACTTCAATTAATTTATTTAACTTTCAATTATTTTCCTCAAACTTATAATATTTCTTTTAACCTTCCAATTATTGTCTATAATTTTTTAATTTTTACACCAGTTTTGAATTATTTATTTTAATATTTCAATTGTTTTGTCAAGTTTTCAAGCATTTTCTTCAAATTTTTAATTTTTTTAATGTTATCGATTATTTTTGTCATTTCTCGATTATTTTTTCAAATTACAACTATTTTTGTCAATATTCAAATATTTTTGACATTTTGGAATTATTTTCTTTAAATGGCATTTTCTTCAATCTTTTTATTATTGTCATGAATTTATTAACTTTTGAAGATCAGTTTTCAATTATTTATGTCATTATTCAATTAGTTTCATCACATTTTAATTATATCGTTAATTTCTCAATTATTTTATACAATTTTTAAATTAATGTATTAAATTTTTTATTTTTTTACTTTATTTTTTAATATATTTCTAATTTTTCATTAATTTTTTTCTATATTTCAGTAATTTTTGTCATTATTTAACTATATTTTCTACACATATACATTTTTTTGGTATTTTTAAATTATTTTTTTCAAGTTTCAATTATTATTCTTTTGGCTGCTTCCATTTCAAATCATACAGGTCGAATATGTTCAAAATTCAAAATCATGTTTAACATGATTTTTATTGTTTTTTAGGGCAAATAATGAGACACGTATTTTTTTGTTTTGAGAAAAAAAATTTTTTCGCAGAGTTACGAGCATTTGAAAGTTTTAGGACAAAGAGTGATTTTTGAGCAAAAACGCTAACAAATTTTTTTCAAATCACTTTAGTTTTTTCAAAAAATTATATTTTTTAATTTTGTTTCCTGATTTTATTTATGTTTTAGGTGCTCTTTCTTAGCAATTTTGAAAATTTTGAAAATTTTGAAAATTAACAAAATGGCGGACAGTTTTTGAAAAATCAAAAAACTCAAATTTCTCAAAAACGTAATTTTTTATTTTTTTGAAATTTTTTTTGTAGTTACTAGATAACAAAAAAAACTTTTTCTAATAGGTTTAATGTGCGCTAAAACACTGTGGAAGGCGCAGCAATTTTTTTTGTAAAAATTATAAAAGGTTTACTTTGGCAAAAAAATATAAATATATAGGTATATTATTCCATAATTATTCATAAATTATTCTATTTTTTTTTATTTTAGTAATGTTTGACTAATGTTTGACATGCTTTTGTTTACAAATTAAGGAATTTCAAAAATTTTTAAAATGTCAATTTTTCAAAAATAAAGAAGCTTAATTTTCTCGAAAACAATATTTTTTATTTCCTTAAAATTTATTTTCATTTACTAGATAGAAAGAGGAATTAAAAATTATATTTCTCTAAATAAAAAATAGTTGTTTTAAAAAAAAAAATATTCAAGGTGGTTTTTTCAACTGAAAGATATCTTTGCATTAGCCAAAATAATGACCTTTCGTATTTTCAAAAAAAAAAAAAAAAAAAAATTCTTGAGCCCTTCACAGTGTTTTAGCGCACATTAAACCTATTGGAAAATTTTTTTTTTGTTCTCTAGTAACAACAACAAAAATAAAAAATTACGTTTGTGAGAAATTTGAGTTTTTTGATTTTTCAAAAACTGGCCGCCGTTTTGTTAATTTTTAAAATTTTTAAAATTTTCAAAATTGCTAAGAAAGAGCACATAAAACATAAGTGAAATCAAGAAATACAATAATTATATGAATAATATATGGCGTTGTATTAGTCAAAATAATGACTTTTATAATTTTTACAAGAAAAATTCTGGCGCCTTTCACAGTGTTTTAGCGCATATTAAACCTATTGGAAAAAATTATTTTTGTTATCTACTAACTACAAAAAAAATTTCAAAAAAAAAAAAATTACGTTTTTGAGAAATTTGAGTTTTTTGATTTTTCAAAAAATGTCCGCCATTTTGTTAATTTTCAAAATTTTTTAAATTTTCAAAATTGCTAAGAAAGAGCACCTAAAACATAAGTAAAATCAGGAAACAAAATTAAAAAATATAATTTTTTGAAAAAACTAGGGCCCGTATCATTTTGACACAAATTTTTTCAGGCAACTTGTTATATTGTACTCCCGAAGATGAATGTTATATTTTACTCCTACTAAAATCGAAGATTTTTAAGTTTTAATTATTCAATAATTGAATTTATTGCATTAATTAAGTCTTCGAATATTAATTTAATGTATTAAAATCAATTATTTAATAAATAAGACTTAAAAATCTTTGATTTCAGAAGGAGTAAAATATAACATTCATCATTAGGAGTACAATATAACAAGTTGCCCGAAAAAATTTGTGTCAAAATGATACGGACCCAAAAACTAGAGTGATTTGAAAAAAATTTGTTAGCGTTTTTGCTCAAAAATCACTCTTTGTCCTAAAACTTTCAAATGCTCGTAACTCTGCGAAAAATTTTTTTTTCTCAAAACAAAAAAATACGTGTCTCATTATTTGCCCTAAAAAACAATAAAAATCATGTTAAACATGATTTTGAATTTTGAACATATTCGACCTGTATGATTTGAAATGGAAGCAGCCTTAAATTGAAAATTCTATTATTTCTTTCAATTTTTCAACTATTGTCTAAAAAGTGTAATTTTTACACCAGCTTTTATAATTATTTATGTCATTATTCAATTAGTTTCTTTACATTTTACTTATTTCTTCAATATCTTAATCACTGTGCGAAAATTAAAATTTTTTCCACCAGTCTCAAACTTTTGTTTCAAATTTTAATTAATTTTGTCATTCTTTAATTATTTTTTGTGACTTCAATTATTTTTAAAGCTTTTCAATTATTTACTCTAAATTCCAATTATTTCGTCTGAATATTTGTCATCATTTTTTGATTTCTAATCAATTTTTCAGTTAGTTTTGTCATTTACAACTTTTTTTCAAATTGAATTATTTTTGTCATTATTCAATTATTTTCTACATATTTCAATTATTTTTGTGATTTTTTTTTCAAATTTGAATGGCTTTTTCTTTCAATTTAATATCAGTAATATCAAACTCTATATTGCTTATTCAATATTTTTTATTTAAAAACTTACTATTTAATCACTTTTTTTATTTAAAAGCCCACTATTTACTAACTTTTTCACTTAAAAACTCATTATTTAATCACTTTTTTTAAATTAAAAAGTTTTTGTTTCACTATTTTCAATCTGCAAGTCCACTGTCAGCCCTCGTTATTGGATAAATAATATTCATCGATTTGTTTGATTTATTATAATAGTTTAATTTCTAAAATGTATGGAAAACAAATTTCGCGCTTGCGCGCGTTATATTTTACTAGTATAATATAATATTTAATTATTTTCTAATATTCCATTTCCTAAAATATTCTTATTTTTTATTTATTTAGGTGCACGTGAGCCAGAAAAATACTAAAAATGGAACAAAGCAATTTCAAAATTGCAACATTGGTTTATCGAACATAAACATATTTCTTTTGCACTGCTGACAATATACAGAGAAGAATAATTTGTCTCGTACATTGAAAAACATTGAAAAATAAATTTTTGCGAAAACCACAGTTCAAAATTGAAACGCCTCATTTGTTAGGCTACGTGTCGAAAACTTAAACCAAACCAAACTTATCAACTGTCAGAGAACATTTTTCCAACAAAATGTTATCGATTTGCAAAAAACTGATTAGTTTTTTTCTAATCGTATTATGTTTCTTGAAACCTGTTCAAAATGACAAGTTAACGCCGAAATTATCAAGAAGTCTTGGTCAATACATCAGTGACATTGCAAACAAAAATCAAGTAATTATACTGACTAACGAAGAAAACACAAAGATTAATGATTTTGTTGCAAAAATTAGTCACCATGTACCTACGTTTTGTGCAACAATAACAAAAATGGAAAATTCGTTTAATGATTACGTCAAAATGATTGGGCAGAATCCTAGGGACACGACATTCTTTGTCGTTGTACTTGCTGAAAAGACACAGTCAATAGACGTTCCGATTTTTCGATCAATGAATATCTTGACTAAACTTTCAAACCAACATTCACGACCAAAGTGTTTAATCGTCAATTTGATGAAAAATCAGATGGATTACAAAACGCTTTTGCAAAAACAATGGGAAAGGAAGTTTTTGGATTTGACTATTCTGGAAGTAACAAAAAGTGATGATACTTTACAAAATGGATTGCTTGCTCAAAGTCAAGAAGTAGCTACTCTCCATCAATTGAATCCGTTTAGTAAAATCTACACCAAGCAAAACCGGTGGTTGAATTCGCAGTGGTTCCCAGACAAAACCCTAAATTTACACAAGTATCCATTAACGATCAGTGCTCAGGTTGTAAACCACGTACCGGGAATGAGTTACATTTAACTCAATTAATCTACGGTTTATAGGAATTCTTTTGAAGAAGATTGTTTAGGGAATATTTTTAAATTATTTATTAATGGTTAGCACAGATGTAGGCTCCGGAAGCTAGGACCACGAAAATTCCTTAGAATTTCCGATCCCCTCGCAACTAGAGGTGTACGTTTATTTATCCTTCCAACAACACCAGAAGGATTCTTTTATTTTAATTACTTAAAGGTTATGGGGGCTCAAGGAACTTGAATAAACTTCAATAACAACTTTAATTAAGATAATTTTAACAAACCGTATTTGGTCCCTTAGAAAGCCATCTCTGCTCTCCTGATTCACCTTATACCTTATCCTTATTCTTATCCTTATCCTTATCTTTATCCTTATCCTTATCCTTTTCCTTTGGTTAAGAATGCCTCCTTGTCCAATTGAAAACTGTCCACTTCGCTGACGGCAAATTACCACACACTCGCGCACAAATTCCATTTTCTATTTTTATGTTCTTCTCTTCACTCTTAATTTCCAACTGAACTTTTCTTATCTGTCTAGCCCTCTCATTCTCCATCCTTTTCTTCTATTCATCTTGAACACCTTTTCTCCGCCTTTCATGGTCATTGTCCCAAAACCTTGACGCCAGGTTGTTATGTCAACAAATAGTCATTGTCTCATAGTAAACTTGAAACTCGAGTTCAAATCATAAGGCATTAAATAAAGACATTATTTTAATCTCTCAAATATTACATTTATTTTGGTCGGCAAGACAGGTGTTTCAGCAAAGAAATCAACGGCATATTATCTTCGAGACTTTCGCAAAGAAAGCAAATTTTACTGCAAACTTCACAAAATATTCGAGAAATTCAAGTGCTATGAATTTTCTACTGGAACCTAGAATTTTAACAGCTGGATTTTTAAGAACCAAATGGCATCGATCTCGTTTGTATTCGACTGGAGATGTTCGTGTTGTGATACCACGAATGAAACTTGATGATGAGAAAGGTATTTTTCTGTCTTGGCAATTAGTCTATGCTATTGTGGCAAACATTGTGGTTATTTTTATCCTACAACAACTACTGCTGTTGATGCAATTTAGCGAAAATTCTTGGCGGTTGTTGGACATTTTTGGAATTGTCTTGGGAATGGGCTTTCTCAATGTTCCGAAAAGTGTTAAAGAGAGAATTGTTGCAGTCTGTTTGTTTTTGGCTTGTGTGATTTACTCTGGAGACCTGCATTCCGTTTTAACTGACGTTGAATTTCAACCAGCTACTGAACGAGAAATTAATTCTATTCGAGATCTTGCCGAATCAAACCTAACACTCTGGGCACATGAACATTTTTTTATAACTAGAGAAAGTGCCAACAAGAGTCCAAGATATGTTCAAGAATTGCATGACAGAATTCACAAGTATACTAGAAATTTCACACAAACAAATTGTCTGATGTATCTATTTAGACACAAGAATACATCATGCGCTGTACAAGTTACTCTTCTTCTGAAACAAATCAGAAATTTCAAGAGAAAATTCTCAGCTCCAAGCATAAAGATTCTAGAAGAATCGTTGGTGCACGTGTTCAGTGGCATTTTAGCGGGAATCGGAGAGCCATTGATGGGTGCTTTCAACAAATTTCTTATCAACTTTATAGAAGCTGGTGAAATGAGTAAAATAGAATTGTATGGGTCAACCATGCCATCATTTATGCTAATAAACTCAAATACAAAAGAAAATAATACTTCAACTATTTTACACCGTCGATTATTGCTACTTCTGGCACTTGGTTATGGTCTGGCGACGGTACTTTTTATCATCGAGGTCTTGTACAATAAATGGCACAGAAAGAAAATCACGGTGCGAAAAGAACGAGCTTAAATTAGAGGAATGCTTTGTAAATTTTTGAGACTCGTTGGACAATTGTTTTGGAAAATGATCAAAAAATGCACTGGCGGCATTTTGTATTCTACAAATAAGCTGTGTTGCTTTCGACCGATCAGAAAACTAGGAGGCCAATTTCGACGCATTGGGCAAATTGTAGCTTAATTTTTTCGCAGAATTGCTGGAAGAAATTAAATAAAATATTAAAAAAATAGTTAACAATTGTTTATTAAATGTTAAAAAAAATTTTTTAATTTGACTTTAAACGAAGACCTTTGCTTCTTGAAGGTACTTACTATACCAATAATAATACAAATTATTAAAGTAATATTCCAAGAATGATTATATTCAACAACAATATTGTTTTAATTTTTTTTAAAATTTTTTTATAAACAAATAAGTGAACAAAAATTGTTTTATGGATATTATTGAATTTTAGCTATTAAGTTTAACATTACTTATTGTATTTGTTTTCTGCAAGTCATTATCAATACTCTTTAGTACTATATATAATTAATTTATTATAATAGTTTTAAGCATTTGTTCGTATTAGCCTTAATTTTTTAAAAAGAGCTTCTATTTTTCAAATGAATTATTCGGAATTATAAAAAAATAAACAAAAAAACTAAACTTAACTTTTAAAAAAAAAAATTTGTTTAACTTAAAATTTTAACAAAATTGTAAGAAGTAAAAAATTGGTAATTTCAAATTTTAAATAAAATTCTGAATGTTTGGCTTTTTAAATACATAAACAATATTTTTTTAAAGAGCTAAATTAAAATTAATGATAAATAAATGTTATCATTCTAATGTAGTATTATTTGAATTTAATATAATTTTATTAAATTTTGTTTTAAAATATGTAATTTTAAAAATCCACTTTCGGAGCTTTTAGTCTTTAAATTTTTTTAAAATACAAAAAACAATAATAAATAAATTCAATTTACTATTCCGAAAAATGTATTTCAAAACAAAAGTTTTTCTAAAAAAATAAAAATAAACAATTAAAATTGAAAGGTTAGATAAACAATTAATTTTAAATAAATTATTTAATAAATTTGAAGAAACATTGCATTTTAATTTTAAGTGTTAACATTATTAATTCTTAAAATTTTTTACAAACGTTTCTTCATTTTTTATTTAAGCTTATTTTAAATTAAAAATTAAAATTTTAGGTGCTGCCATGAATTTTCTTCAAATCTTTATTTTATTATTCTAAATAAGTTTTAAAACACAAACGTTTTTTAAAAGATAAATTTAAATAAATAACTAATGATTGAAATGATTATTCATAATTTCAAATTTGTTATTTCTGCAGATTTATTAAAAGCTTTAAAACATTTTCAAATTTGTACAATTTAAGGTCTTAAATTCAACCACATATTTTTAAAGAAAACTGGTTTTTATTATTTCAAACGGATACTGGTACAACTACGGGATGTAATTTTTCTTAAAAGAAGCTTTTTGAAAAATTTAAATTTGAATAAATGATTTAAATATATTGGTTGAATTTGAATTAAATGAAATTTCTAATTTCACATATTATCAACAGATATTGAATTTATTTATTATCGTTTTTTGTAATTAAAAAAATTTAAAGACCAATAGCTCTGAAAGTGGATTTTTAAAATTAAATATTTTAAAATTTAAAAGAAAATTTTAAAAAATTAAATTACATTTAAATAATACTACATTAGAATTATAACATTTATTTATTGTTAATTTTTTTTAGCTTTATAGAAAGATATTGTTTGTGTATTTAAAAAGCCAAACATTCAGAATTTTATTTAAAATTTGAAATTACGAATTTTTATAATTCTTACAATTTTGTTAAAATTTTAAGTTAAACAAATTTTTTTTTAAAAGATAAGTTTAGTTTTTTTCGTTTATTTTTTTATAATTCAGAATAATTCATTATTTGAAAAATAAAAGCTTTTTTCAAAAAATAAAATTAAATATAGGTACTAAATGGTTGTTTAATGTTTTGATTTGATTTTACTTTATAAATTTTGTTACATTTTCTGGTATGATGAATTGGTGATAAAATGATACTGTACGTGTTTAAATATAGAAAATTCATGAAAAAACGTGTATAATGTAATATTATAAAAGATATTTTTACTCCAAAAATGCGAATGATTATTGATAGAAGCAAATTAAAATAAAGAAAAAATGTTTTTAAAACAAAGTACGATAGAAAAGGTAAGAAAATAGAACAAAACAATTTTAAAATATCGACCACTTATCGAACATTATTTGTTCCTTATTGCTGAAAATCGTCATGCAAAATTTCGTTATCCTAAACTCCTATAAAAAAAACTGTAAAAGGAAATGTTTTTTTAGTTAATAACGGTATTAAACATTAAATTATATATTTAAGCATAAAAAAAATCAATTTTTAAACTACCCTGACACAAATCTGTTAAAGTTTTCGAGCAAAGCACACGTTTCAACACTGTGGGGAAAAAAGTTTAGTTTGTGTTGCGTCTTGGTCTTTCCTTCTACTGAAACCGACGATTGAGGCAAATATTAGGTAATTACACTATTACTAATGAAATAAACCAAAAATTATTTCACTTTTTAAAAAATGAAAATTTTAATTTCATAATTTCAAAATTTCAAAATTGTAATATTATAGGTCAATTGATTTGTTTTGAAGCAAACAATACGAGTTTTTCACATAATAAGTTGAACTTACACGATAAACGCTTTTTCTTAAAAACGAATTTAAAAGAAATAAAAATTAATTAAGACTTTCTTAACTTTTTTTAAACCCTTGTGTCTGATTCCAGACACAACGTTTCTCAAAACGATTCGATTGATTTATATATAACGTTTATAATTAATTAAAATTTCATAAATTAATTCACGTTTTTTCATTAATTTTACATTTAAAATACTTTTTATTTAATAAATTCTCGAATTATCTCTTATATTTTTAAAATGGTCATAATTTTCACCTAGTTAAAATTGTTTCCCTAAATTTTAAATTTACTTTCTTCAAATTTCAATTATTTTGTTCAATTTTCATTTCTTTTAATTATTTTGCAATTATTTTCTCTATCTGTTAATATTTTCATTATTTTTCAATTTATTTCCTTAATTTTCATTTATTATTTTAAATTTAAATTATTGTCATCAGTTTTCCATCCTTTAAACCATTTTTCGATTTTTTTCTTCAATTTCTAATTAATTTCATTATTGATCTGAAATTTCAATTATTTTAATTAATTATCGATTATTTCTGCGACTTTTTAATTATACTTTGTAATTAAACAATTTTAAGTAGGTACCTAATTTTGTAATTATTTTCTTTTCTTAAACATGTATTCTATGATTTTTTCAATTATTTCTCTCAAATTGTATTTACTGTTTTCAATTTATCTTATTTAAATTATTTTCATCATATTTCAATTATTTTTCTCAATCTTAAATTATTTTCAGCATCTTTCAATTGTTTCTTTCAAATTTGAATTAATTTTACTATTTTTCAATCATTTTCCTCGATTGTTAATTATTATTCTCATTATATATAATTATTTGCTAAGATTTATAAGTATTTTCTAAAATTTCAATTATTTTCTTAAATTTTTAAATATTTTTTGTTTGTTTCATAATATTTTAAACTTTTTATTAATTATTGTAAATTTTAAAATTTTTTAGATTTTTTAATTCTTTTCTGCAATTTTTATTTATTATCATTTTTTTAAAATTAATTTCTAAGATCTTCATGTATTTTTCTGAAACTTGAATTATTTTTTTTTATTTAAAAAAATCTCTGTAATTTTTTAAATTATTTCTCTCAAATAGCATTTATTTTTTTTTAAATTTATCATTGTTTTTATCATTTCAATTATTTTCTTCAAGTTCCAAATTTTAAAATCATTTTTAAACTATTTTCCAAACTTTATTTCCTTCAATTTTCAATTTTTTTCAAATTATTCCTCTTTAATGAAAAATTTTTCTCTTTAACTTTAAATTATGTTCAATTTTTTTCGTTTGATTTCTCTAATTTAACATTACTTTCTTTTTTTTTCAATGAACTTCTTAACGTTTTAAGACTTTTAAGAAATTTTCTGAAATTTTCTGAAATTTTCTTTAACTTTCCTTTATTTAAAGAATATTATGTAATTTTTTCAATTATTTTCTCTAATTTTTCATCATTCAATTTTTTTCAATTTTTTTTTAAGGTATTCAAGTAATTCCCTCTTTAAATTGATTTCTTTATTTCTAAAACATTACTATGATTTTTTAAATTGCTGTCCCCAATTTATAATCGATTTCATTTTTTTTCAATTAATTTGCAAAATTTGCAATTATTTTGTTCAATGTCAATTATTTTTTGGAATTAAAATCATTTTTCAATTATTTTCCAAAAATTTATTTTCTTTAATTTTCAATTATTTCATTCAGTATTTAATTAGTTATATTATTTTTTATATTATTTTTTTCAATTTCTAAATACTTTCATTCTTCATAGTTTTCAAAAAGTTTTTAAATATTTCTTTTTAATTAAAAATTGTTTTCTTCAAAATTTAAATTAATTTTACAATTTTTTTTCTCAAATTTAAATTGCTTTCTTTATTGTTAAAACATTGCTACGAATTTTAAAATTACTATCCTCAATTTTTCATTCATTTCAGTTTTTTTTTTAAATTAATTTGCAATTATTTTGCACAACTTCAATTATTTTTTTGCAATTTTTTTAATTCTAAAATTTTATGAGTTTTGTCCTAAATAAACATTCATTTACTTTTTTTATTTATATTAAACCCCCCCTCCTCCTGTCGGTTTTTGGTTTCAACGAAAAAAATTCGAAATTGCAGACTTGTACAATATTTCAAAGCAATCGTGGTGTATAAAAAAAATCTATTTGTTGCTAAATAAATATGAAAAAAATAATAAAAATATTTTCTTTTTGCCGAAAACATATTTTCTTATAAGTACTTTATATAAACTTAATGATATTTGAGAAATTCCAAAATGGCTGATCCAATATGTCCGACAAAATATAAATGTTGGTCAATCTTTGCGAAACTCACTATTTAAAGGTTATTTAAGTCGCTGATTACGAATCTGCAGTCGGCTTTGAAAAAAACAAAATGGCGGATCCAATATGGCGAAACCATTTTTAGAAAATTATACTATTTTACTTAAAAGTTGTCACTCGGCGGTTTTTGGGGTCCCTAATTACGATTCTGAAGTCAAATTTGTAATCAGCGACCCCAAAAACCTTCAAGTGACGAATTTCATGCAAATCCGATCACTTTTTACAAATTTGTCTGACATATTGCATCCGCCATTTTGAATTTAACAAATCTGACTTCAGATTCGTAATCAGCGACCACGAAAACCCCCAAGTAACGTGTTTCAAGCGAATCCGATCACCTTTTTAAAATTCGTTTGCCATATTGGATCCGCCATATTGAATTTTACAAATCTTACTTCAGATTCGTAATCAACAACCCCAAAAACCCCCGAGTAATAATAATAATAATAATAACCCTTGGGTAACGAGTTTCAAGCAAATCCGAATAGCAATGTGCCGTTTCCGAAATTTATAATTTTTGAAACTTTCAGTTGAAAGTTTCAATGAAAAATTTCAAATTAATTGAAACTTATGAAACTTTAGCCATAACGTCTAAATTTTTAAAGTTAATAGTTTAAAAATGATTTAGTTACGTTTCGAATTAGTCTTTTTAACTGTAAAAATCAAATTTCAATGCAAATAATTTTTTAAAATGATTTTATTTCACGAAATAGAGGTTGGGACCTTCTGCGCAAACTCAGTACTCTTACTATGGCGCTAAAATTTAAATTTGCATAATATTGGTTAATAATTATTCAAGTTAATTCTAATATTTCTCAGTAAGTGCATGAGTATTAAACTATTCTAAATGTTTTAATTTTAATGTTTTATTTCTAAAAAAATTTATTTCCTTAATTTTAATTGTTATAACATTATTTTTCCTTTATTTTTAATTAATAAACTAAGATCTTCTTTAAATTAAATATAATATAATATAATAAATATAAATATAAAATATAACTTGATATTAATATTTGGCGAAGGCAAATTGCTTTATTTTGAAAAATTATATTTTTAATTTTTGTTTTCAAAAAGGTTAATTTTGGGAATAAAACAGTAAACAAAGCAATTTCACATTGTTTATTCAAATTAAACATTATAAATTTAAAAATATTACCAAAATTTTCAGAAGTAGAAATATTTCGAATTATATTATTTTCTTAAAATAAAGTATTTTAGTAAAATTTGAATCATTTATTTTAAATTAAGGATCAGTTAATTAATCAGCTAAATAAAGAAAACCATAAATTGTTTATTTTTCAAAAAAATAATTGCATTCAAACAATAAATAATAATAATAATTTGCAGGTTAATTCCCGGATTTTTTAAATTATTTTTTCACTCATAAAAATTGTTTTAAAATTTAAATTCAATTTCTCAATTGTAAGACTAATTCTTTTAATTCTCCACTATTTCCTTCAAATTTCAATTCCATTTTTTAATTATTTTCTTTATTATTAAAAATTTATTGCCTTTTTTTAATTATTTTTCCGAGTACCAATAAATTTTTTTGATTTTATTTTCTTCTACATTCAATAATTATTGTGCTTTTTCAACTTTTTGTTTTATTCTTAAAATTTCAATTCCTTTTTGCAATTTTTTATTATTTTCTTAATTTTTCAATTTTTTTTCCTCTTTTTTAAATTATTTTTTTCAATTTTCAATCTAGTTGTTCAATGTTCAATTACTTCCAACAATTATTCCTATAATTTTCATATTTTTTAAATTATTTTGTTTAAATTTAATATTAATTGTTTATTTTTTAATATTATATTTTTTTAATTGTGAATTAATTCACTTTCCAACTAATTCTTACAATTATTATTTATTATGTATTTTTTGCTCAGTTTTGTATTAATCTAGCCATTGTTGGAATTTTATTCTGAATTTGAATTTTTTTTTCTTTCGTTTATAATTTTTTTTCAATTATTATAATTATTTTTTCAAGTTTCAATTCAATTCTTAAATTTTCAATTTATTTCTTGAAGTTTTTATTATTTTCTTCGTTTTTCAATTATTTTCTTTAATTTCAATTATTTAGGATTTTCAAAACAGTTTTTCAATTTGCAATTATTTCCAACAGTTATTTCTATAATTTTCTTTTTTTTTTTTTAAATTTTTTTTTTAACTTTAATATTTTTTGTTTAATTTTTTAAATTATTCTTTTTAAATTGTGTAATTATCTCGACATTTTTCGAGTTTTGTTTTCAATTTTAAATTAGTTTCGTTTTTTTCAGTTTTTATCTTAAATTTTGTAATTGTTGTTCTAATTTTCATTATTTGATTTGCAAAGATTTTTAGTTAAATTTAATCTTAAATTCTTTAAATTTCTTTTACATTTCTTTAAAAAAAGAAGAAAAACTTTTTTCATAAAAAAGTGCCTCAAAAAATAGTGAAGAATAAGTTTTTCTAGAAGAATTGTATTCATTAAATTTTTATAATAAATATTTTTGTGCAAATTAAAATGGAAATATCTCGCACAAAAGAGTAATTTTTTTAATTTTTACAATTTTTATGTTCTCACTTTTAAGATAAAATCTTCTGGAAAAATTGTCTACTTTAATTTTAATAATTTACAAATTTGATAAATTTCATGAAAAGTTTCATCGATCTTAAGTTTCATGATTTGAAACTTTCAAAACGAAATTTTCAAAATGAAACTTTCAACGGCACATTGCTAAATCCGAACACTTTTTAAAAATTTGTCGTAAAGGTTATTTGGCTCTCTGATTATGAATCTAAAGTCAGATTCGGCAAACACAAAATGGCGGACATAATATGGTCGTTGAATTTTTGAAAAATGATTGGGTTCGCTTGAAACTCGTTACTTGTGAGGTTTTGGGGTCGCCGATTACGAATCTGAAGTCAGATTTGTAAAATTCAAAATGTCGGATACAATTTGTCGGACAAATTTTTAAAAAGTATTCGGATTCGCTTGAAACTTGTTACTCGGGGGTTTTGGTGGTCGCTGATTACGAATCTGAAGTCAGATTTGTAAAATTCAATATGGCGGATCGAATATGTCCTACAGAATTTTCAAAAATTGATTGGATTTGCTTGAAATTCGTCACTCGAAGGTTTTTGGGGTCGCTGATTACAAATCTGACTTCATAATCGTAAACAGAGACCCTAAAGTCCCCCAGTAACAACTTTCAAGTAAAAAAGTACGTTTTTTAAAAAATTTCTTCGCCATATTGGATCCCACATTTTGTTTTTTTTTTAAACTGACTTCAGATTTGTAATTAGCGGATTTCTAACATTATTCATTATTTTTAAAGAAAGCTTATGAACAATTTTTGCCAATATCAGTGACTTTGCACTTTTTAACAAGCCCTTTATCTATATAATATAATATTTAATTATTTTCTCATTTTCCATTTTCTAAAATATTCTTATTTTTTATTTATCCAGGTTCACGTGCGCCAGAAAAGCACTGAAAATCGAACAGAGCAATTTCAAAATTGCAACATTGGTTTATCGAACATAAACATCTTTGTTTTACACTGCTGACAATTTACAGAGAAGAATACTTTTTCTAGTAATTTTATCAGCACTGGTATCGAAAAGTATCATAAAACTTCTATAGTTCCGAATAGCATTGAAAAATATATTTTTGCGAAAACTATAGTTCAAAATGAAAACGCCTAGTTTGTTACGCCACTTGTCGAAAAATTGAACCAAATCAAACTTAACAACTGCCAGAGAAAATTTTTCCAACAAAATGTTATCAATTTTCAAAAAACTAATTTGTTCGTTTGTAGTTGTATTATGTTTCTTGAAAGCTGTTCAAAATGACAGATTAACGCCGAAATTATTAGA
Organism: Ganaspis brasiliensis; assembly: GCA_037103525.1. Classification (NCBI taxonomy): domain Eukaryota; kingdom Metazoa; phylum Arthropoda; class Insecta; order Hymenoptera; family Figitidae; genus Ganaspis; species Ganaspis brasiliensis. The sequence goes on from JAZKLR010000704.1 coordinate 26,754, forward strand.
TAGTCTTGGTCATTACATAAATGATATTGCAAACAAAAATCAAGTAATTATACTGACTAACGATGAAAACATAAAGATTAATGATTTTGTTGCAAAAATTAGTCACCATGTACCTACGTTTTGTGCAACAATAACAAAAATGGAAAATTCGTTTAAAGATTACGTCAAAATGATTGGGCAGAATCCTAGGGACACGACATTCTTTGTCGTTGTACTTGCTGAAAAGACACAGTCAATAGACGTTCCGATTTTTCGATCAATGAATATCTTGACTAAACTTTCAAACCAACATTCACGACCAAAGTGTTTAATCGTCAATTTGGTGAATAATCAGATGGATTACAAAACGCTTTTGCAAAAACAATGGGAAAGGAAGTTTTTGGATTTGACTATTCTGGAAGTAACAAAAAGTGATGACACTTTACAAAATGGATTGCTTGCTCAAAGTCAAGAAGTAGCTACTCTCCATCAATTGAATCCGTTTAGTAAAATCTACACCAAGCAAAACCGGTGGTTGAATTCGCAGTGGTTCCCAGACAAAAACCTAAATTTACACAAGTATCCATTAACGATCAGTGCTCAGGTTGTAAACCACGTACCGGGAATGAGTTACATTTAACTCAATTAATCTACAGTTTATAGGAATTCTTTTGAAGAAGATTGTTTAGGGAATATTTTTAAATTATTTATTAATGGTTAGCACAGATGTAGGCTCCGGAAGCTAGGACCACGAAAATTCCTTAGAATTTCCGATCCCCTAGCAACTGGAGGTGTACGTTTATTTATCCTTCCAACAACACCAGAAGGATTCTTTTATTTTAATTACTTAAAGGTTATGGGGGCTGAAGGAACTTGAATAAACTTCAATAACAACTTTAATTAAGATAATTTTAACAAACCGTATTTGGTCCCTTAGAAAGCCATCTCTGCTCTCCTGATTCACCTTATACCTTATCCTTATTCTTATCCTTATCCTTATCTTTATCCTTATCCTTATCCTTTTCCTTTGGTTAAGAATGCCTCCTTGTCCAATTGAAAACTGTCCACTTCGCTGACGGCAAATTACCACACACTCGCGCACAAATTCCATTTTCTATTTTTATGTTCTTCTCTTCACTCTTAATTTCCAACTGAACTTTTCTTATCTGTCTAGCCCTCTCATTCTCCATCCTTTTCTTCTATTCATCTTGAACACCTTTTCTCCGCCTTTCATGGTCATTGTCCCAAAACCTTGACGCCAGGTTGTTATGTCAACAAATAGTCATTGTCTCATAGTAAACTTGAAACTCGAGTTCAAATCATAAGGCATTAAATAAAGACATTATTTTAATCTCTCAAATATTACATTTATTTTGGTCGGCAAGACAGGTGTTTCAGCAAAGAAATCAACGGCATATTATCTTCGAGACTTTCGCAAAGAAAGCAAATTTTACTGCAAACTTCACAAAATATTCGAGAAATTCAAGTGCTATGAATTTTCTACTGGAACCTAGAATTTTAACAGCTGCATTTTTAAGAACCAAATGGCATCGATCTCGTTTGTATTCGACTGGAGATGTTCGTGTTGTGATACCACGAATAAAACTTGATGATGAGAAAGGTATTTTTCTGTCTTGGCAATTAGTCTATGCTATTGTGGCAAACATTGTGGTTATTTTTATCCTACAACAACTACTGCTGTTGATGCAATTTAGCGAAAATTCTTGGCGGTTGTTGGACATTTTTGGAATTGTCTTGGGAATGGGCTTTCTCAATGTTCCGAAAAGTGTTAAAGAGAGAATTGTTGCAGTCTGTTTGTTTTTGGCTTGTGTGATTTACTCTGGAGACCTGCATTCCGTTTTAACTGACGTTGAATTTCAACCAGCTACTGAACGAGAAATTAATTCTATTCGAGATCTTGCCGAATCAAACCTAACACTCTGGGCACATGAACATTTTTTTGTAACTAGAGAAAGTTCCAACAAGAGTCCAAGATATGTTCAAGAATTGCATGACAGAATTCACAAGTATACTAGAAATTTCACACAAACAAATTGTCTGATATATCTATTTAGACACAAGAATACATCATGCGCTGTACAAGTTACTCTTTTTCTGAAACAAATCAGAAATTTCAAGAGAAAATTCTCAGCTCCAAGCATAAAGATTCTAGAAGAATCGTTGGTACACGTGTTCAGTGGCATTTTAGCGGGAATCGGAGAGCCATTGATGGGTGCTTTCAACAAATTTCTTATCAACTTTATAGAAGCTGGTGAAATGAGTAAAATAGAATTGTATGGGTCAACCATGCCATCATTTATGCTAATAAACCCAAATACAAAAGAAAATAATACTTCAACTATTTTACATCGTCGATTATTGCTACTTCTGGCACTTGGTTATGGTCTGGCGACGGTACTCTTTATCATCGAGGTCTTGTACAACAGATGGCAGAGAAAGAAACTGACGGAGCGAAAAGCTAGAGCTCAAATTAGACAAATGCTTTTTGAAGTTTTGAGACTCGCTGGACAATTGTTTTGGAAAATGATCAAAAAATGCACTAGCGGCATTTTGTATTCTGCAAATAAGCTGTGTTGCTTTCGACCGACCAGAAAACTAGGAGGTCAATTTCGACGCATTGGACAAATTGTAGCTCAATTTTTCCGCAGAATTGCTAGAAGAAATTAAAATCTTATGAATCGAATTTGTTAAAATTTTGTTTAAAATTAATTGTTGCCTTTTAAAACTAGAGTAGAACAATTTTTAAATTACGACCACTTATCAAACATCACATCATTCCTTATTGCTGAAAATTGTCATGCAAAATTTCATTATCATAAACACCCATCAGCAATACTGTGAAGCTTCTTTGTGTTTCCTTATATTAGACTGAAATCGACTTTTGAGGCAAATATCAGGTAATGATCAATTTAAAGCATTTTAAAAAATTTGTAAATTTGAGAGACTTCAAAGCTTTCTCTTTGAAGAATCAAAATTATACTTAGATATTGTGATCCAAATTAACGATTTTTAAATAAAAATTAGTCCACATACAAGTAAAAAAATTTGTAAATTTGAAGAAATACAAAGCTTTGTTTATGAGAAAGAAAAATCTATGAAAATGCACTGGAAAAAAAGTTCTTGTTGGGTTATATTCAACATTTTGTTTTGGTTAAATTAACCAGAGTTCTAGTTACTTTAATTAGAATTTTAGTTGGATAAACCAGAATCACAATATTTGGCATATCATTCTCAGAATTTTGCATTTCTTTAGTAATTTTACCAGAATTAGTAATTTTGCTTTCTCATAGAGAAAGCTTTGTAGGGGAGACCGGGTCTGGTTGGGTCATTTTGCATTCTTTGTTGTTTAACTTCGTTAATATCAAATTTTGGAAAAACTTATCGCACAGGAAATTGGCTCTTATATTTCAGCTTTCGTTTAAGAAAAAAAATCCCCATTATCAATTTTAGTTTTTTTTGTTAACAGTGTTTTTGGAGTAATCCAAAGTGACGCAATCCACTCCGGCCCGGGGCAGGTTGGGTCATGAATAAAATGTTACTGTTTGAATGTTAAAACTTTACTTTATATAAGAAACTTAGTTTTTAGGGTTGTTTTTTAATAAAAGAAATTGAAAAATAAATATATTTAACGTAAAACAGTAAAAGTATAAGACCAAAAACAAGAAAAATTGCTCATATTGAAAAAACGTATTTTTCATTCCAAATTGTTAAAAAGTATTATCATTAGTGTTGATTGATTGAAATAAATTACTGATAGTTAAATTTAATAAAATTAATGTAGTTTATTTAAAATAATAATTAATATTTTGATTTCAAACTTTGCAAAATTATTTAAAATATTTTTGGGGTCGCTGAGGTCAAATCTAAATATAACCCCATCACGTCAGGATTTTAACATAACCTGAAAAAACCCCAAAATTTGACCACAAAATTTTGAAATCCAGAAAAATTCTAAACTTTAAGTCTTAATATGACTACTATATGTTTTTGGGGTCGTGAAGCCGAGTCTAAATCCATTTAACCATATCACGTCATACTTTTGAAATAACATAAAAAAAAACCCAGAAATTTGAACCAAACTACCAAACTTTTGCAAATCTACCAAAATAAGATTTCTGATATATGCACTTTTGGATAAATGCGATTTCTAATACATCTAACTTAGGACAATTAAGATTTTTCATAATTCAAATTTCTGACAAACCAGATTTGTTATAAATGAAATTTCGGATACTTTAGATTTCTGACAAATCGGTCTTAGTGATAATTATTATTTCTCATAAATGCAATTTTTGACAAAAAAGATTTCTGTAAAATACAATTTTGAATTACTGACATTTCTGAAAAATGAGCATTTAGTTTAATGAGATTTCTGATAATTGCAATTTCTGTCAAATTAGATTTTTGAAAAATAGTATTTTGGTTAAATAAAATTCGGTCAAATGGATATTCCGACAATTAAGTTTCTGAGAAAATGCAGGCGACCCTTAAATTTTGTGTTTTTTTAAGGTTATGTCAATAGAATGAGGAGATCCACGAGGAGATGATTTTAAAAGAATCACAGGTCATTTCTGGGAATTCCTGAAAGTCCCTTGGGAATTCTTAAAAACTCTTGGGAAATTCCTGGGCTCTTAAAAATTCCCTATAAAACTCCTTAGAATCCCTCGGGAATTCCAAGGAACGCTTTGCAAATTCCTGGGAAATCTCTGGGAAATTTCTGGGAATCTATTAAGAATTCGTAAACTCTTGGGAAATTTCTGGGAAATCCCTGAGGAAATTGTGGGAATCTATTGAAAATTCCTGAACTCTTGGGAAATTCCTAGAAATTCATGGGCATTTCTCGGAATTCTAGGGAAACTCCTATAACTTTTTTGAATAACCCTTGGAACTGTTGGGAAATTCCTAGAAATTCCTGTCCTCTTTAGAGATTTCCTGGTAAACTCCTTAGAATCCCTTGCAAAATTCCTGGGAACTCTTGGGAAATTCCTGGGAAAATTGTGGGATTCTATCTAAATTTCCTAAACTATTGGGAAATTCCTTGTAAATCCCTGGGCACTTCTGGAAATTTGTTAGAATACTCTTGGCAATTCTGGAGAACGCTGGAGAAACTCCGAGAAAACTCCTGAGAATTACTAGAAAATTTCTAGAAACTCTTGGAATATTCCTTAGAAAATCCTAGGAATCCCTTGGAAGTTCCTGGATACTTTTAGGAAATTCCTGGGAAATTCCGGAGAAATCACGGGACAATCTCTGGGTGTTTTTAGGTGTTCCTGGGAATTTGTGGAAGATTTCTGGGAAATCCTAGAAAATTCATGAGAAATTTGTTACAAATCCTTTGATATTTATGGGAATCCCTTGAAAATCCTAGGAACTCTTGGGAAATTCCTGGGCATTGCTGGAAAATTCATTGGGAATTCTTGGGTAACCCTTGGGCATTCCAGGCAATCCTTTGATAGTCCTTGAAACTCTTGGGTAATTCCAGTGAAATTCGTGGGAATCTATTAAAAATTACTGAACTCTTGGGATATTCCTTGTAATTTCCTGGTCATTTCTGGGAATTTCTGGAAAAGTTCTGGGGAATTCTGGAAAAGTTCTGGGAATTCATTGGAAATTTTAATGATTTCGAGGGAAATGTCCAAAAAATTCTTGAGCATTCCTGAAATCCTGGCAAGTTTCTGTGTTATGAAATTTTTAGGGAATTCCTAAGAATTCCTAGGAAACTCCTGTAAATTAGAGAAATTTCTGGGGATTCCTGGGCACTCCTGAGAATCTATTGGAAATCCCTTGAAAATCCCTAGAAACTTTTCGAGAATTTCTGGTAGCTTTTGAGAAATTCCTAGGTAATTCCTGAGCGTTTCTGAAAAATTTTTAGAAACTCCTAGGAATTTCTTAGAAATTTCCGTCAACTCTTGGGAAACATCTGGGAACTCTTGGGTGGTTCCTGATAAATCTCTGGGAATTGCTGAGAATTTCTGGTCATTCTTGGAAAATTCCTAGCAACATGGAAATTTTTGGGAAACTTCCAGGATTCCCTTCGAAATTCCAGAGAACTCTTGGGAAATTCCTTTTAAATCCCTTTGGATTCCTAGAAACTTCTGTGAATTCTTGGGAAGTCTCTGAAAATTCCTGAAGAGTTCTGGAGATTTATTGGAATTTTCTGAGAATTCTTTGAAAATTCCTAGCAACTTCTTAGGCATTCCCGGAAAACTCATGTGACTCCCTTGTAAATTCGTGGAAATCTCAGGGCATTTCTTTTCTCTTGGGAAATTAATTGTATATTCCGGGTAATTCCTGGGAAACTCGTGGAAATCGTTAGGAAATTCTTGGGAAATCCCTGGACATTTCTGGTAATTCCTTGAAGATCCTGAGAACTCTTGAGTTATTCCTGTGAAATTCCTGTGGGAATGTATTAAAATTTCCTGAACCCTTGGGATATTCTTGTTCAATCCCTGGGCATTTCTGGGAATTCCTGGGAAATTCCTAGGAACTCTTTAAGAATTCCTGGTAAATTTTTAAGATATTTCTTGGAAACTTCTGAGCATTTCTGAAAATTCCTATGAAACTCCTGGGAATTCCTCAGAAATTTTTAGGAACTCTTGGGAAATTCCTGGTAAATCTCTGGGCAATTCTGGAAATTTCTGAACATTCCTGGGAAATTCATATCAATTTATTGGAATTTTCTGGGAACTCTTGGGAAATTTCTAGAAATTCCTAGGCATTTGTGGGAAATCTTGGGAAAATTTTAAAATTCGTGGGAATATTTGAAAAATTTCTGGAAAATCTCTGGGTATTCCAGTTCAATTCCAAGAAAATTTTTGGGCTTTTTGGAGATTTCCTGAAATCCTGGCAAATTTCTGCGAACTCTTGGAAAATTCCTGGACATCTCTAGGCATTTTTAGCAATTCCTGTGAATTTGTGGGAGGTCCCTGAGAAATCCTGGAAAATTTCTGAGAAATTTGTTGAAAACCCTTTGATATTCCTGGGAATCCCTGGAAAATCCTAGGAACTCTTGGGAAATTCCTGGGCATTGCTGTGAAATTCCTTGGGAATTCTTGGGTAACCCGTGGGTATTCCTGGCATTCCCTTGAGAGTCCTTGAAACTCTTGGGTAATTCCAGTAAAATTCATGGGAATCTATTAAAAATTACTGAACTCTTGGGATTTTCCTTGTAATTTCCTGGGCATTTCAGGGAATTGCTGGGAAAGTTCTGGGAATGTATTGGAAATTTTTATGATTTCGAGGGAAATCTCCGAAAAATTCCTGAGCATTCTTGAAATCCTGGGAAATTCCTGCGAATTCGAGGGAAATTCTTCCGAACTCTTGGGAAATTCCTAGACAATCTCTGGACATTTTTAGCAATTCCTGTCAATTTGTGGGAGGTCCCTGAGAAATCCTAGAAAATTCCTGAGAAATTTTTTACAAATCCTTTGATATTTATGGGAATTCCTTGAAAATCCTGGGAACTCTTGGGAAATTCCTGGGCATTGCTGGAAAATTCATTGGGAATTCTTGGGTAACCCTTGGGCATTCCAGGCAATCCTTTAAGAGTCCTTGAAACTCTTGGGTAATTCCAGTGAAATTCGTGGGAATCTATTAAAAATTACTGAACTCTTGGGATATTCCTTGTAATTTCCTGGTCATTTCTGGGAATTTCTGGAAAAGTTCTGGGGAATTCTGGAAAAGTTCTGGGAATTCATTGGAAATTTTAATGATTTCGATAGAAATGTCCAAAAAATTCTTGAGCATTCCTGAAATCCTGGCAAATTCCTGTGAACTCTTGGGAAATTCCTGGACAATCTCTGGGCATTTTTAGGAATTCCTGTGAATTTGTGGGAGGTCCCTGAGAAATCCTAGAAAATTTCTGAGAAATTTGGTGAAAATCCTTTGATATTCCTGGGAATCCCTTGAAAATCCTGGGAACTCTTGGGGAATTCCTGGGCATTGCTGTGAAATTCCTTGGGAATTCTTGGGTAATCCGTGGGTATTCCTGGCATTCCCTTGAGACTCCTTGAAACTATTGGGTAATTCCAGTGAAATTCGTGGGAATCTATTAAAAATTTCTGAACTCTTGGGATATTCCTTGTAATTTCCTGGTCATTTCTGGGAATTTCTGGAAAAGTTCTGGGGAATTCTGGAAAAGTTCTGGGAATTCATTGGAAATTTTAATGATTTCGATGGAAATGTCCAAAAAATTCTTGAGCATTCCTGAAATACTGGCAAATTCCTGTGAACTCTTGGGAAATTCCTGAACAATCTCTGGGCATTTTTAGGAATTCCTGTGAATTTGTGGGAGGTCCCTGAGAAATCTTAGAAAATTTCTGAGAAATTTGTTGAAAATCCTTTGATATTCCTGGGAATCCCTTGAAAATCCTGGGCACTCTTGGGAAATTCCTGGGCATTGCTGTGAAATTCCTTGGGAATTCTTGGGTAACCCGTGGGTATTCCTGTCATTCCCTTGAGACTCCTTGAAACTATTGGGTAATTCCAGTGAAATTCGTGGGAATCTATTAAAAATTTCTGAACTCTTGGGATATTCCTTGTAATTTCCTGGTCATTTCTGGGAATTTCTGGAAAAGTTCTGGGGAATTCTGGAAAAGTTCTGGGAATTCATTGGAAATTTTAATGATTTCGATGGAAATGTCCAAAAAATTCTTGAGCATTCCTGAAATACTGGCAAATTCCTGTGAACTCTTGGGAAATTCCTGAACAATCTCTGGGCATTTTTAGGAATTCCTGTGAATTTGTGGGAGATCCCTGAGAAATCCTAGAAAATTTCTGAGAAATTTGTTGAAAATCCTTTGATATTCCTGGGAATCCTTTGAAAATCCTGGGAACTCTTGGGAAATTCCTGGGCATTGCTGTGAAATTCCTTGGGAATTCTTGGGTAATCCGTGGGTATTCCTGGCATTCCCTTGAGACTCCTTGAAACTATTGGGTAATTCCAGTGAAATTCGTGGGAATCTATTAAAAATTACTGAACTCTTGGGATATTCCTTGTAATTTCCTGGTCATTTCTGGGAATTTCTGGAAAAGTTCTGGGGAATTCTGGAAAAGTTCTGGGAATTCATTGGAAATTTTAATGATTTCGATGGAAATGTCCAAAAAATTCTTGAGCATTCCTGAAATCCTGGCAAATTCCTGTGAACTCTTGGGAAATTCCTGGACAATCTCTAGACATTTTTAGCAATTCCTGTAAATTTGTGGGAGGTCCCTGAGAAATCCTAGAAAATTCCTGAGAAATTTGTTACAAATCCTTTGATATTTATGGGAATCCCTTGAAAATCCTGGGAACTCTTGGGAAATTCCTGGGCATTGCTGGAAAATTCATTGGGAATTCTTGGGTAACCCTTGGGCATTCCAGGCAATCTTTTGAGAGTCCTTGAAACTCTTGGGTAATTCCAGTGAAATTCGTGGGAATCTATTAAAAATTACTGAACTCTTAGGAGTTTCCTTGTAATTTCCTGGGCAGTTCTGAAAATTCCTGGGAAAGTTCTGGAAATTTATTGGAAATTTTTATGATTTCGAGGGAAATGTCCGAAAAATTCCTAAGTATTCCTGAAATCCTGGGAAATTTCTGCGAATTCGTGGAAAATTCCTGCGAACTCTTGGGAAATTCCTAGACAATCTCTGGGCATTTTCAGGAATTCCTGTAAATTTGTGGGAAATCTTGAGAGAATCTAGAAAATTTCTGAGAAATTCCTTAAAAATTCTTCGATATTCCTGGGAATCCCTTGAAAATCATGGGAACTCTTGGGAAATTCCTGGGCATTGCTGGGCATTGGTGGGAGATTCCTTGAGAATTCTTGGGTAATCCATGGGCATTCCTGAACATCCTTTGAGAGTCCTTGAAACTCTTGGGTAATTCCAGTGAAATTTGAGGGAATCTATTAAAAATTACTGAACTCTTGGGATTTTCCTTGTAATTTCCTGGGCATTTCAGGGAATTGCTGGGAAAGTTCTGGGAATGTATTGGAAATTTTTATGATTTCGAGGGAAATCTCCGAAAAATTCCTGAGCATTCCTGAAATCCTGGGAAATTCCTGCGAATTCGGGGGAAGTTCCTCTGAACTCTTGGGAAATTCTTGGACAATCTCTGGACATTTTTAGCAATTCCTTTAAATTTGTGGGAGGTCCCTGAGAAATCCTAGAAAATTCCTGAGAAATTTTTTACAAATCCTTTGATATTTATGGGAATCCCTTGAAAATCCTGGGAACTCTTGGGAAATTCCTGGGCATTGCTGGAAAATTCATTGAGAATTCTTGGGTAACCCTTGGGCATTCCAGGCAATCCTTTGAGAGTCCTTGAAATTCTTGAGCAATTCCAGTGAAATTCGAGGGAATCTATTAAAAATTCCTGAACTCTTGGGATTTTCCTTTTAATTTCCTGGGCATTTCTGGGAATTCCTGGAAAAGTTCTGGGAATTTATTTGAAATTTTTGGGATTTAGTTGGAAATTTCTGAGCATTCCTAAAATCCCGGGGAATTTTTGGGAACTCGTGAGAAATTCCTGGGAACTCTTGGGAAATTCTTGTGTATACGTAGGAAATTCTTGGGAATGCCATGAGAAGTCCTAAAAAGACTTCGAAAATACCTGGGCGCTCTTGAAAATTTCCTTAAAATTCTTGGAAAATTTTTAGGGTCTCCCAGATCTTTTCCATGGGAATGATATCGTATACATATGTATAATTTATATAGTAGAACGTCTCTAGTCTTAACATTTGGATCTTTCTTTCTGAAGCATTTACTGTAAAATTATGTTTAATAAATTATTTTCAAGTATTATTATTATGCTGTTATTTAAGGTTATGTTGTTTATTTTATGCCAATTTCCATTGTGTTTTTTTTACCGCAAATTAGATTCTGATACAGGATCAGATTTTTATGTTAAAAAGTTAGAGTATGCTTATAGTAATCGAGACTTTTTTTTAAAATTGTGCATGCTACAAAAATTTAAATTTAAATTGCATACTGCCATCAAGAATATTCTCCAAATGCACGCAAAAGAGCTAAAGACATTATTAAATACCCACAACTACTTGGAACTAAGTAATTGAAAATTGACTCTCCGACGGGGTATCCACATCCCATTTTAATTATTTTCACTTGCAACTCACACACACTTAACTTGTGACCTTTTGGGAATAATTATTTGCTGAAACCAGTAGCAGTCTCTGGAAGGTACTATTAGCAAAAATATCCCATTGACTTGAGGAGAAATCTTCTCTAGCAGACAGAAATCAGTTTCTGTTGAAAGGAATTCACGAAGTCGAACTCTGGGCTCAAATGGAATTCCTTCTTGTTTAAATGAATCGCTCTTGTCTCGCGTAAATTGCTTTCCGAATGCAGTTACCTGCGCAAAAGGCTCTTATCTACTCGTGTCTATTTTCCATTCTCTGACTTCAAATTTTATACGAAAGCAAAATCTATTCTCCTCGAGTTCAATATTCTCTCGATACAAGAGAAACTAATGACTAAGTTAAAAAAAAAAAAGTGGAAGAAGAAAATAATTTTTATTGGAAAGATTGAATAAGAAAAAATTGACAGTGTTGGAGATTTAGTTGACAAAGTTGAATTGTTGCCCTCTGAATTCTCTTCAGAACCCCGTTACATAATTATGAGCGTAGGATGCGGATCGATTAGCGCACGACGAAGAGAAAGGCAGAATATCTCTGGATTGGTTTAAGAACTGGGTAGGTATGTGAATCACCATACTACAGCTGGGGTTTGCTCATATTCAGCTAGCAGCTTTCAGACAATGTTCCAAGTTTGACGTAACCACTTTTCTATAAACAGAAGTCAAAATTGAAAATTTAAAAAAAAAAAGAAGAAATTTATATGGACGTTTATGTTTGTTACAAAAAAATAGGTGATTTTTGTACATATTTTATGCAGAACCAGAAACTGATCTTAAAAATCACCCACCATGTCAGGAATTTTTGTAATAAAAAAAAAAATTTTTCGTGAATTTTTTGTGATTTACCAATTTTTTTTTCTTGTTTCTAAATGGTATCGTATAGTACTACTATTAAGCTTCAAAACCCATTTTTAAAAATTATTTTACGATTTTTTAAAAAAAAGTTATGCAGATTTGAAGTTTTTCATTTAGAACCTTGTGTCTTTCTAAATTTCTGGGAGTGAATTTCACTCCTCGAAGAGTGAAAATTGATCCACTCCAATCAGAGTGAGAAACCTACGCTAAAAGAATAATATCTCAGTCTTATAGAGTGAAATTTTACTCCAGTTCGAGTGGAATTTCACTCCAATTCGAGTGAAAATTCACTCCAAGAAAAATTGAACATCCACTCTAATTTTGGAGTGAATTTTCACTCGAACTGGAGTGAAATTGCACTTTATAAGTCCGAGATCTCACTCTTTTAACGTGAGTTTCTCACTCTGATTGAGGTGGATCAATCTTCACTCCTTGTGGAGTGAAGAAACACTCTAAGAAATTAAGAGTATCGTTCTAGACTCATATTTGGCTAAATGAAAAAATTTCAAATCTGCATAACTTTTTTTTAAAAGATCGTAAAATAATTTTCAAAAATGAGTTTTGAAGCTTAAGAGTAGTACTATACGATACCACTTAGGAAAAGAAAAAATTGTTGGTAAGTTAGAAAAAATTTACGAAATTGTCCAAAACGGACATTTTTTGTCCATTTCAGTTAATCAACAAAAACAAAAATAACAAAAACAAAATAGCAAAAAATCCTGACGTGATGGCTCACCGAATTCCAATCTGGCTCCGAATTCTTAAAATTCAAAATGGCGCATTAAAGATGGCGTCCGAAACGTAGAAAAATATCTAAGTAGTTCTAAGTTAATGTTCAATATCTAAAAATATATCTAAAATATCTAAGTTTGCTAAGTAGTTAAAAAAGAACACAAATTTAATGACATGATTTTGGGGTCGCTTATTACGAACTTAAAATTAAAAAACAAGTTTTCTAAATGTCGGACTGAAAATTCATGAATTTTTTTAAGCGAAATTTATTTAATCCCTTTGCAGTGCAGTAGAAATTAAATTTTTTAAAGATAACTAATCTGGCTGAAAATGGTAAATCAGGAATTTTTCGGGGTTCGCTACATCCGAATCTAAAGTCTTAAAAATTCAAAATGGAGACCAAAAAAAATTATGAATTTTTCAATTTCGACTACAAATTTGGATTCAGTGACCCCAAAAACCTTTAAGTGAGCAGTTTGAGTCAGATTAGTCAAATTAAAAAATGTTTGGTCGACATTTTGAAGCCACCATTTTGAATTCTTAAATTTTGACTACAGATTCAAAATGGTGACCAAAATTTTTTTAATTTAAATAATCTGGCTAAAAATGCTTATTTGGAAATTTTATAAATTAATTTTATTAGTTAATTTTTTTTTATTTAATTAATTTTCATTAATTTATTTTATAAATTTTTCGATTTGGGTCGCTAAATCCAAATCTGCAGTCAAAATTGAAAAATTAAAATAAAATTTGACTACAGGTCATAATTCAGTGACCAGAAAAAACCCCGAGTAACCATTTTCAGCTAGTTTAGTTAATTTAAAATTTTTGGTCGACATTTTGAAGCCGCCATTTTGAATTTTGAATTTTTAGCTACAGATTTGAGTTCAGCGACCCCAAAAACTCCCAAGTAAACATTTTTAAGTTACTTCATATTGAGTAAAGTTTTCTTTTTGAAAAAATCAAAATTTGAAAAAATGTTGACTTTCGAGGCCATCACCATTTTGTAAAAGTTAATATTTAGTTTTTTTTATCAATTGTGCGTTTTAGTCTAATAAAAATGTAAAATTCACTGGAAAATTTGTGTACTCAATTTTTTGAATTTCTGCCTCGGTTTAAAAACATTTTTAAATTTTTAAATCAAAATTATTAATGCGATGAGTCTGTTTTCAAATTTGAAAAATTCTACGGTATTTGAAAGATGACTTGCTTTTTGATAAAATCTGCTAAGAATTTTCCATAGAAAATCGTTCTTTCTATTATTTCACGAAAAAACAGAATTTTATGAAAATAGATATCCCAAAAACTAACGCCGTTTTTCATATTCTACTTTCTTTCATTTCAGGTAAAATTTTAACAAAGTTTATGCTTCTTCTTACTGGCAACAATGCAAAATCTTTAAACATCGAATTATTTTATTAAAAACCTGTAATGCAACAAGAATAATCTAAAAATGGATGAATTTGGAAGGTCATAACTTTTGATCTAAGCAGGTTAGGATATTTTTCTTTGTGGAAAATAAAAGCTACGAAAGTCTACTTTAACTCTTCTGTAGATCACTTATGTCCAAAATACCTACTAATGGTACAATTAATCCAAAAAACTCAAAATTGCGTTTTTTAACCGAAAAATTCGGCTACAAAAATCGGGTTTCTTTAAACAGCTGTAACTTTTCATCTAATTAACTCAAGTGATTTGATTTTTTTTTAAATTAATCGAAATTTTATACTCTTTATTTTTATTCTTACCCATATTTGTCGTCAAATGCATTGGAAAATGTGTGTAATGAATTTTTTGAAATTTTTTCCGTTTTTGACAAACTTGTTAAAAACCGGGTTTTTCTTTCAGAGTCCGTATCTCAGTCAATTTTTAAGCTATCAGGATCTCTTTTTTTTTTAAGTTACTCAGAATTTCATGCACTTTTTTTTTTGTAGAATTTATTTTGACGCTAAAATTTAATGGGAGTCGGCAATTCGCAAAAATTTGAAGTTGGGAACTCTTTTCAAAGAAAATTTCCCGGTTCCGGTAGGAGCTCAATGTACGAAACTTGGGTACTTTATTTGGAGTTTAAAACGGAGTTTTTAGATGAATAAAACTTTGGTTCGAAGTTAAAACTGAATTAGCATTATTTTTTTACTAGACACATGAACCATACCATATCACGTCTTATGGTTGACATACACTCATGGCGAGCAAAAATAGGCAATTTTCTATATTTTTTTCAAAAAGATAATAATTATTTTTCTACGTTGTCAAATTTCAGGTTAAAAATGGAACGTTGCTAAAGATGCGAGTTTTAGAAGCTCATTAATTTCTATCTGTAAAACAGTCTAGCTTGAGTAGCCAAACCAGCAACGTCGACTTTTCAATTACCAATAGTTATCGCGCTTGAGAGACAACCAATGTATATTTAATAAATAATGTTAAGTGGTATTTCAGCTTTACATTTATTTTAACAAAATCTCCCAGTTTTCAAACTGTAGATGATTATTGATACAGTCTTTTTTTTTTGTTATTGTGATTGAGATCAGCACCGAAGGTGGTCGCAAAATATTCAACTTGGCGCCCAACGTGGGGCCAGCCATAAAAATCTAAGGCACTTTTCCTATGTGACGGCCCAAATTTTAGGCTTTTTGCAGGATTTTTTTTCAGACAAAATAAAATATAATTCCATAACTTAGTTTTAGTGTCTTAAAATATACAAAAAATTTCTTTAATGATTTTTAAAATTATTTAATAATTATTTGCAGGGAACAAAGCTGACTCCTCCAGAAATACATGGACTGATGGTTACCAAGATAACTTTCTTCAGTATCGTCTCGTACGCATCGTTTTCAGTTAGTCTGGCTTCCCTTTTTCTAATTCTTTCCTCTTTTGATGTGTCAGAAGCAAACTTCTCGGCTATTGAACAACAAAGCGTCTGAGGTTCGAGTAGCACTTAAAAAATGTATTTTTCGTTCGATCCTAAAGGTAGGTAACTCCTTAGTTCGTGGTCTAAAAGTTTTTGAACAATGTGTGTCCGAACCACGGATCAAGATATTTTCAAAATTTGGCCCGTGGTGGGTAGGATATGTTTTCAATTTGAACGCGGGTTGCGTAAAATGTGATTTTCGAAACGGTTGCATACGGTAGAAGGCAAAAGTCCTTGAGTAGAGTTGTAGGATGTCGAGGATCGACGACAGTGCTCCGTTTAACGAATCGGATCGGCAATTTATTTGAGCGACCGCGAGCGCAGATTTAGTCGATTCTGACTATCGTTTTTCTGTTGTTTTTCTGTGAGCTGCTGGCTTGGTGTGTGTGTGTGTGTGAGTACACAAGCTCACGGGGCGCCTTCTCCCGCCCGCGCTCGGTTCCACCGCCGAGCGGCGTGGTTTGCCGATCGCGAGTCGCAAGTCACCTCCGTTCACCTCAAGGCGCTCAGTCCGCCCGAGTCGTGCACCACGAAACACGCAGCAGGCAGCACGCAGAGTTCCGTCGCTCCTTCAGTTACAACTGCTCCTTCTCCTCATCGGAGGGCGCACGCGCTCGCGCCAAATTTCCTCCGCGATCCGCAACTCACGCACGTGACAACCGGTGTCAAAGGTTGAGCCGGAACGGACCCAGTGCAAGACAGTGAGAGTGAGCGAGAAACCTCGCGAAAATTAGCTATTAGTCGCGTTGTTCGGTCTAGCCTGCGTGCCAGTCCGCCCACCAGTGTTGGACGTGTTCACTACACTCTTTGTGACGTCTGGATTCGATGATTTGCGTGTCGCTTGTGCAAAAACAACAAACACGGACTCCTGGTGATGTTTGTGTCCGTTGACTCGACCCGCCAACTCAGGATTCGTGACTGACTGCGACCCGGCTCTGGAGACGGTCATCCACGATGACTCCTGTCTCCGCCGACAAACGGTACGATCAAGATTTTCCAAAAGTCATTTCGATATTTTAATGAGCCAGCGGTTTTTGATGCTTTCCGATTGAACTGTTTCAGTGAATTTTGAATTTTAGTGGTACACTGAGAAAATAAGCCTCTAGCCAAGTTTTAGTAATTGCTCGGTTGAAGGGACTCGGATCAAAATAAACAAGATATCTGCTTTTAGAATCGGACTTCAAATAGCATTTGCAATGATTTTTCGGTTACAATCAACAAAGTGTTTTGTATGTGCCATATTAACAATTTTACTTCTTTTAGGGCCAGTTGATCCACCTCCGGATAGGAGAACCTTATTGCATGTTATTTCTTATGGCTATCTGACAGTTAAAGTTACCTGGGAGTTGGATCAACTAGGGCTTAATCAAACAGTGGTTATATTTAGTCATCTTGTTTTCTCAGTGTAACTAAGGAGGTCTCTGATATAGATGTCCAAAGGGGTGTGTTGTAAAGATGCCTAAGGGGTTATTCTGTTAAGGCACCTAAGGAGGCATTAGTCACTTAAGACATTCCCTAAGGTATCATTGTGGACTTTTTTACAGGGAACCTCTTTGGACATACCTACAGGATACCCCCTTGGCCACATCTACAGGTTAGCCTTTTAGATATACCCTTATAGGTTAGCCCCTTGGACATCCCTATAGGTTAGCCTCTTAAACACCCTTACAGGTAGTAAAAATTCCCAAGAGGATATCCTGCAATAATGCCGAACAGAATATCTTTTAAGGATGACCAATAGTGTACCAATTGAGTACTCTTAAAAATCCTTGTGGATATCTTTAAAGAGTATCCTCTTCGCCATCGTTACAGGATGTTTAGATGCCTAAGGGTCTATCCTGTAAAAACTCCCAAAAACTATACTGCAAGAAAACAAATTGGTTACCCTCCAGTATCCTAAAAATTATCCCTAAATGTTGTTAAGGCTACTTCTATTGTTTAGGCTACTCCCAAGAGTTGCCTAAGGAATTATCGTCTAAAGATTCCAGAGTATCCTGTAAAAATTCCAAAAGGGGTGTTTTTCGGTATACTTGTAAACATTCTCATAGAGTACCCTCTTCGCTACCCTTATAAGGTGTATAGATGCCTAAGGGGCTATCCTGTAAAAATCCCCAAAAAGTATACTGTAAGGAAACCAATAGGTTATCCTTGGGTATCCTAAAAATCATCCCTAAAAGTTTTTTAGATAACGCTTAAGAGTTGTCTAAGGGACTATCCTCTAAAAGTTCCAATGTATCCTGTAAAAATTCCTAAAAGGGTGTTTTTCGGTATCCTTGTGAACATCCTCATAGAGTACCCTCTTCGCTACCGTTATAGGATATACAGATGCTTAAAAGGCTAACCTGTAAAATACCAAATATACTGTAAGGAAACAAATTGGTTGTCTTTGGGTATCCTAAAAACCATCCCTAAAAATGTTTAGGTTACTTCCAAAAGTAGCCTAAGGGGTTATCCTCTAAAGATTCCAGAGTATTCTTAAACAATTCCTAAAGGGGTGTTTTTCGGCATTCTTGTGCGCATCCTTGTAGGGTATCTTTAGGCCCACAAGGATACCGAAAAGTACTTTCTTGAACCCTTTCAGGGTATCCTAAAAAACTACCCAACATCCCAAGAAAACAGAATTCCCGTAAAGTTTTCAAAGATCTTAGTTTTAAAAATGTCTACGAATTTTTTTGTTGACATCAATTTTGTTTACTTTCCGCAAACTTTCGATCAACTTCCTGCGGATTTACTGCATTGAAATTCTGCCGATTGTTTTACTTCCGTAGAAAGCTAATATTCGAAATATAAATACCATGCGGAATAGTACCGAATCATATTCTCTTTTATATTCTTTTTTAGAATTACAGATCTTTCCCGGATGTTTTTCCAATAGGTTTTTTTACAAACAAATATTCATTCCTAATACATTTTCGAATATTAATCTCTTCATTGTTTAAAAAATTTTCTAAGTTACTCTGAGTTTTTTTTACAAGTAGTTATAAGCTTTTCTACTATGTTCTGAATTTTTCTAAGTTTTTAAAATAATTTATAGGTTGTTGAAAAGTTTATTAATTTGTCCAGACTTTTTTAAGTTGCTTAAAATTTTCTTAGTTACTCTAAGTTTTATTAAGCAGTTATAAGTTTCTCTAGGTTCATAGGTTGTTACAATTTTTTTTATGTTATTGGAAAATTATCCTAGTTGCTCTAAATTTTTCTAAGTCGTTCCAAGTTTTTCTTATTTGTTCCAAATTTTTTTAAGTTACTCTAAGTTTAGGTTTTTCTATGTTATTATAAATTTCCAAATCGTTCTAAATTCTTAAAATTTCTTTAATGTTTTCCAAGTTGTTCAAAGTTGTTTTAAGTTGTTCTAAGGTATTTTTAGTTTTTCTAAAATAATCTAAACTTTTCTAATCGTATGTCCTTTTAGCTTCTTTTACGATATTCTGTCTCTTTCTAAATACCGGTAAACATTTCTAATTCATCATAAATTTTTTCAAGTTGTCACCTTAAATTTTAATTTAATTTAATTTTCGAACTTTCTAAACTACTCTCACGTTTTTAAAACAACAACATAACAAATTTTCACGATTTTCTATTTCATTCCCAGATTGTTTTCACCAATTTTAAGAATTTAGGTAAAAATTTTCATTACTCAGAATTTCGGAAGCTTTGATCCATTATATCAATCGCGGCTTCTTCAATCCTAACTCTCAATTTATAACTCGATTTGCCTAATTTGAAACTTTTCTGTTTGATGTTCATCGTTATTGACACCGTCTGATTACATCGGAATATTTACCTTGGTAATTTAAACACCGCTCAGTATTTACCATCAGATTCTTATCAATTTGATCTTCATTCAATGATTGAGTGTAATTAATAGATTGGATTGATTAATTGATTGACTGAAGTGGACTGTGAGATTGATGAAATGGATAGACTGCACTATTAGTGTTGCAAAAACACTGTTTTACAAATGACGCGGGAAATGCCATTAAAAAATATTTTTTTAATGTCGTAAAAATTCGAATATTATTTTAGAAAATTGTTAAAATAGTGTTAGAACATTGTTTAAATTAAAGTACTTATTGTCGATGTTCTTCTTTTGTTGAACTAAACACAAAAAGTTACAAAATACACAAATGAGTAAATTTAGATTTTATAATGAATACAACATAACCTAAAAAAATAATTGTTATTTATATTTAAAATCTGTTGTTAAAGTTAATTTAAATTTTCTTTGTTTAAAGTAGCTTAGAAAACTTATTACTTTTTCAATTATTATTATACATAATAATCTTCAAATTTCTTTAATTAATCAGTTAATTAAGTCATTCATCATTCTGTCCACATCTTGAAGTTTGTCACTAGATGATTTTTTGTTTTATGTTTCAAATCATTTTTCACCTATTCAAAATTTTAAATTTATAATAATTTTCATTTCTTCAAACTTCAATTAATTTGAACTTGATTTAATTAAAAATGAAATTAATCCACGCTTCAAGTAAACTAAATTTAGAGTTAAAAATTTCTTTAATTTTTGATAATTCTTTCTATTATAATTTCAATTATTTGCTATAATTTTTCAACTATTCTCTTCATTTTTCAGTTATTTTCTTCCATTTTTAATTATTTGTATTATTTTTTATTCTATCCGCAAATTTCAATTATTTTCTTAAACATTAAATGAATTTCATTATTTATTAATTCTTGAATTTATTTTCCATTTTTTCATCATTTTTCAATTATTTTTTTAAATAACGATTAATTTAATCAGTATCGAATTATTAAGAGCACTGTTTCACTGTTCTCAATTACTGTTTCCTATAATCATTTTCCAAATATTTTTTAATATTAAAAAAACTGTTTAATTGCTTCATCTTATTATTAAATGTTTATTAATTGTCTTGAAATTTTAACTTTATTTTTTAATTATTTGAATGTTGTTTTTCGATTTTCAATTATTTTCTTTTGTTTACAATATATTCTATAATTTTCTTAATTATTTTTCTCATATTTCAAAAACTTTCATTTTTCAATTATTTTTACTATTTTTCAAGTGAACTTGTTTATTTTGAAAATATTCTGTTATTTTTTCAATTATTTTTCAAAGATTTTCATTTTCTTCAATTTTCAATTATTTTTATCATTTGTCAATTACTTTCCCCAATTTTTAATAAATTCTACTATTTTTCCACTTATTTCCTAAATTTTCAGTTATTTATCTTTAATTTCAATTATTTCTTTTTAATCTACAATTATGTTTTATCATTCTGTAATTCGTGTATATTCTATTTCAAAGAAAATACGTAATTTTTTCTATTATATTTTACAAAATATAATTATTTTCTTGAATTTTAAACTTTTTTTTATCATTTTACAATTATTTTTTACGATTTTCAATTATTTTTGTCTTTTTACAATTAATTTCTCTAATTTAAAATTATTTTCATTATTCTCCAATTTTCAACAAATTCTTTCAAATTTTAATAACTCTCTCCAATTTTTAATCATTTTCATTATATTTCAATTAATTTCCTAAACTTTCAATTATTTATCTTAATTTTAAATTATTTTTTCATTTTTTTATCATTTTGCAATTATTTTCGACACTTTCTAATTGCTGAAATTATTTGTTAATTAAATCCCTAATTTTCAGTGATTATCTCAAATCTAAAATATTGTTTTTAAATTTCAATTTTTAAGATAATGTTACAGTTATTTATCTAAATTTTCCATTATTATATTCAATTATCATTTTTTACGATTTTAAACTGTTTTTCTTTAATTTAAAACTGTTTACATCTTTTTTAAATTTTTTTTTTATTTTAAATACATTCTGTAATTTTTAAAATTATTTTTCTCATATTTTAATTTCTTTCTTCATTTTTTAATTATATTTTCCATTTTCCAATTAAGTTTCCCAATTTTTAATTATTTTCATTATTTTTCAAATAATTTCATAAATTTTTAGTTATTTAGCTCAATTTTCAATTATTTTGTCAAATTTATTGTTTTTATTTATCAATTTTTAGTTACTTTCATCTATCTAATAAGTAATCTGTAATTTTTTCCATTATTTTACTCAAATTTAAATTATTTTCTTCAAATTTCGATTATTTTTATCATTTTTCAATTAATTTTTAAGATTTTAAAGTATTTTTCTCAAATTTTATTTATTTCTATCACTTTGAATTTTTTTTTATATTCAATACGTTCTGTAATTTTTAAAATTATTTTTCTCATATTTTAATTTCTTTCTTCACTTTTTAATTATATTTTTTAATCAAGTTTCCCAATTTTTAATTGTTTTCATTATTTTTCAAATAATTTCATAAATTTTTAGTTATTTAGCTCAAATTTCAATTATTTTTTCAATTTATTGTTTTTATCAATTTTTAGTTACTTTCATCTATTTAATAAGTAATCTGTAATTTTTTCCATTATTTTCCTCAAATTTAAATTATTTTCTTTAAGTTTTGATTATTTTTATCATTTTTCAATTAATTTTTAAGATTTTAATTATTTGAATAAAATTTTATTTACTTTTTTCAATTTACCATTATATTTATCATTTTCAATTATTTTCCCCAATTTCTAATTATTTTAATTATTTATCAAAGAATTCTATAAATTTTTAATTATTTATCTCAAATTTCAATCATAGAACTTTTGATATAAGTTACTAATTTTAATAGATCCGACGGGAAATAAAAGGTTATTTTCTATAAAATACAGGCAAAATATGAGGAAAACAAAACAAAAAAATTTCTAACCTATTGAAAATCACGATAAATTTGAATTTTCCAGTGAAAAATATCATTTTTCGCCTGCACGGCTAAGAAAAATGGCGGTATAATCCGCCATTTTGATTGTGCAATATTAACTTAAGATTATAATCAGCATGACATAATCTTCAAGTTTATTTAATTATTTAGCTATTACCGACATTTTTCTTGGCCGTTCAGGCGAAAAATGATATTTTTCACAGGAAAATTCAAATTTAT
The DNA here is from genome assembly GCA_037103525.1 of Ganaspis brasiliensis. Lineage (NCBI taxonomy): Eukaryota > Metazoa > Arthropoda > Insecta > Hymenoptera > Figitidae > Ganaspis > Ganaspis brasiliensis. The sequence goes on from JAZKLR010000704.1 coordinate 49,375, forward strand.
CGTGATTTTTAATAGGTTAGAATTTTTTTCGTTTTTTAGATATCAAACAACTGTTTTCAAAAGTAACAAACAGTGTTAGAAACTAATTATTTGTCAGTATCATACCAAGCAGTAGAAGATATCCGCTTGTTGACAGAAAACATAACCTGACTTTTCGACTTTTAAAATTTTTAATTGCTAAAATTAATGTAACGAAATAAAATATATAATAATATTATAATTTGCATAATAATTATATATACTGAAGTAGTTTTTTAAAACTCTTAATATTCATAAAATCAGAACATCCTAATAAAATATAGCCTGATTTAAAAATGTAGAAAATCAAATATACCCTTTTAATGTAACCTCACATTTTCATAAATAATAATAATAATCAATCAAGAGAATGTTATCTTAAAACTATTTATTTGTATCTACATTTTAATTTAGAAATAAAAATAATATTCAGCAATTTCTAATTGAATAAAACAACTCCATTTGTCGTCTGCTACTAGGAGGTTCTAAAAAAGCGTTTTTATTTTATTTATTCCCTATAATAAAAATAAAAAAAATTAAAAAGAAGATTAATCATTTAAAACCTATTCTATTATTGATTTTTTAAATTTTTTTCAGGGTGAAATCAGATGGGACCGTCAAACTTTGCATCGTAATAAGATAGAAAGAGATAGAAACACATCTGATTCTTTTTATCTCTCATTACGACGTAACGTTTGACGCATCCATCTGATTTCACCCTCATTCTTAGGGTAAAATCCCATGTGAGCAGAAAGCGCAAAACCAAAAGCAGAAAATCATGAGACTGAGAGAGACAGGCATATATCACTGACTCTCTTACTCTCATATTTTCTGTTTTACGCTTTCTGCTCACATGAGATTTTACCCTTATTTTTCAAATTACACTCTGGGTAAAATTTGTCTAGGAATAACCGGTAAAAATTCGGTATTATTCGGAAATACCCAGCACGTCACATCAATACACAAAAAAGATATTTTTTCCTACTACGGCAACTAAGAATAATTAGAAATAAATTTTATTTTCATTTTTTTGTTTAATGAGAATATTCTCCTGATTTCTTGGATATGGAGCCTGAGGCTCTTAAAAATTTATCTACTCGTTAGAAATCGTCGATAGGTGATTGGCTGAGCGAGACGGATGTTATTATGTCACACTCCCACGCGAGCGACGGCTGCCGATGTTGCCGTCGCTGTTGTAGCGAATATCTTGTCCGGTTCTTCGTGCACGTCGTCTGACATTTCCGAGCGAGGTGCCAGGTACTGCACTATTATATCCAGAGAGGTTAAGACGCTCTTCGTGCGTAACTGTCTCTTCGGATCTTCGCTGCGATTCGATCTTCTCTCATTGTTCATCAGTCCCTCGAATCTCAGTTCGCTCTAAATCTCGAGAGGATTAAGAATCACGACTCCTAATTGAAGGAGCGACAAATTCATGCCGACCTAACCTTGTTCAATACAAAACTCGACTAATCACTTTTGATATGAATCATGGGACTTTGAAAATCAAGATTGATGAATTGTGTGAAGCGCTATGAAAAAAAGGACCATAGAAACTCAGAATTTTAGGTTATGTTTGTGATTTTTGGAATGAAATATAATACACAAACAAGATCAAGTTTCAATACAAAAAATGGTAATTATTTAGAATCGCGGCTTTTCCGAATTTTTGACTTTTTTAATCTAGACCAAGCCTAAGTGGTTTATTTTAACACCAAAACAAATAATCCGATGGAGGAGGTTGAAAAAAGTTAAGTAAAAAAACTTCACTTTTTTTAGCTGTAAGGATCAATGTTTAACCACTTTTTAGGAGAAAATCACTTTAAAATAATACATTATGTATATGAAACTCATTAATTTAACAAAAATGTGCATAGTAACGCATAGTTTGACAGCTGTCTATGTGATCATGATTGTGGACTGCTATTGTACAGAGGTGGGTAGTTACAAAATCTAGTAGCAAAATCGTCATTTTGCGTGTCACAATAAGGGTGAAATCATATAGATGCGTTAAACGTTGCGTCGTAATGAGAGAGAGGGAGACAAAGTTATATTTACGTTTTTCTCTATCCACAGATCCATGTAATTTCACCCTTATTATGATAGGGTATGATTTTACCCTAAGGGTGAAATCACATGGATCCGTCAAACGTTGCGTCGTAATGAGATAGACAGAGATAGAAATATATCTGCATCTTTTTCTTTCTTATTACGACACAACGTTTGACGTAAGAATATGATTTCATCCTAATAACTATTATCTTATTCGGTCCTGTGACGGTTATCGGTCACATAACGTCAGGTGTCGAAATTTGCGCAACTACATACTTTTTTTTGGTTAATTAATGAGTTTAATAATCATAATATATTATTTTAAATAGATTTTCTCTAAAAAAGTTTTTAAAAAAGATATAGATAAGATCTATAGTTAAAAAATGAAGTTTTTTTTTTTAAATCGCAGGATTTTAACTTAACTTTTTGAACCCCCCTCACAGGATTATTTTTTTACTGAAACTTACGACTTATAGCCTATTTACACCTTCAAAAAAAAAATTTTTGCATGAGAGTAAAGAGGACAGATACACAGTCTGTCCTCCTCCCTCCAATGCGAAACATTTTTTTTTTTCGAAGGTGTAAACAAGCCATTAGACTTGGTCCAGATTAAAAAACTTAACAATTGGAAAAAGCCGTGATTGTAAATGATTATCCAAACAATCGTTCATTCCGTCCAAAATATTCTCTCTTATTACGACGCAACGTTTGACGCATCCCTGTGATTTCACCCTTAATGTGACACGCGAAATGAGAATTTTGCTAGTGGATTTTGTAACTACCCACCTCTGTACATTAGCAGTACACAATCATGATCACATAGACAGCTGTCAAAATATGCGTTACTATATAAATTTTTGTTAAATTAATGAGTTTAATATACATAATGTATTATTTTAAAGTGATTTTTTCCAAAAAAGTGGCTAAACATTGATCCTTACAGCTAAAAAAGTGAAGTCTTTTTTAAGTAACTTTTTCAACCTCCTCCATCGGATTATTTGTTTTGGTGTTAAAATAAACCACTTAAGCTTGGTCCAGATTAAAAAAGTCAAAAATTCGGAAAAGCCGTGATTCTAAATAATTACCCAAACTCCAAAACTTCATTCCGTCCAAAATATTCAATGAAAACTAATTTTGATTTTATGTAATTAAAAAGAAACGTTTAATTAAGGTAAAACTGTGACTAAACATAAGGTTTATTTTCGTTTTAAATACTTGTTTCAATTATACCAACCTTTATGTTAATGAAGAAAATTGTTTATAATTTGGTTTTTTGAAATAAGTTTTTATACATAACCTCCAAATACATTGGTGAACGTTCTGTGCAGAATGAAAATTAAAATCGAATTGATCGATCTTGTGCTTGCGCAGAAAGCTCTCAATTAATTTGGAGGTTACGTGTAAAATATTTTTATTTATAAAAAGAGGACAAATTAAATAATATTTTTTATTGATGATATAAAAGTTGTTAAGAGTGCTGCAAAAAAATTCACATTTACTAATTTCTGTTACAACGAATTTTTAGTTCCGATTCAAATAATAAGTTTTCTCTATAAACTTTGAGTTTACGTGTTTTAGGTTAGATTACATTTGAGAGTTCCTCATTTTTTAACCCATCGCGTCGTGAACGTTGCTCAAAGATGTTATTCTTTTTTTTTGTATAATTCTTTTATTGTTTTGAATTAGGATATATATTATCGAAAATAATTAAGATTGTACAAACGATCCAATATTTAAAGTTTAAGACTAATTAATTTTTAGGTCCCTTCTTAAGGGTACCAATTTTTTCTAAAATTTAATTTTAGTTCTAGAATTATTATGAATTATGTTTTTCTTTTCATTATCGTCACGCACATAAACAAAATCTTTTATCATACCATGAATATATCCATTTGATTAAAAAATTTACTTTAAAAAAAAGTCAAAAACTACCAAGTTTCCTCTCTCAAAATGCTCTTTATTCCTATTAAAAATAAAATAATTCTATTTTACAATAAAAAAGAAGGAAAAATAACAAAACAAGCACTAAAAGCCAAGGAAAACATTTTCACCAAGTTGGCTCACACTCGTCAGCTAAAATTTGCCATAACAAGCAGATAACCCAGAAAACAAGCGACCTGTGAAAAAACTATATATATATATATGTATTCATTATTCGAAAAGCACTGGCGTGAAAAAACAACAAGTGTATTTTCCGTGAAAGTAAAGTGTGCGCGTCGACTAATGCCCAAACTGATAAAAAAAAAAAAGTTCGTCCTCTCTGTAGTAGATTCTCTATTAAGAAATTTTTCAAAATCCCGGATCGACACTAATTGGGAACGTTGGTGGATTTTCCCCTTTCGAAAAGTCATCGCCTATCTCGGCGCTTACTTAGCACGCCCACGATGCCTCGTCTTTCCTTTTATAAGATCGGCTTAACAGAGAGAGAATTTCTCGCTTATTATCCTTTCCTCGGATTTCTTGCAAAAATCCTTGCAGCGTCTTCGTGTAAGTTCCACGAGTGACTCATGCACAATGGGCCTCGCAACGAGCAAGCGACGCGTGATTTAAAGCTCATTACCGATTTCATACGTGACATTACATCGAGCGATCTGCGACGTCTCCAGGGGAAAAAATGCCCTTTCATAGATATGCCCATGAGGGATGAGTATACTCAGGCACTGACTGACTGACTCGTGACAAGGAAATGCTATTATATTTGGCGGCACGTCATTCAGGCGCGGCCTCACTCAAATTAAGACAATGCCACACTCTCACGGTCGCCATAGGCCCGAACTACGAGAGCAAATTGATAGGCGACAAATCGAATGGATCGAATTGCCGTAATGCATTCCATACGTGTGCTAGACGAAAAGGTGAATGTCAAGATCGATATGCACTCAAACAAACTCTAGACTGTGTGACAATTTACAAATTCGCAGAAATTGAAAATCTTATAATTTTTCGTAACTTTTTTAATTTAATGACAATTTTTTTTCTGTAATTTTTTTCTTAAAATGCACGTAAAATCAAACAAAATTTGTGTATAAAAGTTTTTGATAGCATGCGAACTTAAAAAGATACGAATTTTTTAAGTATTACAGTGTTTTCATCATTTTTGTTGGGGGTGAAATTCTGTGGCTGAAAGGCAGAATAACATAACTGCATTTTCATAGTTTTGAGAAAAACCTGTTTTTGTTTATTTTCTTGGTTTTGTAAAATCGAAAAATCAACCAATATTTTTGGTGTTTGGCATTGTATCCTATTTTCTAGTGTAGTTTTTACATCTGTTTATCAATTTTAATAAAATATAAACGCTTTAAAAAAGAATATCAATTCTTTTTTTCGATTTGAATGCAATTATGCTGTTGTGTTATTAATTATTTTCTACGTAAATAAACATTTAAATCACTTTACTGTTATGAAACTTTAAAAAGCATTACTAAATTAACTCAAATCTGATGTTATCTCAAATTCGATAAAATGTTAGTTATGATGTTATGCCTTTCAGCCACAGAATTGAGAGGGTAAAAATTGGTTATTTCATTCTTTGATTGTCATCTTCTGTATCCAAAGTAAAAATAAATGAAAAACGAATTAAGGGCATGTGATGGATTATGATGGCTACAGGCAAAATTTGTACGCAAAAATGGGTTTTACGAAAATGTATGTCTGTCTGTCTGTCTGTGGAAAGTATTTCGTTCAAGATAACTTAAGTAAAAATTTACGTAGCGACTTCATCTTTGGAACACTTCTTAAGTTACAAAAACTAAAGGCATTGTTCGTTGGATGACCATTTCGGACCAAAATTGGCAAAAATAGGAAATTTTGAAAAGTTCAAAACTTTTCCGAATTTTTCAAAACATTCAAAAAATATTTTCTGTAATTTTTTTCTCAAAATACACGTAAAATTAATCAAATTTTATGTATAAAAGTTTTCAATATAATGTAAAACTAAAAAGATACGAATTTTTCAAGTTTTACATCGTTTCCACCATTTTGATTGGGGGTGAAATTGAGGGGGTAAAAATTGGTCAATTTATTCTTAGCACATTGTCATTTTAGGTGTCTAAAGTAAAAATAAATAAAAAACGAATTAAGGGCATGTGATGGATTATGATGTCAACAGGAAAAATTTGTACGGAAAAATGTGTTTTACAAAAATGTCTGTCTGTCTGTCTGTGGAAAGTATTTCGTCCACGATAACTTGAGTAAAAATTGACGTATCGACTTCATCTTTAGAATACTTTTTAAGTTACTAGAACTAAAGGTATTGTCCGTTGGATGTCCATTTCGGACAAAAATTGGCAAAAATAGGAAATTTGTAAAAGTTCAAAATTTTTCCGAATTTTTCAAAATATTCAAAATCTGTTTTTTGTAATTTTTTTATTAAAATACACGTGACATCAAACAAATTTTGTGTAAAATTTTTTCGATAGAACTCGAATAAAAAAGATACGAATTTTTAAAGTTTTACAGCTTTTTCACCATTTTGCTTGGGGGTGAAATTGAGGGGGTAAAAATTTGTTAATTTATTCTTAACACATTGTCATCTTATGTGTCCAAACTAAAAATAAATAAAAAATAAATTAAGGGCAAGTGATGGATTATGATGTTAACAAGCAAAATTTGTACGCAACAATGGATCTTAGGAAAATGTATGTCTGTCTGTCTGCCTGTCTGTCCGTGGAAGGTATTTCGTTCACGATAACTTGAGTAAAAATTGACGTATCGACTTCATATTTAAAATACTTTTTAAGTTACTAAAACTAAAGGCATTGTTAGTTGGATGACCATTTCGGACCAAAATTGGCAAAAATAGAAAATTTGGAAAAGTTCAGAATTTTTCTAATTTTTGAAAATTTTCAAATTTGTTTTTTGTAATTTTTTTCTTAAAATACACATGAAATCTAATAAATTTTGTTTACAAAGGTTTTCTATAGAACGCGAAGCTAAAAAGATACAAATTTTTCAAGTTTCACGACGTTTTAACCATTATTTTATTGGGGGTAAAATTAAGGGAATAAAAATCGGTCAAAGTATTCTTCGCACAATAGGCAAAATTTCTCCGTAACTTTTCTCTTAAAGTTGAAGATTTTGTCACGAAACTTTTTAGAATTACTTAAAATATCATTAGAAAAGTTTCTCTGACCTGAATTTGTTGGAATTATGGACCAAAATTAATTTCGGAAAATTTTCGAAAAATAGCAAAATTTTGAAAGTTAATTTTGAGCCAGAATTCAAACAAACTCGGATCAGAGAGTTATTTTGAAAAAATTGATTTGTATATTCTCATCTCAAATTTAAATTTGAGCGATTTTGAACTTTTTGTAATTTTCACATTTCTCGACGTTTTTGGACCTCGTTATTCCGAAAAAACAGGTTTCACGAAAATGTCTGTCTGTCTGTCTGTCTGTCTGAAGACAATTTTTGACCATCGATAACTTGAGTAAAAATTGACGTATCAACTTCATCTTTGGAATACTTTTTAAGTTGCTTAAACTAAAGGCTATGTTCGTTGGGTGGCCATTTTGGACCAAAATTCGCAAAAATAGGAAAAATTTGAAAATTCAAAAAAATTTTAATTTTTCAAAACTTTAAAAAATTGTTTTTTATGTAATTTTGTTTTTAAATACACGTAAATTCAAATAATTTTGTGTACAAAAGTTTTCAAAATAAAGCGAACCTAAAAAGATACGAATTTTTTATGATTCATAGCGTTTTAACCATTTTTTTTGGGGTTTGAAGGGGAGGGGGGGGGAGGAAAATTGGTCACGAGTTTGAAGTAAACATTAATAAAAAACTAACCTATTAATTGTAAAAAATATTACAAAACCTAAAAATACACGTTATACAGGCACAAAATTGAACCGAATGTGGGTGAATCGTATACAAAATCACAATTATTTTTCAAAAATTTTAGTACAATCTTCCAATTTTTTCTTCTGAATTACTTTAATTCGTCTACACTAATAAAATTGCATCGAAAACTGGCAGAAATTTTTTTTTTTTGAATATTCGGAAATTGTGAAAATATTTCTTTTTACATTCTCATCTCAAATGATTCTGAAAAAATAGGATTTACGAAAATGTGTCTGTCTGCCTGTCTGTCTATCTGTGGAAAATATTTCATTCACGATAAGTTGAGTAAAAATTGACGAATCGACTTTATCTGTGGAATACATTTTAAGGTAATAAAACTAAAGGCATAGTTCGCCGGGTAGCCATTTTAGACCAAATTTGGTAAAAAAAGAACATTTTTAAAAGTTCAAAAAATTTCTAAATTTTTTAACTTTGAAAAAATCTTTTCCTGTAATTTTTTTTCTTAAAATATATGTAAAATTAAACACATTTTGTGTACAAAAGTTTTCAATATAACGAGAGTCTAAACATATTTTCAAAGTTTTACAGCAATTTAACAATTTTATTTATGGATTTTACGAAAATCTCTGTATGTCTATCTGTCTGTCTGTCTGTAGAAAAAATTTCGTTTAAAATTGTCAAAAAAAGAGAATTTTAAAAATTCAAAAATTCTTGGCACATTCTTATTTTACACGTCCAAAGTAAAAATTAATAAAAAAACTATCTTATTAAGGGCATGTTATGAGTATGACGTCACAAAATTTTTCCTTGAATTTTCTCATAAAATACTGAATATTTTAGTAGAATTACTAAAAATATCATTAGGGAGGTCTGCTGGTCCCGAGTTTATTTTAATTTTGACTTAAAATTAGTTTAAAAAAAAAATTTTAATTTACGTAAAATTGAAAAAACAAATTTTAAGACAAAATAACAGAAAACTACAGACAGACTTTCCTAAATTATATTTTTGTTTTTTTCTAGTCTTTTTCTTCTTTCTTTTAATAGGTACTAATTTTTCTTTATATTAACAAAATGTAGAAGCTTGAAAATGACAAACAGTATTTTTATAAATTTCAAGATGGCTGATGCAAAATGGTGACAAAAGAAAATTTTTTTCCAAGGTATGAATGTCCAGTGCATGTTTTTTTGACAAGATTGTTTATTCTTATGACCTTCAGTATCTTGATGTTTTCTTAGCCCCGATCACAAATATAAATTTAGATTTCAAAAATTCAAAATGTCGGATCGAATATATGGCGGACGATATTTCTAAAATCGGTCGGATTTGTTTGAAACTTGTCACTTCGAGGTTTTTGGGGTCGCTGATCACGAATCTAAGGTCAAATTTACAAAATTCAAAATGTCGGATCCAATATGGCAGACAATATTTTAAAAATCGATCAGATTTGTTTGAAACTTGTCACTTAGGGGGTTTTGGGGTTCCTCATCACGAATCTAAGGTCAAATTTACAAAATTCAACATGGCGGATCCAATATGGCGGACGATATTTTGAAAATAGATCAGATTCGTTTGAAACTTGTTACTAGAAGGTTTTCAAGGTCGCTGATCATGAATCTGAAGTCAGATTTCGAAAATTCAAAATGGCGCATCCAATATGGCGGACGATATTTTGAAAATCGGTCGGATTAGTTTGAAACTTATCACTAGGGGGTTTTCAAGGTCTCTGATCACGAATCTAAGGTCTAATTTACAAAATTTAAAATGGCGGATCCAATATGGTGTACAATATTTTTAAAATCAATCGGATTCGCTTGAAACTTGTCACTTCGAGGTTTTTGGGGTCGCTGATCACGAATCTAAGGTCAAATTTACAAAATTCAAAATGTCGGATCCAATATGGCAGACAATATTTTAAAAATCGATCAGATTTGTTTGAAACTTGTCACTTAGGGGGTTTTGGGGTTCCTCATCACGAATCTAAGGTCAAATTTACAAAATTCAACATGGCGGATCCAATATGGCGGACGATATTTTGAAAATAGATCAGATTCGTTTGAAACTTGTTACTAGAAGGTTTTCAAGGTCGCTGATCATGAATCTGAAGTCAGATTTCGAAAATTCAAAATGGCGCATCCAATATGGCGGACGATATTTTGAAAATCGGTCGGATTAGTTTGAAACTTATCACTAGGGGGTTTTCAAGGTCTCTGATCACGAATCTAAGGTCAAATTTACAAAATTCAAAATGTCGGATCCAATATGGCAGACAATATTTTAAAAATCGATCAGATTTGTTTGAAACTTGTCACTTAGGGGGTTTTGGGGTTCCTCATCACGAATCTAAGGTCAAATTTACAAAATTCAACATGGCGGATCCAATATGGCGGACGATATTTTGAAAATAGATCAGATTCGTTTGAAACTTGTCACTAGGGGGTTTTCAAGGTCGCTGATCATGAATCTGAAGTCAGATTTCAAAAATTCAAAATGGCGCATCCAATATGGCGGACGATATTTTGAAAATCGGTCGGATTAGTTTGAAACTTACCACTAGGGGGTTTTCAAGGTCTCTGATCACGAATCTAAGGTCTAATTTACAAAATTCAAAATGGCGGATCCAATATGGTGTACAATATTTTTAAAATCGATCGGATTCGCTTGAAACTTGTCACTAGGGGGTTTTCAAGGTCGCTGATCACGAATCTAAGGTCAAATTTACAAAATTCAAAATGTCGGATCCAATATGGCAGACAATATTTTAAAAATCGATCAGATTTGTTTGAAACTTGTCACTTAGGGGGTTTTGGGGTTCCTCATCACGAATCTAAGGTCAAATTTACAAAATTCAACATGGCGGATCTAATATGGCGGACGATATTTTGAAAATAGATCAGATTCGTTTGAAACTTGTCACTAGGGGGTTTTCAAGGTCGCTGATCATGAATCTGAAGTCAGATTTCAAAAATTCAAAATGGCGCATCCAATATGGCGGACGATATTTTGAAAATCGGTCGGATTAGTTTGAAACTTACCACTAGGGGGTTTTCAAGGTCTCTGATCACGAATCTAAGGTCTAATTTACAAAATTCAAAATGGCGGATCCAATATGGTGTACAATATTTTTAAAATCGATCGGATTCGCTTGAAACTTGTCACTAGGGGGTTTTCAAGGTCGCTGATCACGAATCTAAGGTCAAATTTACAAAATTCAAAATGTCGGATCCAATATGGCAGACAATATTTTAAAAATCGATCAGATTTGTTTGAAACTTGTCACTTAGGGGGTTTTGGGGTTTCTCATCACGAATCTAAGGTCAAATTTACAAAATTCAACATGGCGGATCCAATATGGCGGACGATATTTTGAAAATAGATCAGATTCGTTTGAAACTTGTCACTAGGGGGTTTTCAAGGTCGCTGATCATGAATCTGAAGTCAGATTTCAAAAATTCAAAATGGCGCATCCAATATGGCGGACGATATTTTGAAAATCGGTCGGATTAGTTTGAAACTTACCACTAGGGGGTTTTCAAGGTCTCTGATCACGAATCTAAGGTCTAATTTACAAAATTCAAAATGGCGGATCCAATATGGTGTACAATATTTTTAAAATCGATCGGATTCGCTTGAAACTTGTCACTAGGGGGTTTTCAAGGTCGCTGATCACGAATCTAAGGTCAAATTTACAAAATTCAAAATGGCGGATCCAATATGGCAGACAATATTTTAAAAATCGATCAGATTTGTTTGAAACTTGTCACTTAGGGGGTTTTGGGGTTCCTCATCACGAATCTAAGGTCAAATTTACAAAATTCAACATGGCGGATCCAATATGGCGGACGATATTTTGAAAATAGATCAGATTCGTTTAAAACTTGTCACTAGGGGGTTTTCAAGGTCGCTGATCATGAATCTGAAGTCAGATTTCAAAAATTCAAAATGGCGCATCCAATATGGCGGACGATATTTTGAAAATCGGTCGGATTAGTTTGAAACTTACCACTAGGGGGTTTTCAAGGTCTCTGATCACGAATCTAAGGTCTAATTTACAAAATTCAAAATGGCGGATCCAATATGGTGTACAATATTTTTAAAATCGATCGGATTCGCTTGAAACTTGTCACTAGGGGGTTTTCAAGGTCGCTGATCACGAATCTAAGGTCAAATTTACATAATTAAAAATGGCGGATCCAATATGGCGAATATTGCCTCACAAGATACGTTAAATATCCAAGATAATAAAGAATGTAAAATTTTACGAATTTAAAAAAAAGTACGAAGAAAGAAAGTTAAAAAATAGCCAATTTGTGTTGACAAAAACATAATCCTTTTCAAGATCCTAGGCAAAAATAAAATTCCTAATTCGACGTGGATTGACTATAATGTTGTTACAGCTCTCGACTATTTTTCCAAGTTGACCTAATATTCCTTCTTAATCATATCGCGAGCGAAGGAATTGGCTCTTACCTCGTTTTTCATCGATCGCTCGTGTTCCATCGTCGATCACCCGTGGAAAACGTTCCTAAGGCCAAGATAAGCCGAGCGAGCTGAATGGCATGTGTATAGCTTACGATCGCTCTACAGCACAGGCAACTTTTATGCAGTGTCGGATACCATTTATATCGTATTTCAATCCCCTATCTTTATCTGAATCTGCATAGGAAAAAATAAAGGAAATTATAACCTGAAAAGTGTGCACCATCGACTCAAATCATTTCATGGCTTTCGGAAAAATTAAGTTTTTTTTCCTTTATTCTTTTTTCTTTTTTTTTTGTTTCTCTCAAGCTGATCATTTTATTACACCGTCATAGCTAACGGGTTCTATGACCCTGATGTTTTCAACTATTGTCCCAGGCGATTGTGTTTTTTCTTCCTCTACAGTCACGTTATTTTTCATAAACGTTGTGTGCTCGAGGACGTGGACTTGGGTTGGTATTAAAATGTATAAATGGTTTATAATATATGTATATAGGTATACATGTGTTTATAATTCAATGGGAAAAGATTTTCTAACATTTATATTTACATATTATTATTGTTTTTTTTTTTCAATTTTATCCGAGGAATTTTTTTTTTCAATTTATTACTTCCTATGAAAGGAAAAAAGTTGCAGAAATTAAATTCTCGTTAATTGTGATTCTAATTAATTAATTTTTGCAAGTTTTAATTGATAAACATTTGAAATGATCCAAATTTTTATTGAATAATATTTTAATTGATTCGAATTTTAATTAAAATTTTAAATGATCTAAATTGTAATTAATTCAAAATTTAAATGGTTCAAATTGTAATCGATTCAAATTTCAATTGATTCAAATTTTAAATGGTCAAAATTGTAATTAATTTATATTTTAAATGATTCAAATTGTGATGGATTCAAATTTTAATTGATAAGAATTTTAGTTGATTCAAAATTTAAATGCTTCAAATTGTAATATATTTAAATTTTAATTGATCCAAATTTTAATTAATTTAACTTTGAATTGACTCAGATTGTAATTGATCTAAGTTATAATGAAACAAATTTCAATCATAACAAATTTTAATTGATCCGAATAAGAATAAATTCTAATATCAGTTTATCTTAATTTTATCTTTGTAATTTTGTATCGATGCTAAACTTAATTTAATTGAATTTATTTATCTAAAAAACAGCAAGTACTTTCTAACTCTGAATTAGTTCAAAATAACCAATTCTTAGTAAAAAAAAAGTAACTAAAAAATAATTTAAATTTGACTAATAGACTTAGTAAACTGAATTTTACTAAAATATTAGTTATTTTGACATAACCTAAAAATAAATAAAATAATTCCAAATGGCGAATTTGTGAGAAACCATTTTTCTTTGAGAAAATACATTTATTAACTAAAATCGCATAATTAAAAAAAAATTATAAATTTAACGGTTTAAGAAAAAAATTTAATAAAATGTGTAAAAATATTGTTAATTTATTTTAGGTTAACTTTTTCTCAAAATATATTTTTTTCTAATGCGTATTATCAATGTCATCCCATTTTTTAAAAAACAAATTGGATACTTTTTTTTAAAAGCTACTTTTTTTCTAATGAAAAAATTTTTAAAAAAATTTACAATTGGTGGAAAATCGCAACCAGACAAGCTTTTTTAACTTTTCTCTACAATTTTTCTGTGGTAAAAACTCAGATTAAGAATTTTTATTATTTTAAGAATATTATATTCTTAAAAGGAGAATTATATTAAAGATATTTTATTCTTCAATAGGATTCAAGAAATATTCTTAAAACAATAGTCACCTACTAATTTAAATAGTTATTTTTACTAATCATTTATTCAATTTGTTTCATATCTTGTCTATTTTTTTCGAGATTTTTTGCAAACTTATTTATTCTTTCATAAGATTTTTAGATTTTCTTTATTTTTCTAAATTTTTTGTTGGACCTTTTTTTAGGGTAATATTATAAAAATGTTTTTGGTTTAGTATGCTTACACTTTTTCATTTTTAGAGGATTTTTAAATTTCTTTTGTAGAATTTCTATTTGTCTTTATATATACATTTCTTTATTTTAATTTTATTCATCCTAATTTTTTAGTCAATGCCAATCAAATTTGATGATTTTTGGTATTTTTTACATTTTTTTACAGATTTAGGAAAAAACATTTCTCCATTTTCTTCCTATTTATATGCTGCTAAAGTGCGCAACGTTTCTGAAAAACGAACAAAATTCTTTTTTATTCTACTTTAAATTTTGCGGTTAAATATTATTAATTATTCATGAAATTAGCTATATAAATGAACTAAAAACTATTTTAAGTGGTTATTTGACCGGGAAAATAAAATCAATTTTTTTTATTTATTCTACTTTTTGTTCTTTTCTTAGAATCTATTTATTTACTTTTCTTGATGATTCACTATTTTTTACGCCCTTTCTTGCGTTTTAATTATTTTTTTAATTTTTGTCATAATTTTTCTATTTCTTAGAAAAATTATCCTTTCTTTTAAATTTTTTAGTTTTCATCTTATAATTACCAATTTTTGAAAACATTTATTCGATGCTTTTATCTATTTTAAATTTCTCAATTTTCTACTTTTCTTAAAACTTTTGTTCTTTTGTTTTAAATTATGTAAATTTAATCTTCAACTAATTATTCTCATTTTAACATCGTTCTTCTATTTCATGGAATTTCTTTTCTTTTAGAATTTTAAAAATTTTCCAAAATTCTATTTATTCTTCTTTATTTAATTAGTAAAAAAATTCTCTAATTTCTGTAATTTTAAAATTTTACTCAATTTTCTTAATTTTGCGATCATATGAATTTGAAGATATTTTTTTGAATTTTTCTCATTTATTCAACATGATTTATTTGATTTTGATTAAATGTTTTATTCCCCATTATTTCTTATTAAATGTTCTTACATTAAAAATTAAACTACTTACAAATAAGCATTTTGAGATTTTATAGGTAAATACTGATTATGTTTAAAAAATATGAAATTTTGATTTAAAAAAAAATCCGATGTAAATTAAAAAAAATCAGATTTTTTAAAAACAATTCACTTATAAAGCTCCATAATTTGTCCCAATATGTAGTTGAAGGGTCTGACCCCCCTTATGAAGCTCCATTATTTGTCCCAATATGAAGTTGAAGTGCCTGATCCCCTTTATAAAGCTCCATAATTTGTCCTAATATGAAGATGAAGTGTCTTCCCCCTCTTAAAAGGCTCCATAATTTGTCCCAATATGAAGTTGAAGTGCCTACCCCCCCCTTATGAAGCTCTATAATTTGTTCCAATATGAAGTTAAAGTGCCGGACCCCCCTTATAAAGCTCCATAATTTGTCCTAATATGAAGTTGAAGTGCCTTCCCCCTCTTAAAAGGCTCCATAATTTGTCCCAATATGAAGTTGAAGTGCCTACCCCCCTTTGAAGCTCTATAATTTGTCCCAATATGATGTTGAAGTGCCTGACCCCCCTTATAAAGCTCCATAATTTGTCCTAATATGAAGTTGAAGTGCCTGACCCGGCCCCCTTAAAGCTCCATAATTTGTTCCAATATGAAGTTAAAGTGCCTTCCCCCCTCTTAAAAGCATCCTTTATTTGTCCCAATATGAAGTTGAAGTGTCTGACCCCCCTTATAAAGCTCCAAAATTTGTTCAAATATGAAGTTAAAGAGCGTGACTCCCCCTTATAAAGCTCCATAATTTGTCCCAATATGAAATTGAAGTGCCTGACCCCCCTTATAAAGCTCCATAATTTGTCCTAATATGAAGTTAAAGTGCCTGACCCCCCCTTATAAAGCTCCATAATTTGTTCCAATATGAAGTTGAAGTGCGTGCCTCCCCCTTATTAAGCTCCTTAATTTGTTCCAATATGAAGTTGAAGAGCCTTACCCCCCCCCCCCCTTATTAAGCTCCTTAATTTGTTTCAATATGAAGTTGAAGAGCCTTACCCCCCCCCCCCTTATTAAGCTCCATGATTGTGTACATGTATCTGTGTGTTAATATGTGACTGTATCAGGCTCTGTGTTTCTTGTGTGCGTGTATGAACATGCGTGTATTTATATTCGCTTCTGCGTGTGTGATTTGTGTGCATGTGTGTATTGCGTGTGTGTATGTGTGTGTGTGTGTGTGTGTGTGTGTGGGTGTGTGAATACGTGAAGGTATTTGCTTAGATGTGTGTTTCTGGACATTTAAGTAGGTGAATGTGTATGCGAGTGTGGATATGTACACATAGTATGTGTTTATACTTTTATGCCTGTGTGTGAGTATATCTGTGTTTTATTGTATGTTAGTGTTAATATGTTTGTGTACGTGCATCTGTGTGTTAATATCTACCTGTATGAGTCTCTGTGTTTCTTGTGTTCCTAGCTATGCTCTGGTATTTGTGTTTTAGTGTGTGTGTTTTGATATGTGCACTGTAAAAACAAGTGTCTTATTTTAAGACATTTTTGTCCTCACTTTTAAGACGTTTTAAAGTGTCTTAATTTTAAACCAATGAGAAAGCATCTTTCAAAATTATTAACCAATGAAATAGCTTGAAATAACCGTAAGACGCTTTCTTAATGTCTTGTGTCTTAAAATAAGACACTTAGATGACAGCAGTTTTTGCAGTGTGTGTGTATTCACTTCTATTGGTGTGCGGCTAGGTTGTGCGTGTATAAAGTGTATTTGCTTCTGTGTATTGATGTATTTGCTTCTGTGTGTGTGTGTGTGTGTGTACGTAAATGAACATAGTGTATTCGCTTCTGCGTTTGTGATTTGTGTGTATGCCTGTGTGTAGGTATTTGCTTTGATGTGTGTATGGATATTTGTGTGGGTGAATGTGTGTACGTGTGTGGATATGTATGTGTTTCTACTTTTATGTCTGTATGTGAGTATATCTGTGTTTTATTGTTTGTCAGTCTAAATATATTTGTGTACATGCATCTGTGTGTACTTGCTTCTGTGTGTTTGTGTGTGATTTGTTTGTATGTGTATGTGTGGATATTTGTGTAAGTGAATGTGTATGTGGGTGTGGATATGTATGTGTTTATACTTTTATGTGTGCTTGTGTGAGGGCGCGTGTGTGTGTGTGTGAGTGTGGATATGTGTTTTTGCTTCTATGTATTAATTTGCGTATGTATATGCGCTTGTAAATGTAAATATGTTTGTAAATGCAGAAACAGGCTGCATATAATAAAAGGAGTCTCAATTGTGTTAAGACATAATACAATAATAATAATCACGATGCCAGATCGATATACGCGATAGACACTGCGTCAAGCGATGGATGCCATTACATGGATGGATGCATGAAAGTCTGGAATGTCGGGTGTCACATAACGCTGCCTGGAAAAATTCTACTCTGAAACTTACCTTGTATATTTAAATTATCATCAATCTCAATATTCATACATACACATTTTCCTATCAATAGATATTCAATATCATCGCAAAACACAAGAAAAGTAAATTTTAGTTTTATTCAAATTAAAAGACATTAATTAATAGACTTTTGTGTCATTAAATTATTATTATCGACACTTACATTTGAAATTATAAAATGTGTGCATACCTATGGTGTTGATGTCACCAAATGTGTCTATGTCTTGTGTCAACAATCCATCAATTTTATCAATTAATCTCAATAAAAGAATGAAAATAATTGTGAAAATAATATAAGTTTTATTTTATACAGTAATTTGTAACAAAAGCAGATGGATTATCACACGATCTGGAATTAATTTCATGCACACGCCGCGCCGCTCTCTGGGCGGGAACAACTTATAGTCATTATAACGTCAGAAGAATATTATTCAAGTCATGTTGTTTCGTAAACATCGATTTTTTTTTTAGAGATTTTTCGAATTATTTCTTTTTTTTTTACATAAGGAGCGTTTCGAATTTTTAACATAATAATAATAATAATATTTTAATTATGACAATTTATCATCAGATCCAAAAACTATTTTTTATTATCAAGTCTTCTTCTTCTTCAAATTTGTAGCCGGGGTGTGGCCAATTCAAATCACAAAAATTGGTCAATTAATAAGATTCTAAGATATTCAGTTCAAATAATCGTAATTTTACTTATTTTTATTTTCGATAAATGAAAAATATTTTGTCATAGCGCTTGGGCTAAAAAAAAGAGAATATTTCAAAGCTATTTTAAGATTATTCTCTGACTTCCAATCGCCATTTTGAAAAATGGCGTCATAGCTACAACTTTTTTTTTAGGTTAACTTTAATTTTAATTGAAATTGTTCATATTAAGATAGAATGTTTCGTAATAACAAGGTCCGGGATGAACATAATTTTTGAAAATTATTATGATCCTTATCTATCGATTGGTAGTCGATCAACTTCTAATTCAGAAGCCCTCAATTATTTCACAACATTCTTCGATCTTTTTGACCCTCCACTATCTTGAGCAAACTCTGCGGATACGCAAACTCATCTGCTGTAACTGTACGAACCATAAACCCTTGAACGGTAATTATTAATTATCAAATAAATTGACCAATAGAAATTTGGCGGGAATTTAAAAAAAATCTATTTTCTTACTTCTGAGAAATTAATCTTATCTGTATTATTAATTTTTCATTGTATTCTGGTTATTTTTATTCTTTTTAAGGATTATCGCTTTTCAGATGTTTTTTTTTTTAACATAAATGTTAACATTAAATGAACATTAACTTTGTCATTTCTAAAATTTGAACTACTCCATAATCTTCAAATAGTTTCTTCCGGTCTTCAACTTGCAAAATTATGAGAGTCCCTATTTCGTTTGTTTTTCGTTAAGCGCAGAAAAATTTAAAATAACCAAATTTCCAATTTAACAATTTAGCAGTTTATTAATTTTCCAATTTACCAATTTCTTTAATTTGCCAATTTGCCAATTTGCCAATATCCAAATCACCAAATTCTCAATTTACCAGTTCAATTTTTCTAATTTGCTAATTTTCCAATTTACCGATTATGTAACTATATCAATTTTCCAATATCCCAATTTCCAATTTATTAAATTATCAGTTTAAAAAAATTTTCTAATTTTTTAATTTTCCAATTTATCAATTGTCGATCTCCAATTTTATAACTACCACTTTTTAATTTTCTAAATTGCCCATTTTCCAAAAAGTAAGTCTCCAATTTCTCAATTTATTAATTTTCCAATTTTCCAATTTCCCAATATCCAAATCTCCAATTTTTCAATTTAGCAGTTTACCAATTTTTCTAATTTGCTAATTTTCCAATTTACTAATTTACCAATTTTGTTACTATACCAATTTTCCAATAACTAAATTTCCAATTTATCAATTTACCAGTTTAAACAATTTTCTAATTTGCTAATTTTCCAATTTACCAATTTTAAATTTCTCTAATATTTTACAACAAACACTTTTCCAAATTTCTAATTTGTTAATTTTTCAATAAACAAGTCTACGATTTCTTTATTTACCAATTTATTAATATTCCAATCTTCAATTTACCAATTTCTTTAATTTTCTAATTTCACAATGTCTAAATCTCCAATTTCTCAATTTACCAGTTAGCCAATTTTTCTAATTTTCTAATTTTCCAATTTTGTTACTATACCAATTTTCTAATAACAAAATTTCCAATTTCTCAATTTATCAGTTTACAAATTTTTCTAATTTGCTAATTTTCCAGTTAGCCAATTCTCCAATAACCAAATTTGCAATAACTCAATTTACAAGTTTAAACAATTTTCTAAATGGCCACTTTTCCAAGTTACAAATTTTTTATTTTCTCCAATTTACAAGAACAACTTTTTAAAGATTCTAATTTGCCAATTTTCCATTGATTAAGTTCCCAATTTATCAATTTACCATTTTATTAATTTTTCAATTTTCTAATTTCTTTAATTTGCGAATATCTAAATCTCCAGTTTCTCAAATTACCAATTTTTCTGAATTGCTAATTTTCCAATTTACCAATTTTCAATATCTCAATTTTACAACAACCACTTTTCCAATTTTTCAATAATCAAATTTCCAATTTCACAATTTATTAATTTTCCAATTTACCAATTTCTTCAATTTGCCAATTTTCCAAATCCAAATAATTTCCAATTTCTCAATTTACAAGTTTAGCAATTTTTCCAATATGCTAATTTTCCAATTTTCCAATAACCAAATTTACAATTATTTAATTTAAAGTTTAAACAATTTTCTAATTTGCCATTTTTCCAATTTACCAATTTTCAATTTCTCCAATTTTACAATAACAACTCTTCAAAGATTATAATTTGCCAATTTTCTAATAACGAAGTCACCAATTTACCTATTTTTCAAATTTGCTAATTTTCCAGTTTTTTTACTTTGCCAATTTTCTAATAAGCAAATTTTCAATTTTTCAATTTACCAGTGTAATAAATTTTCTAAGTTGCTAGTATTCAAATTTACCAATTTTACTAATTTGCTAATATTTCAATAACCAAATTTCCAATTTTTAATTATACCAAATTAAAAAATTTTCCTATTTGCTAATTTTCCAATTTACCAATTTTCAACTTTTTCACTTTTCCAATAACCACTTTTTCAATTTTTTCAATTTCTTAATTTTCTTATAACTAAATCTCCAATTTCTTAATTTACTAGTTTACAAATTTTTTAAATTTGCTCATTTTCTAATTTACCAAATTTTTTTATTTGGACAATTTTCTTATAACAAAAATGTCTCAATTTACAAGTTTACCAATATTTCCAATTTGCTAATTTTCCATTATTTTTATTTTGCCAATTTTTTAAGAACTAAATTTCCAATTTTTTAACTTAGCAGTTTGAAAATTTTTCTCATTTGCTAATTTTAAAGTTAACGAATTTGTTTTATTTGACAATTTTCTTATTTGCCAATTTTTCAATAACCAAGTATCCAATTTTTTAATTTACCAGTTAAGCAATTTTTCTAATTGGTTGATTTTCAAATTTACCAATTTTTTTACTATGCCAATTTACTTATTACCAAATTTCCAATTTTTCAATTTACAAGGTTATTAATTTTCCAATTTTCCAATTTACCAATTTCCCAATATCCAAATCTCCAATTTCTCAACTTTCCAGTTTACCAATTTTCTGAATTTGCTAATTTTCCAATTTACCAATTTTGTTACTGTACCAATTTTCCAATAAACAAATTTCCAATTTCTCAATTTACCAGTTTATTAATTTCCAATTTCTCAATTTGCCAATTTTTTCAATTTTACAATTTTTAAATCCACCAATATTCAATTTCTTCAATTTTACAATAACTACTTTTCAAAGTCATTAATTTGCCAATTTTCTAATAATCAAATTTCCAAATTTTCAATTTACCAGTGTTATAAATTTTTTAATTTGATAATATTCAAATTTACCAATTTTTTTAATTTGCCAATTTTCTTATTTGACAATTTTCCAATAACCAAGTCTCCAGTTTTTCAATTTACCAGTTTACCAATTTTTCTAATTTGCTAATTTTCCAATTTATCAATTTTGTTACTATACCAATTTACCAAAAACCAAATTTCCTATTTCTCAAGTTACCAGTTTAACAATATTTCTAATTTGCTAATTTTACCAATTTTTTTTTCTTGACAATTTTCAAATAACCAAATATTCAGTTTCTCAATTTACCAGTTTAAACAATTGTCTAATTTGTTTATTTTAAAATTTACCAATTTTTTTTATTTGCCAATTTTCTTATTTGCCAATTTTCCAATAACCAAGTCTCCAATTTTTCAATTTACCAGTTAACCAATTTTTTCAATTTGCTAATTTTCCAATTTTTTTACTTTGATAATTTCCCAATAACCAAATCTCCAATTTCTGAATTTACAAATCTAAAAAAATTTCTAATTTGTTAATTTTCCAACTTAGAATGTTTTTACTTCGCTAATTTTCCCAAAATAAGTAATTTTTTTAAAATATTTTCCACTAATCATTTTTCTAATTTTATAAAAATTCCAATTTGTCAATAAATTAATTTTTACATGTGGACTCTAAACTTCGTTCGTTCATCATAAAGCGCGGGAAATTTAAGAAACAGTTTCCTCCTTTTACAAAATATCGAGTTTCTTCTAATTCAAAAGAGCTTTTTCGATGATATTAAATGAAAAAAAAATTTCTTTTTCTGTTTCAGGAAATAAGAAACGAGTGGGTTGAACTTGATATGAAGATGGGCAAGGATGTTTAAAGTGTTTTCGCGAGTGAAGTAATTTGTGAGAATTTGTTTATTTGTTAATTTTTGTTAATTAAGTGCACGTGATAGAAAAAGAGGTTTGGGGAGTGTTTCACGATTGAAATGGATGGTATACCAAAGAAGGAGAGAGTAGTGCTAATATATGGATGCCCATGGATGGAACTTGGCCGAAATGTGCCAGCGCTATCATCACGCTGTACCAGGAGGAGCGGCGACACAAAATTCCTCAGTTAGAGACCCTATTCAGGGTCTCTCCACTGCCTCCCATCTCAACCAAAACAACCCCTCTTATTCCCATTATACGTAAGTATAATTATTGTCTATAATTTTTTAGAAAAAATTGAAAAAAATTGAAAAATTTCATCCCGAGTGAGAAAAATGAGCACTTTCGTTATGAGTGAAAAAAACCAGCTGTCACGAGTGAAAGAAATGAGTATTTTCATCAACAGTTGATAAAATGATAATTTCTAAACTGGTGGGTAAAATTGGTATTACCGTCATCGGTAGGAGAAATGATTATTTCCATCACTAGTGGCAAAAATGACAATTTTAGTCACCAGTGGGTAAAATGTACATTTCTAAACTTATGAAGAATAAACTACTATTTTCATTAATAGAGTTCTTAAACAAATAGACTACAAACAATTTTGGAGAATTCACTAGTAGCGTGGAAAATTTCTTAGAATATATTATTATCAATTTACCGCCCCCTCCCCCCCAATAAAAATCCACCAATTATATTCATCTCCTAATGATGAATTAAAAAAAAATACAATTATCCTTAAACAAAGAGACCTAATCTATATGACTAATCACCAATCCAAAAATTGACAATTATTCTTAAACAACTTAATTGTTATACTTAAACAAATAAAGTAAACAAACTTTTTAAAAAAATTCATGAGCATTGAAAATCTTTAAGAATATATTTCAATCAAAGTTATGCCTTTCAGTATCAAAAGTCGCCTTTGAAAATCAACCCCTAATAATGAATCCAAAAATATTGACAATTGCTCTTAAACAATTAAATTAGATTTTTTTTTTTTTTTTGAAAATTCAAGAGTATTAGTATTCTGTCAGGAAATATTTTAATCAAACTTACACCTATTAGCATCAATACCCATCTTTTAAAATCAACCCGTAATCGTGAATTCAAAAAACTGACAACTATTCTTAAACAAATAGGCTAAATTTTTTTTAGGGAATTCAAAAGCGTTGAAAAATATATATTCAATATATATCAAAATACATATTTTCAGCAAATTAATCCCCATCTGCATTAAAAACCATCCTTTATAACCATTCTTTAATCAAATTCTGAAAATATTCACAATTATTCCTAAACAATTAAACAAAAAATTTTTTTTTTTTTTAAATTCAAGTGCTTTTTAAATCTTTCAGGAAATATTTAAATCAAAGTTAAACGTAGCGGTATCAAAACCCATTCTTTAAATTTATCCCCTAACCAGGAATCCATAAAATTGATTTCTCCAGAAATCTCTAAAATATTTTGTAGTCTATTTGTTTAAGAATAATTGTCAATATTTTAGATTCATGATTAGGGTATGATATTAAAGGTTGGTTTTGATGCTGATATGCGTAAGTTTAATTAAAATATAAACTGAAAAATTTTTAATGCTTGTGAATTTAAAAAAAAATTAGTTCCTTTGTTTAACATAATTGTTTAATTTTTTTATTCATGATTGGGAGATGATTTTAAAGTGTGAATTTTGATGCAGATTGATAGGGGGTTAATTTGATAGGAATACATTCTGAGTAATTTTTAAGGCTTGTTGAATTGTTTAAAATATTTTTTGTCGATTTGTTTAAGAATAATTGTCGATTTGTTTAAGAGTAATAGTCAATTCTTTTAGATTCATGATTAGGGGATAATCTCAAAGGGTGTTTTTTATTCTTATTGATATGAGTTTAAATGCAATATATTCTGAAAGATTTTCAATGCTTGTGAATTTTCTAAACAAAATTTAAGTTTATTTGTTTAAGAATAATTGTCGATTTTTTGGATACGAGATTAGGAGATAATTGTAAAGGGTGGTTTTAGATACAGATGGGGTTAGTTTGATAGTAATAATAATTTGATAGTATACTCTGAAAAATTTGCAATTCTCCTGAATTATTTAAAAAATTTTGTTGTTATTTGTTTAAGAAAATTATCACTTTTTTCGATTCATGATTAGGGAATGATTTTAAAGGGACGTTTTTAATCATGATAGGTGTAATTTCTATTTGAAAATATCCTGAAAGATTTTTAATCGTTTCAAACTTTTTTTGTCGATTTGTTTAAGAAAAGTTGTCACTTTTTTGCATTAATAATTAGGGGATGATGGTAAAGGGTGGTTTTTATTGTTGATCGCTGTCAATTTGATTTAAATATATCCTGAAAGATTTTTAATTTTCGTGAGTTGTTTAAAAAAATGTTTGCCGATTTGTTTAAGTTAAATTGTCACTTTTTTGGATTCGTGATTTGGGGATGATTGTAAAGGGTGGTTTATGATACTACTATGCGTAAGTTTAATAAGAATATATTCTAAAAAAGTTTCAATGCTTGTGAATATTTTGAAAAAAAATTTAGTTCCTTTGTTTGACAATAATTGTTTAATTTTTTTATTCATGATTAGGGGATGATTTTATAGGGTCGTTTTAGATGTCGATTGTTAGCTGGTTAGTAAAATAGGAATATACTCTGAGTATTTTTCAAGGCTTGTGAATTTTGTAAAATAATTTTTTTGTCGATTTGTTTAAGAATATTTGTCAATTTCTTGAAGATCGTAATTAGGGGATGAATTTAAAGCGTTGTTCTCGATGCTGATAGGTGTAAGTATAATTGGAATATATTCTGAAAGATTTTAAATGCTTGTGAATTTTTTATAAAAAATTAAGTTTATTTGTTTAAGAATAATTGTCGATTTTTTGGATACGAGATTAGGGGATAATTGTAAAGAGTGATTTTCAATACAGATGAAATAAGTTTCATTGAAATACACTCTAAAAGATTTTAAATGCTAGTCAATTGTTTAAAAAATTTGTTTGTCAATTTGTTTAAGAAAAATTGTCACTTTTTTGGGGTCCATGATTAGGGGATGATTTTAAAAGGTTGTTTTTGATGCTGACATGCGAAAGTTTAATTGGAAGATACAGTAAAAAATTGTCCATCCTTGTGAATTTTCTAAAAAATATTTTAGTTTATTTGTTTAACAATAACTTCGCATTTTTAATATTCATGATTAGGGGATGATATCAAAACTTGTTTTTATGCCTATTGGTATAAGTTTGATTGGAATATATTCTAAAAGATATCCAATACTCTTGAATTGTTTATCGATTTGTTTAAGAAAAATTGTCATATTTTTGGATTCATTATTAGGGGACGATTTAGGTTTTGTCGAAAATTCCAAGCTATAATAAAGCATTTCTTGTTCAAAATTAAAATGCACATTGGGGTGACCGGATCGAGAAATATACACACACATTTAAATAAGTGTATTTATTGAAAAAATGCAGGAAAAAAAGAAAAGCAATTTACATTAAATTTGAAGGCTTATCTTTGGCCTGGGTATAAAGATCGAAAATTCAATTTGCGTCGAAACTGACTTAAAGATAGGGAATAAATCTCGGAGTACTTGAAAATAATTGTGTAAAATGGAGTGTTGCCGGAGGCTTATCGCGACTTAAGCCGTTGGAATTGTATTATATCGCATTGCATATTAATAACGATATGGCAAATTAGGGATAAGTATATGTGTACCTACGATTCCGCGGTCAGGCCCCATAATCCTGTTATTAGTGTGGCGATTAGGGGAAGATGATCTTGGGGCAAATTGCAGGGGCGTACCCCGGTGTTTGGTTAGCGTAATCGCCAATCGGCAACTCTGATCCACGCAAGTCTTGGAAGGTGATGCGTTTCTCTTAACCCCTCGTTACTCTTGCCAAGTAACGCGACGTTTCTCTGCTTTCTTACTCCCACGCAAATTCAACAATATATTGACTCTCGCCTTGTTATGAATTCTCCTCAATCAATATTTCATATTTACAGGCTCTTTATTACAATGGGAAAAAAGTCATACTTTCTGGCACAGAGAAATCTCTTATCGTCATACTTTACCACTCCATCGGTTATTCATAATTTGGAAATTTGTATTCGGCACGTTTAATCGACTTTTAATTAAATTGGTACTTGTTAAAAATATGAGGTATTTTTTTTTGTTACTTTTGGTATTTTACAATTTGAAAATAGAGAAGTGATTGTGTAAAAGGTTGTTTTGAATTTAAAGTTTGTTTTAAATTATAGAATTATCTTTTAATTATAATTTTTTAAAATTTATGTTTGAGGATGTCTGTCCGTCCTTCCGTTTTAAAGTCTGCCTGGATGTCTTTTCGGTTTATAGTCAGCGGTTGCTAGGTGACAGTTCATAGCCGGCCGTTGCTAAGCAACGGTGGAGAGTCGGCGGTTGCTAGGTGACGGTTGATAGCCGGCCGTTGCTAAGCAACGGTTGATAGTCAGCAGCTGATAGCCGGCGGTTGCTAGGCAACGGTTACTAGTTGAAGGATGCTAGGTGACGGTTCCTAGGCAACTGTTAATAGTCGGCGGTTGCTAGGTGACTGTAGCTAGGTGACGGTTGATAGCTGGTAGTTGCTAGGAAACGGTTGATAGTTAGCGGTTGCTAGGTGACGGTTGATAGACGACCGATGCTAAGCAACAGTGGACAGTCGGCGGTTGCTAGGTGACGGCTGATAGCCGGCGGTTGCTAGGTAACGGTTGCTGGGTGACAGATGCTAGATGACGGTTCCTAGGCAACTGTTGATAGTTGGCGGTTGCTAGGTGACTGTAGCTAGGTGACGGTTGATAGCTGGTAGTTGCTAGGAAACGGTTGATAGTTGGCGGTTGCTAGGTAACGGTTGATAGACGACCGATGCTAAGCAACAGTGGACAGTCGGCGGTTGCTAGGTGACGGCTGATAGCCGGCGGTTACTGGGTGACTGCTGATAGCCGGCGGTTGCTATGTAACGGTTGCTAGGTGACAGATGCTAGATGACGGTTCCTAGACAACTGTTGATAGTTGGCGGTTGCTAGGTAACGGTTGAAAGCCGGCGGTTGATAGCTGGCCGATGCTAAGTAACAATGAACAGTCGGCAGTTGCTAGGTGACGGTTCTTAGGCAAATGTTAATAGTCGGCGGTTGCTAGGTGACTGTAGCTAGGTGACGGTTGATAGCTGGTAGTTGCTAGGAAACGGATAATAGTCGGCGGTTGCTAGGTGATGGTTCGTAGGCAACTGTTGATATCAGGCGGTTGCTAGGTGACGGTTGATAGTTGGAGGTTGCTAGGTGACGGTTCCTAGGCAACTGTTGATAGTTGGCGGTTGCTAGGTAACGGTTGATAGCCGGCGGTTGATAGCTGGCCGATGTTAAGTAACAATGAACAGTCGGCAGTTGCTAGGTGACGGTTCCTAGGCAACTGTTAATAGTCGGCTTTTGCTAGGTGACGGTAGCTAGGTGACGGTTGATAGCTGGTAGTTGCTAGGAAACGGTTAATAGTCGGCGGTTGCTAGGTGACGGTTGCTAGGTGACAGTTGATAGCTGGTGGTTGCTAGGTGATGGAAGTTAGGTGACGGTTGATAGATGGTAGTTGCTAGGCAGCGGTTGATAGTTGGCGGTTGCTAGGTAACGGTTGATAGCCGGCGGTTGATAGCTGGCCGATGCTAAGTAACAATGAACAGTCGGCAGTTGCTAGGTGACGGTTCCTAGGCAACTGTTAATAGTCGGCGTTTGCTAGGTGACGGTAGCTAGGTGACGGTTGATAGCTGGTAGTTGCTAGGAAACGGTTAATAGTCAGCGGTTGCTAGGTGACGGTTGATAGCTGGTAGTTGCTAGGAAACGGTTAATAATCGGCGGTTGCTAGGTGACGGTTGCTAGGTGACAGTTGATAGCTGGTGGTTGCTAGGTGACGGAAGTTAGGTGACGGTTGATAGATGGTAGTTGCTAGGCAGCGGTTGATAGTTGGCGGTTGCTTGGCGACGGTTGCTAGGTGATGGTTCGTAGGCAACTGTTGATATCAGGCGGTTGCTAGGTAACGATTGATAGTTGGAGGTTTCTAGGTGACGGATGCTAGGTGATGGTTGCTAGGTTACTGTTGCTAGGTGACGGTTGATAGTCGGCGGTTGCTTGGCAACGAGTGATAGTCGGCGGTTGCTAGGCAACGGTAGATAGCCCTCGGTCGCTAGGCAACGGTTGATAGTCATCGGTTGCTAGGTGACGATTCCTAGGCATCGGTCGATAACCGGCGGTTGCTAGGTGACGGTTCCTAGCTAAAAGTATTAAGGCAATAATCGCCAGGAAAAAGTAACAATAAAGATCAAATTTCTTCTAAAAATTCCAACAATTTTACCCAAATTAAATGTAAAATAAATATTTTTCTGTTTACACGTTACATAGACAATTTTAGTAATGATATATTGTTTAATTATATTTTAAGACTGAGTAAGTGTATTTAATACAAAGTATTTAAAGAATAATGATATTTTTACCTGATTTGTATAATTCCTTCTGACAAGCATTGTACGATGTCACGATTATCGTTCTGCTTCGTTCCATCCGCTGCTCACGGCCGTCGCATACAGTGCCTACCGGATCGTCCAATATAGTACCTAGGTCTACTTGAAAATTCTTTGTAGACATGATTTAAAAAGACTCACATAACCTATATTTTTGGCAAAACACCGAATGCTTTACTTTAAATAATACTTTTAACTTTTCTGCAATTTAGATTTGACGCTCTCATTGCGCGGTCAAACAAAGAATTAAATTAAAATTAATTTCTTGACTCACATTTTTAAAATTATTTCCTCTTAGATTTCATTTGCAATTAAAATTCTTCGTTTTTTCTTTTACTTTTTTTCGTTCTTATTTCTTTCTTTTATATTCATTTTTCGTATTTTTAAAAACTGTTTTTCTTTTTGTTGTTATTAATACTGTTTTTGTAATTTCCGTCTCTCTCTCTCTCTCTCTTTATCTCTGTATTTTTTTTCATTTTCTATACATTTTTTGCATTTTCCTAACCTTTCTCTTACATATATTTCTCGTTTCTTGAAGACATTATCGATTTTTGCCAAGAATTCTTAGAAGTTGATTTCAAACGATCTGTTGTCTTGAACGTTCCCGAGGCGTCGGAAATTCAAACAATGAACAAATGAACTCGATTTTCAAGTAAGGATTATGTAGTACAAACGTCAATAATTCTGTGAAAGATTTATTTCTCTTGATAATTGATACAAGTATGTTTTTCTCGCTATTCTATTTTTACTTGTCTTGTTTTTTTACAGAAATATCTTCTCTCACATTCGAATTGCGAAATTGTAGTTTCAATAATTTTTAATTATGGATTGATTCTCACTGGTGTTTTGTAATCACTTTTATTATTATTATTATAATTATTTATTTAAAAAAAATATAATTATTATATTACATTATATTATAATTATTTACTTATTTAATGTTACTATTATTATTATTATTTTTTTTTTTTTATTATAGATATTATAATAAAATATCAAATTCTACTAAGAAGTTTCATGTTCAATTAGCTGTAAAATAAGAAAAATAAAATCATAAAACAAAGAACTACGTATATTCTTTTTTTCCGAGTATTAACATTTTTTTGCAAATTCATACAAGCAAAAATTACCGAGTTTCATAGGAATGAAAAATTTACAAATGACCCAAGTGCACAAATCTGATTAAAAAAATATATAGCGTGCCGTGAATGCTTTACATTGTACATAATCTTTTAATACTACCATGTCAGCTTCACACTTTTGTCAAGTTAGTTACGACCAATTTAACTTTATCCATGAAATCAGTCACTCTGTCCGACGCACAGGTTTATCAATTTTTATAATTAACTTCATTTGCAACCACTCATTAATTCTATCCTTTGAGTGTAATTTTATAGGTGATATTTGTTTTTTTTTTTAAACGGATCTTTTTATTCAAAATACAAATGCTTATCATTTGTTATTTTTCAAGTATTTTTGGATAATGTTTGCGCAGTAGATTTTCAAAAATGTGTTTATCATTTTTCAGTAAATTTCCTATTTCCAATATTTTTCATACTACAATAGTTCGAAGATCAATAATAATTTATACTAGTCGTACTATTACAGTTTTCAAATTATTCAGATCCGTATTCTACCTTCATTATAATTATAATATCGCTTTTTTGCGCATTAGATTTGCTGACGGAATGTTGGTGTTTTTTCGTCCGTACATTCGTCTGTCCGTCCGTCCATCTGTCTGTCCGTTTGTCTGTCTACCCGTGGGTCTTCTTGTCCGTCCGTCTGTCTGTCCGTCCATCCGTCTATCTCTCTCTATCCGTCTATCCGTTTCTTGCCTGTCCATCCGTCTGTCCGTCCGTCCGCCCGGCCGTCAATTTGTTTTTCCGTTCGTCCGTAAATCCGTTTTAAACAAGTTATAAACATTATCCAATATTTTTAAATGGATCTTAACATAAGTGAATATAAAAAATGTTCAAATTCAACAATTTTATTTTTTTTTTTTTAAATGAAAATCAAATTTTCTCAAAAACACTAGCGTTTCTTTTTTCTTTCGATTTTTTTTGCTACTTTCTAGACATAACGATTATTTGCTATAAGAATTCATTGGAGATAAATATATATTAAAAAAAATATTTGAATTATTTCAAAATTTCAAAGATCTCAGTTTTCAATAATCTAACTATCAATCAATTTAAACTTCTTCGCATGAACATTTTAAGTAATTTTTGTATTGATAGACATTAAATTTGAACTCACTAAATTTTTATCAATTTAAATATTTCTTTACATTTCTTCTTTATTATTTATTTACGTTCTTTAAACATTTTAAGTAATTTTTATATTGACAGACATTAAATTTGAATTCACTAAATTTTTATTGTATCGAAATGTCAGTTCAATATTTTTGAGTAAACTATATTTTTTATTAATCTTTTTTCTGTAAATGCAGATGAGTTGATTCTCATCAAAATAGACTCTAATTTTAATTCATCTCTTTTATCTAATTTATAATTCGCGCTCCGAAGTTTTAGTAATCGTCGGGCTACGCGCTCTGTATTTGGAATAAGCGTCGTACTTCGCACTCCGATTATAAGCAATCTTTCTGCCGCGATGCACGCTTCGACCAATTTTTTGCTTTCATTATTTCATATTTAAAATATAATATGCATGTAGACCTTGGATTTATACATTTGTACTTCCTTTATCATGAAACAAGAGTTTTATATAAATCAAAAACTTAAAAAATTCATATCTTTGTGGGGTTGCATTATATCGGAAACTTTTATAAACAAAATTTGTTCGATTTTACTTGTACTTTAAGAAAAAAATTAAAGAAATTTTTTTTTTTGAAATTTTTTTTTTTTTTTTTGAATTTTGAAAATATTCTATTTTTGACAATTTTGGACGAAAATTTGCGGGCTAACGAACTCGACCTGTATTTTTGTACCTAAAAAAAATGTACCAAAGTTGAAGTTGATACGACAATTTTTACTTAAGTTATCCGACCCCGAAATTTTGCGTATACAGACAGACAGACAGACCGACATACAGACAGACATTTGCGTAAAACCCATTTTTTTGGCATCGGGAGGTCTCAAAACGTCGAGAAATGTTGGTTTTAGCAAAAGTCCAAAATCGCACAAATTGAAGACCTTCTCATTTAGGATGAGAATGTAATAATCGATATACCTTCAGACAGTAGTAAATAAATCGAAAGAAAAAATTAGGCTTGTGTTTTTAAGAAAATTTCATTTTTATTATTTTTTTTTTGAAAAAACGCCGCCTTTTTGTTGAATTTGAAAATATGTTAAATTCACTTATGTTTAGATTATTGGATAATGTGTAGAACTTGTTTAAAACGGATTTACGGACAGACGGACAGACAGACGGGTGGAGAGGCAAACGGACAGGAGGATAAAAAGACAGACGGATGGATGGTCAGACTGACAAAAAAACCTACGGATAGACAGACAATGTTAATATTGGATAATGTTAAGAACTTGTTTAAAACGGATTTACGGACGGACAGACAGATGGACGGACAAGAAGACCTACGGATAGACAAACAATGTTAATATTGAATAATGTTTAGAACTTGTTTAAAACGGATTTACGGAGGGACAGACAGACAGACGGATGGACAGGAGGACAGAGAGACAGACGGACAAGAAGACCTACGGATAGACAGACAATATTAATATTGGATAATGTTTAGAACTTGTTTAAGACGGATTTACGGACGGACGGACAGACAGACGGATTGACAGGAGGGCAGAGAGACAGACGGACGGACATTCAATGTCATTTTAATTATTCAATTCTGGAACTATGCTCTTCAGCTCTCACGTTATTTTTTTCAAATTTGAATCCAACTTTTCAATTTTCAATAATTTTTTTGTTTATTAAAAAATTATCGCTTTTTTTCTATTATTTTTGTCGATTATCATTAAGTTTCTTTAATTTTAAATACAATAGTTAAATTATTTTCTTAAATTTTTATTTTCTTAAGTTTATTATAGAAGTCAATTTATAATTAGATATCAGATACATAAAATAAAAACTCATATGATTTATAATGAATTCAAAAATATACATTTTTTTAAACGCAACTGATTTAAAACAACAAGAATATCTAAGTGCCAAACTTGAGGTGTAACAGAATGAAAGAATGAATCTTGTGGATTATTATTATAAGTAGATATTTCAAAATTTTATTTTCATTTAAATGTTCGAGAATTTTTGTAAATGTTAGTTTGCAATTTTTTTGGCAGGGTTCCATTTAATAATTTCATAAATATTTTTATCAGATAGTTACTTTTTTTTTTTTGTTGACAAAGTTATGAATTTTCGAATTCAAGAGTACTTTTGAACGGAACCACTGTTCGTTAAAGTGCTAAATGAACACTATTTTATTTGTAATAAACGAGAAAGAAATTAGTAATATTCTTGTTAAAAATCAAGTTTCCCAGAACACGAAACAATTAACTCGGGCGAGAAATGAATAATTCATGATTTGCCTCGAGTCGAAAATAAGACCGACGATATCTTTATCTGGATCCCGTGACTTTTGGGATGCTCCGGTCTTAACCGGAAGTCGGACGTAATGGATTTGGTCGGGGGTCAGCGGGTAGGTGGTATATATATAAAGTCAGGTCCCGTTCCGCTGGCGTGGCGTAAACGAACGAAACTTCTTTTTTCGGGGGGGATGCGCTTTCTTGGTGTTCTCAAATCTCGAGAGCGACGGAGCGTTGCTAGTAGTGCAAAGGTGAGTGGCTGAGGTCGTCACTTCCGCTTACCAACTGAACCGCGCTGGTCATTCGATTTAAAAGTTTAATCAGGGGACTATAAAATTACAGTTCCTGCGGCACTCTCTCGCAAGCTGCCACTCTCAACCTACACTATAGCTAATAATGTGGCCAGGGTGTGTTCGATACCTGATTATTTGAATAAAATACGTCTCGACGTGTGTGTATAGTTGGACGTCGCTTTCCTCACGGCGCACCGCACTTAGAAACGCTCTCGACAATTTATTGCTTCCAAGTTTATGGCTTTTGCGTGGAAACAGAGTTTCATTTTCAGCAAAACTTGCTGGCTCGTTTGCAAGCAATGTTGCCAGAGTCAGAGGATTAAATTTACCATCACTCTTGGACAGTATTACCAATTTATCCGAAACTTCCGGTTGTTTATAGATTTTTATTTATTTACTTGTTTACACGCCGAGATTTACACTATATAGGTAAAATTTAAGAATGTAAGAATTATAAGAAAATATATAGTTTTGTTGAGTAATCAATAGAATATTTTAATTGAGTTTATTGAAATGTTGGATATATAATTCCGAAAGTAACCCAACTCTGATTTTTTTTAAACTTGGTATAATTACGTGATTCGATACGCTGATTACGAAAAATATAGGGAAAATTGACGACTAGGTTATGTTAATGGTGAAAAAGAGAAGAAAACCATATAAACTGCATTTCTTTCCATTTATCCCAATACATATGAAAATTACAATAAAATATTACCGGGGTTACCTCAAGTTATGTAAGTTACCGAGAGTTATTGTACGTTGCGTAAGTTGCCGGGAGTTACAACAAGTTACGTAATTTACCAGGGTTTATCATACGTTGCGCAAGTTACCGCAAGTGATATAAGTTTCCCTAAGTTACGTTTTAAAAAAAAAATTACTTTTATAGAAAAAAAAGAAAATAATCAACGAAGCATTGCGGCTTCCCGTAAGATTTATCATGAATATTTGTGTATTCAATCATTAAAGTTGGGTTTTTCTTCCTGACTGAAGGTTACCCAAGGCGTTACCGGTGTTACCACAAGTTACGTAAGTTACCGAAAGTTACAGAAAGTTACGTAATTTACCGAGGTTTATCATACCTTACGCAAGTTACCGCAAGTTAATAACATTGCCGTAAGTTACGTTTAAAAAAAATTATTCAACGAAGCATTGCGGCTTCCTTTAAGATTTAACATGCATATTTGTGTATTCAATCTTTAAAGTTGGATTTTTCTTCCTGACAGGAATTTACCCCAGGCGTTACCGGGGTTACCTCAAGTTACGTAATGTATCGGGGATTACTGTACGTTGCGTAAGTTACCGGGGATACCGCATGTTACGTAAGTTACCGGGGGTTATTGTAAGTTATGTTTCAAAAAAATGTATTATTTTTAGAGAAAAATAGAATAAAATCAACCAATTATCCAAAATTGTCATCAAAGCATTACTGCTTACTTTAAGATTTAACATGCATATTTGTGTATTCAATCTTTAAAGTTGGATTTTTCTTCCTGGCCGGAGGTGATCCAAGTCATTACTGGGGTTACCTCAAGTTAAGTAAGTTATCGACAGTTACGCAGCAAGTTACGTAATTTACCGGGGTTTATCATACCTTGCGCAAGTTACCGCAAGTTAATTACGTTGCCTTAAGTTACGTTTTAAAAAAAATTATTTTAAGAGAAAAAAAGAAAAAAATAATCAGCCAAAATAGTCAACAAAGCATTGCGGCTTCCCTTAAGATTTAACATGCATATTTGTGTCTTCAATCTTTAAAGTTGTATTTTTCTTCCTGACCGGAGGTTACCCCAGGCGTTACTAGGGTTACCTCAAGTTACGTAATTTACAGGAGGTTATCGTACGTTGCGTAAGTTACTGGGAGTTACCGCAAGTTACGTAAGTTACCGGGAGTTACTGCAAGTTACGTAAGTTACCGGGGGTTACCGAGGATTACCGTAAGTTGCGTAGGTACCGGGGTTACTGCATGTCACGTACGTTACCGGGGGTTATTGTAAGTTATATTTCAAAAGAATCTATTACTTTCTGAGAAAAATAGAATATAATCAACCAATCATCCAAAATAGTCAACGAAGCATTGCGGCTTACTTTAAGATTTAACATGCATATTTGTGTATTCAATCTTTAAATTTATGTTTTTCTTCCTGACCGAAGGTTACCAAAGGCGTTAACGGGGTTACCTCAAGTTACGTAATGTACCGGGGGTTATCATACGTTGCGTAAGTTACGGGGGTTACCGCCAGTTACGTAAGTTACCAGGGGTAATCGTAGGTTGCGTAATTTACCGGGGTTACCACAAGTTACATAAGTTACCAGGGGTAATCGTAAGGTTTGTATGGTACCGTAGGTTATCGTAAGTTACCGGGAGCTATCGTAAGTTTCGTTTTAAAAAATGTATTATTTTTAGAGAAAAATAGAAAATAATCGACTACTCATCCAAATTAATCTACGATGCATTGCTGCTTACCTTAAGATTTAACATTCATTTTTGTGTATTTAATCTATAAAGTTGAGTTTTTGTTAAGCTGTCATCCATAAAGAACGTTACATTGTCAAGGTAAGGGGGAGAGGGTCGAAAAATAAAACAATTCAACGAGGCATTGCGGCTTACCTCAATATTTAACATGCATATTTGTGTTAACAATCTTTAAAGTTGGTTTTTTCTTTTTGGCCGGAGGTTATTCCAGGCGTTACCGCAAGTTACGTAAGTTACCGGGATTTGTTTACGTTGCTTATGTTACCGGAAGTTACCGCAAGTTACGTGACTGACCGGGGTTTGTGATACGTTGCGTAATTTATCGAGAGTTACCGCAAGTTACGTAAGTTACCGGGGTTTGTCGTACGTTGCGTAATTTACCGGGAGTTATCGTACGATGCGTATGTTACCGGAGTAACTGCAAGTTACGTAACTGACCGGGATTTGTCGTGCGTTGCGTAATTTACCGTGCGTTGCGTAATTTACCGGGAGTTACCACAAGTTACGTAAGTGAGCAGGGTTTGACGTACGTTGCGTAAGTTACCGGGAGTTACCGCAAGTTACGTAAGTTACCGGGGGTTATCGTATGTTGTAATTAACGAAAATGGTCAACGAAGCATTGCGTCTCACTTTAAGATTAAACATGCATATTTGTGAATTTAATTTTTCTCAAAAACTATCACTTCTAAAATGTTCAAAACAGATTAAAACTAGTTTGGAACTGTTTAAAATTAATTCGAAAGTGGTTCGCAAATATTTGTAACTAATTTGAACCTGTTGGAAAATTTTATGAAATTGATTTGTGATTGTTAGGAACACGTTCTAAACTGTTTGATACTAGTTCAATTAAAACTGTTTGAAATTAGTTCAAAACTGTTTTAGAATAGTTCGGAACTGTTAAAAACTAGTTTGGAACAAGTTAGAAACTGTTAAGACCTCCTATGGATCTGTCTGAATATAATTTTAAACTAGTTTAAAGTAGTTTGAAACGGTTTGAAAATAATTAAAAACTGTTTAATATTAATTTAAAATTAATTAAAATTAGTTCGGAACTGATTAAAACTAGTTCAGGGCTGATTAGAACTAAATTCATAAATTTTGGATAATAGTTCAGAACTAATTCGAAGCTATTTAAAACTTGCCTGCAACTAGTATAAAGGTTTTTTAAACTTGCTTGAAAATCTTTAAAAATTTATTTAAATTATTTTGAAAATAGTTGAAAACTGTTTGAATAAGTGCAAAACTGATTAAAACTAGTTCAGAACTGTTTCAAACTTGGTAAAAACTGTTAATAATAAATAAACTGGATCTATTAAAAAATATTTCGAAACTAGATTGAAATTGTTTAGAAATAGTTCTAGACCAGTTTGTAACTAATTCGAGGCTGTTTGAAACTAGTTCGAAACTAATAGGACCTAGTTTTGAATTGTTTGACAACAATTTGGAATTAGTATCAAACTGTTAATAATTAGTTTGTAATTTGTTTCAAATTATTTAAAAATAGTTGAAACAACTTGAAAATATTTCATAAATAATTAGAACTAGTTCAAAGTTGATTAAAAATAGTTTGGAATTGTTTGAAACTATTTCGAAACTTGTTCGATTCCATTTTGTATCCAATTTGAAAAAGTGTGAAAATTGTTCGAAATTTGTTTCAAACTGTCAGGATATAATTTAAAACTATTTAAAAAAAATTTGAAACTTTGTTGAAAACAGTGTTTAGAAATAGTTCGAAACTGTTTTAAACTAGTTTACAATTGGTTCAAAACAGTTTTTAACTAATTTGAACCTTTTCGAAAGTAGTTCGGAAACTGTAAAGAACAGTTCAAAAATGTTTGAAAAAAGTTCGGAACTGTTTTAAAATAGTTTAGACCTAGTACCAAATTGTTTAAAACTAGTTCGAAACTGTTTAAAACTTATCCGAAAACCGTTTGAAACTAGTTTGAAACAGTTTAGAATGGTGCCGGAACCGGAAACGCATAGATTTTAACTGTAAACGTCACACGGACGGACAGACAGATGGACGGACATCGAAATAATTTTTAAACATCAAAATAATTATACCGTCATGAAATTTTAAAAAAACATTACTAAATATAGAGAAATCTGATATTATCACAAATTTAATAAAATGTTAGTTATGCTGTTATGCCTTTTCATCAACAGAATTGTTTCGCTTTTTTCTAAAATGCAGCATCTTCATGGTCAGAAAAGTTATAAATTCACCGCAAAAGTGTCTCCGAGGCCTGTTAACAAGCCTTGGAATTATTCGGTTTTTTTTTTAATACCAAGACGAAAGCGTGGGAATCAATTACAAGTTTAAAAGTTGAGAATTTGCCCAAGGATTTGAAAAATCAGTTTCCGACTCTTCTATTAATAAATGAATGCACATTAATCGCAGAACATTTAGAAAAATGAACTTACGACTGTTGATAAGATTAAATGTTATAAAGCTTGTTTCATGGCATGCAACTATGTAGTGGTCGCGCATCGATATTATTGTCACCGATTCATTAGCCATGACCCACTGTCGCGTCGCTAATTCCAAGTCATTATTCCTTGTTTCGTTTTACAACATTTTACAACAGTTTGTTCCTGGAAAAGTTTTTTGTACTCTGCTCTCTTTTCATGACCCTAATTCCGTTTCGGTTAATTAGATTGGCCCCCAATTCCTACGTGATATAATGTCTTGCGGGGGCCAACATAATTTTAGAAAAAATAAAACAAAAACAAAACAAAGAAAAAAACAAACATAAATAAAAAAATTTTATATAACAGTGTCGTGAGCAAACTTTGGGTGCCGTTGATTCGCAAAGTGAGTGTCAATTCGCGCTTTTCTATTTTTCAAAATTTGACTGATAAAATGTATTACACAATAGTAATTATATTTATCTACCAATTATTATCTTTCTTTTGCAATTAAATTTTAAAAGTTTATCGATGCAAAGTTACTTTTTAAAATTATATAATAATAAATAAAAAAAGTAATGTCATAATAATTATTATTTATTATAGATTATTATTATTATTATTATTATTAATAATAATATTCTTTAAAAATATTAGAAACTTGCTTAAAACTGTCAACTTTTTAGAAATATTAGAAAGTATACCTAAAACTATTTAAAATTTATTTAAAGCTGTTAAAACCTGTTTAGAAATTTTGGGAAAATTTAAACTACTTTAAACTGTTGAACAATTATTTGAATTTATAAAAAAATTGACTGAAACTGTTTAGAAATGTTTTAGAATCTTGGCAATTACTTAAAACTGTTTAAAATTTATTAAAACCTGATCAGAACTGTTCAGTACTGTTTAGAACTAGTTTAAAACTGTTTAGAACTTGTTTGAAACTGCTCAGAACTGTTTAGGAATATTGAAAAGTATTTAAAACTGTTTTGAATTACTTTAAAAATGTTAAGAACTGGATTAAAATTGTTTACAAGCGCTTAGAAAAATTAGAAAGTAGTTAAAACTGTTTCGAACTTGTTTTTGAATGTTAAAAACTATTTAGAAATTGTTTACAACTGTCTAAAACTATTAGGTAGTGATTAGAACTTGTTTGATGCTGTTTACAACTGTTCAGGAATCTTGAAAAGTACTTAAAACTTTTTACAGTTTCTTTAAAAATATTAGAAACTTTTTATAAACTGTTTACAACTATTTAAGAATATTAGGAAATACTTAGAACTGTTTACAACTTGTTTTAGACTGTTTAGAACTACTTAAAGCAGTTTAAAACTGTTTCAGACTGTTTAAAACTTGTTTGAAACTGTTTAGAACTGTTTGAAATTGTTCAAAAGTATTTAAAACTGTTTAGAACTTGTTCTAAACTGTTAGAAACTTGTTCTAAACTGTTAGAAACTTGTTTATAACTGTTAGAAACTTATTTATAACTATTAAGAATCAGTTCAAACTTATTAAAAACTTGTTACAAATATTTAGAGCTGTTTGGGATTTTTGGAAATTACATACCTAAAATTACTCACAATTATAACAATTAAAAACTGTCAAGAACTGGTTTTAAACTATTTTATATCTTGTTTAGACATTTTATCAAACTTATTAGAATTAGTTAAAAACTATTTTGAGCTTTTTACTAATTGTTTAAATCTCTTTCAAACTTGTTTGTTTATTGATTCTGTTTAGAAATATTTAAAATCATTTTAAATTTTATTTGAAATTTAGCAATTTTTACAATTAGTATAAAATGGTTTAGAGGTTGTTTAAAACTATTCAAAACTTATTGAAGGCTCTTTAAAACTGGTTTAAAACAGCTTAAAACAGTTTATAACTAATTAAAACCCCTTTAAAATTATAATTTATAACTGTTTAGAACTGGTATAAACCGTTTCTGATTTCGTTTGGAATATTTTTGGAAATTCTTTAAAACTGGTTCAAAAGTTTTCGGAACTATTTGGAACAAATTAAAATTTTCTTTAATTTATTTTTTTCTCGATATTTTTCTAAGAATTAAATCTGGCATCTGCTTGAGCTCAAATTTTAAAAAGTTTTTTCCACGTTTAACTCTTTCAAGCTTTTTTTTTAAATCAGATTGTATTAAAATATTTCTATTATTGAATTTGTTTGTAACATGATTTTTAGGGTTTCGTAGCCCAGGGGCAAAACCCTTTATAAACGAGACATTGGAGTCCGTCCGTCCATCCGTCTGTGGTTCAAAGTCAATTTCTGTGCTTTTAAGCACAGTAGTTTTAAGCACACTAAACAAAGTAGAAGCGAAATGGAATTGAAGTGAAAATAAAGTTAAAGTAATGTGAACTGGATTTGGAAGCGAAGTGGAAATGAAGTGGAAGTGAAGTGGAAGTAAAGTAGAAACGAAATGGAATTGAAATGAAAGTGAAGTGGATTTTGAAGTAGACTTATAGTGGAAATGAGGTGGACTTTAAGTGTAAATGAAGTGTAGGCAAAGTGAAAATGAAGTGGAATTAAAGTGAAAGTGAAGTAGAAGCGAAATGGAATTAAAGCAAAAGTGAAGTGGAAGGGAATTGGCGTTGAGGTAGAAATGAAGTGGACTTAAAGTGGAAGTATAGTGGAAGAAAAATGGAAGTT
The DNA here is from genome assembly GCA_037103525.1 of Ganaspis brasiliensis. Classification (NCBI taxonomy): domain Eukaryota; kingdom Metazoa; phylum Arthropoda; class Insecta; order Hymenoptera; family Figitidae; genus Ganaspis; species Ganaspis brasiliensis. The sequence continues at coordinate 90,821 of JAZKLR010000704.1, forward strand.
AAGTGGAAGAGAAGTAGAAGTGAAATGGAATTGAAGTAAAAGTGAAGTGGATTTGAAGAAGACTTGAAGTGGAAGTGTTGTGTACTTGAAGTCGAAATGAAGTAGATGCAAAGAGGAAGTGAAGTAGACTTAAAGTGGAAGTGAAGTAGAAGCGAAATGAAATTAAAATGAAAATGAAGTGTATTTTGAAGTAGACTTGAAGCGGAAGTGAGGTGGATTTTAAGTGTAAATGAAGTGTAGGCAAAGTGGAAATGAAGTGAACTTGAAGTGAAAGGAAGTAGGAGCGAAATGGAAGTGAAGTGGAAGTGAAGTGGAAGTGAAGTGGAAGTGAAGTGGAAGGGAAGTGGCATTGAGGTAGAAATGAAGTCAACTTAAAGTGGTAGACAAGTGGAAGATAAGTGGGAGGGAAGTAGAAGTGAAATGAAATTGAAGTGGAAGGAAAGTGAAAGTGAAGTGGGTTTAAAGTAGACTTGAAGTGGAAGTGTTGTTTACTTGAAGTGGAAATGAAGTAGAGGCAAAGAGAAAAAAAAGAGGACTTGACATGGAAGCAAATTAGAATCGAAATAGAATAGAAGTGAAAGCGAAGTGAAGTGGATTTGAAGTAGACTTGAAATGGAGGCGAAGTTGAAGTAAAGTTAGAGTGAAGTTGACGTGAAGTATAAATGAAGTGGAAATAAAATGGAAATGAAGTGGAAATAAAGTGGAGGAAAAGTGGAAGTTAAGTGATAGTAAATTGGTTGCGAAGTGGAACTAAAGTGGAAGTGAAGTTGACGTGAAGTGTAAATGAAGTGGAAATGAAATGGAGGGAAATTGGAAGTTAAGTGATAGTAAAGTGGTGACAAAGTGGAAGTGAAGTTGACGTGAAGTGTAAATGAAGTGGAAATGAAATGGAAATGAAGTGGAAGGAAATTGGAAGTTAAGTTATAATAAAGTAGTGTTGAAGTGGAATTAAAGTGTCAGTGAAGTGAACTTGAAGTGGAAATGAAGTGGAAGTGAAGTAAAGTCGAAGTAAAAGTAAAATTTAAGTATAGAATTTTTGTTTCATGCACGAAAGACAAAGTTTTGATTTATCGAGTACTCGATTCATTTAAGATAAAAACCACTCTATGTATCTGAATCGTCTCGTATTTGGCAGTGAGAAGAAAATGAAACGGCGCCCGCAAATGAGAATAGCTTTAGCTTTATTGAATGAAAATGCCAGAATGTTTTTTGCCCCCATCAGCATCTCTCGCGAGAAGAATGAAACAATGGCCATTATATGGAACACTCGCGTCTCAACACGTACGTGTCTCCTGGTATCACGCACCCACACATGTCTCGTCCCTTAGGTTTGTTTACGGATAGTGTTGGCACGTGTCGTTGTGTTTTGTGTGAGTGTGGCAAGTGGATGTGCTCACATGGACATCCGCCAGACAGCTGTTCGTACTATTATATACCTACCACGGTCGCATTATGCCTTAAGGACAATCGTGGGAATTCCATTAGGTGGCCTTGAATGGTTCATTCATGTCGATCAACTCTTTTTCCCTAACGGGGTTGACAGATCAATCGGCCTCGTGGCACAGACCATTCCGGGACTCCTCACGCTTCTCTGTCTCCGTTCATTCTCAAAACGACTTCTTGTTCTTCCGCGCTTTTCTTCCGATTGCTCCTTCCAAGAAAAGTTCACGAGATCATCAGTCAATTAGGAATTGACGATGCCGTTATTCAACTCTTCCCATTGTCTCTAATCGGTTCAAATTCGAGCTTCGGCTGTAAGTTATATCTAATCGAATCAATGTTGTTACATTAAACTGCATCTGTGCTGAGATATTACTGAGTCATTGCTGTAACATTAATGTAACATTTCTGTAACATTAATGTATCATTGCTGTAACATTAATGTATCATTGCTATAACATTAATGTATCTTTTCTGCAACACTTCTACATCATTGCTGTAACATTAATGTATCATTTCTGCAATATTACTGCATCCCTGCTGTAACATTAATGTATCATTGCTGTAACATTACTGCATCATTGCTCTAACATTAATGTAACATTAATGTATCATTGATGTAACATTAATGTATCATTTCTGCAGCATTACTGCATCATTGCTGTAACATTAATATATCATTTCTGCAGAGCCATAACTTAGGGTTTTCGCGCCCGGTGCAAGATGAATATTTTGGCCCCCCCCCCCCCTATATTCCATAGAAAAATAAAAGTTAAAAATACGTTTAATCAGGGGCAGAGACTTGTAAATTTTTGTCATCTGCACACTTAATCTTCACCAGTGGAGGGAGGGGGAAGAAGAGAAATAAATAATATTAAATTAAAGAGTTTCTTAATTATCGTAATTATTGTAACGCAAAAGTTGACAAATTATTTCATTTCGAGTAAATTTTCGGAATTAATAAACAAATAATCAAAATAATATAAAATTTGTGAAAATCATTACAAATTAAACAAACAATTAAAAATTGACGAACTTGTTTGAAATTTGAGAAAAATAATTGAAAAATGATTAAAGCATTGAAAAGTGTATACAATAACTTCCCAGTGGGCACACATGTCCAAAAGACGTCCCTATGTCGGCTTTTATGTCTAAAAGACGTCTTGAGGACGTCTTTTGGTTTTTTTTTGCCCGCTGGGTTAGATTTGACATAATAAATGAAAATTTTTGATATAAATTGAAAAAAAAATTAATATATCTAATTAAAAGGTGGCCAAAATAAATGCAAAAAGATAAAAGAAAATTAAAATTGAAAAAACTGATTGAAAAATCAGATAAATAATTGAAAATTTAGGAATTCAATTGAAGAATGAAATTTGAGAATAACTAAAATTTGAAGAAATTTATTGCAAATGGTAACAATAATAATTGAAAATTGCAGAAAATTATTAAAATTTGAGAAAAATATTTTAAAATCTAGGAAATTAATTAAAGAATAATGAAAATAATAGAAACTCCAAGAAAATTTTTGCAAAGTAATAAAAATAATGAAAAATTGAAGACAATAATTCTAGTTTGTTGAAAATAATTGAATTATACAAGTTATAGTAACAGAAAATTATTGCAGAATAATAAAAATAAATGTGAATTGAAAAAATAACTGAGATTAGAGATAAATAATAAAAAAAAGTTAGAGAATTGATTAAAAAATAATTGAAAATGACAAAAATTAATTTAAAAATGATAAAAATAATTGAAAATTGAAGAATTTAATAAAAATTTGTAAAAAAATAATTGTACAAATTACAGAATATATTTGAGATAAACAAGACTACTTAAAAAAGGATAAAAATAATTGGAAACTAAAGTTAATTATGGAAATTTAAGAACACAAATTGAAAAAATTACAAAATTTATTTGATGTAAAAGAAAGTAATTCAAAATCCAAGAACATCATTGAAATACTTGAAAAATACAAAAAAACAAAACTCATATTTTGTAAAAATAATTGAAAAATGACAAAAGAAATTGAAAGTAAATTAATAAATAATGTAACTAATTTGATATTGAAGGATATAATTTAAACTGAAAAAGTTTTATTTGAAGAAGTTAAAGAAAATAATTGAAACTTGCAGAAATTTTGAATTTAAAAAATAGGGGAAAAATAATGAGAATCATTGAAGACAATTTTTGAAAAATGATAGGAATTAATCAACAAAGATTCAAAATAATATAAAAATTATGAAAATAATGCAAATGAAAAAAATAATAATTAAAAATTGACGAAGTATTTGAAATTTGAGAAAAAAAATTGAAGAATGATTAAAACATTAAAAAGTGGATTCAATAACTTAAATTTGAGATGCTAATTGAAAATTTAGGAAATTTATTCAAAAATAATTAATCTATCTAATTAAAAGGTCGAGAAAATAATTGCAAAAATATAAAAGAAAATAAAAATTGAAAAAATAATTGAAAAATGAGATAAATAATTGAAAATTTAGGAATTTAATTGATGAATGAAATTTGAGAATAACTGAAATTTGAAGAAATTAATTGCAAAATGATAACAATAATAATTCAAAATTGAAGAAAATTATTAAAATTTGAGAAAAATATTTTAAAAACTAAAAAATTAATTCAAGAATAATGAAAGTAATAAAAAATCAGAGAAAATATTTGCAAAGTAATAAAAATAATGAAAAATTGAAGACAATACTTTTAGTTTTTTAAAAGTAATTGAAAAAATTACAACATATAGTTATAAATAATAAAAGAAAATTATTGCAGAGTAATAAAAATAAATGGGAATGTAAAAAATAACTAGAATTTGAGTTAGATAATAAAAAAAATTCGAAAATAAATCAAAAAATAATTTAAAAAGACAAAATTTAATGGAAAAATGAATTTAATAAAAAAATAATTGATAGAATTAATTGTTAATTGGAGAAAATAATAAAAATTTGTAAAGAATAATTGAATGAATTACAGAATAAATCTGAGATAATAAGACTACAATTAGAATTAAAGGTATATTATATTTCTTCGAACTTCAATTAATTTGAAATTTTATTGATTAAAATTATAATAAATCCTCGCTTTTAGAATAATAAATTTTAAATTATTTTAAAATTTCTTTAATTTTTAACAATTCTTTCTATTATGATTTCAATTATTTGCTACAATTTTCATCTGTTCTTATCATTATTTAAAATTTTTCTTTTAATTCTAATTATTTTCATTATTTTTTAATTTTTCCCCTAAATGATAAATTCAATTTCCGCAAGTTTCAAATATTTTCTCTAATTTTTTTCAAATAAATTGATTGATGAAATTTTTACTTAAAAACTAAATTTTACTAAATGAACGAATTATTTCCTTCCTATTAATAATTTCTATAATTATTAATTTTAAAACTTTCATTAAAATATTGTTTAAATGCAGTAAATAAACACTTTTTGCCTAATAAAGTACTTACAATTAGTAACATTTATAATAATCAACTTCGAACTGCCTAAAAAAAGTAATTTAATTTTTTTGAATTTATAATTTTTTTATTAAAAAAAAATATATAAAAATGTTGCGTCCCTCCAAGTTTACGCCCTCCGAGGACTGCGCCCGGTGCCACGGCACCAACGGCACCTCTTTAGTTACGGCACTGCATTTCTGCAACATTACTGCATCATTGCTGTAGCAATACTGCATCACCGGTTCAATATTATTACATCATTACCATACATTATGTTGCAAAATTATAAAATCATAACTGTAACATTATACTTTATCATAGCAGCAACATTAAAACATTAATGCTATAGCATTAGTACATGATTATTACATCACTTTTGTAACATTATATTGCATTATTTTTGCATTATTGCTATAACAATACTCCACTATTATTGGATTATTGTCGCAGCAGTGTAACATTGCTGGAAAATTACTACAACAATACAACATAATTGCAGAAAAATAGTTCCATATTTTTTATAGAAATGTTTCATCATTGTCATATCATTATTGCAAAATTATTCAATCATTGGATTAAAATTAATGCAACATTATCAAATTAATTATGTAATACTACACTTTATAATATCGGCAACATAAGTGCATTATTTCTGAAGCACAAAAACTTGATAATTACATTATTGCTGTTTTATAATATTGCATTATTGGTACATAATTGCAATAATAATAAAATAAAATTTCTAGAACACTGCTAAAACATGATTTCGTTGTTTCTTAGTATGACTCTACCAATATAGCAATATTGCTTTAGCAGTTACTACATAATTTATACAATGTAATAGGTACTATAAATTAGTGCTACAACATTACAACATCATTGCAGAAAAATTATTGCATCATTGCTGCAATAATTGCATATTTCATCATTACTGTACCATTATTGTAACATTAGAAAATCATAAACTGTAACGTTATATTTTATTGTAGCTACAACATTACAGCATAATTACTGTAGCATTATTACATGATTAATACATTCTTACTGTAACATTATACCGCATTATTTTTGCATAATTACAGTAATAATAGTGTTTTATTTTTACAACATTGCTGAAATATGATAACATTGTTGTTTAGCATTATTACACCATTATTGGATTATTGCTGCAGCATTTTTTATACATCATTATTGTAGCACAAATTTTGCATCAATTTTTTGTTAATATCTAACCATTCCAGTAACATTATTAAAATATTATTAAACCATAACAGTTGTATTTTTATTGTAACATTATTAAATCATTGATGTATTTTTTCTTTTTCTCATATCTGTAATATTAATGCATTATTGCTGCATCATTAATGACAATTAGCTACTTGATAATTACATTACCGATGTAAAATTATATTGTATTATTGCTGCATTATGCAAAAAATAATTATCTACTCTTATCAATTTGATGAAACCTGATTACGCCGTTTCTGAGCATTATTCCAGCATTATTGCTTTTACATTTCAGTTGTATTGATACAACATTTCCATGGTATAGCAGGTACAATACAAAAACATTCCAGAAAATTTGTTGCATTAACGTTATTACATTATTGCTGTAACAGTATTGTATCACTGCGACATTACATTCATTATGTCTGCAACATTTCAACATCTTTGAAACAAAGTTACTGGATGATTTTAGCAGCAATATTTTTAATTATTACTAAAAAATTACTGCAATATTTTTTAATATTAATGTTTACTGCTTTAATATTGATGTTTATTGCTGCAATATTGCCTCGATATTGTTGCTGCATAACTACGTCGTTATTTTATTATTGTTGCAACATTAATACATTGTAGCTGCAACTTTACAACATACATTGCAGTTGTTACATTGTCAGGCAGCATTGCTGCGATATTATTTTTGCAGTATTACATCTGCGATATTATTATGCAATATTACTGCATCATTGCTTCAACATTTTTGCATAATTGCGTGCAACATTTTTGCAATTATTAATGCAATAATTTAGCATTATTGGTGCTACATAACTGCTAACTTATGTTACATAACATTTGTTATGTGCTACATAACATACTGCAATAATATTATTGTATTATTGTTACAATATTGCTGCAACATTTCTCTAACATTGCTGTAAAATTGCTTCCATATTACTTTATTGTTATGATACTACATTATTGCTGAAACATTAGACCACCATTAAAGAAAAATTATTCTATCATTGTTGTTGCATCAGTTCATTATTGCTGTAACATTATTGTAATATTTCTGCATCATTGATACAACATTATAAACGCAATCTTATTAAATTATTTTTGTAACAGTGTGCTACATTATTTCATCACTGTTGTATCATTGCTGCAACATTACTGCAACATCACTGCATCATTTCTGCAATATTTTCGCTTCACTGCAGCAACATTTGTGCATCATTAATTGCAAAATTTTTGCATTATAACTCCACAATTTTAGTATTATTGATGTTACATTAATGCATTATTTCTGTAATATTACCTTATTATTGCTGCAATATTCCTGCATCATTGTCACAACATTACTGCACCATTGCGACCATAATATTGAATAACACTAGTTTACAAAAAAAAAAAAAATTTTTAAGTACATTCAATGTCACTATTTTTTTCTTATGTACTAAGCTTCTCATTACTTAAAAATGACATTAAAAAATTTTTCTATAGACAGGTTTTCGAAATATGAATTTTTAAAATTTTTTTACGTTTTTTTCGGAGGTGACTTCACGTTTTAAGCCGTATCTCGAGTTACAGACGTCCGATTAAGTTTTTCTAGGTGTCAAATTAAAGGTAATCAAATTCCAAACAATCGCTTTTAACATTATTTTTCAATCGGTTAAAAATTTTAAGTGATATGGTCCAAAAAATATTTTAAATTTGAGTTTTTTGCCCAAAATCTGAAAAACAAATTCACTCTACCGCCATGCAAAAATAGAAAACGTCAAATTATGTCCAGTTTTAAATTTTTTACATATATGGCTCACTTTTAAGAAGAAAAAATGTATGGATGAAAACAATCTATGGGTAATTATTGAAGTTATAAGCCAGGGTACTGAAATTCTCGTTTTACGCCATTTCGGTATTTTACCTCCTTTTATAGTGATTATGTTGATTAATTTAATAAATACAGTATCTAATTAGAAAATGGACTTTTTTCACAGATTTCAAATAATTTTCAGTGCTTTACTAATTTAAATTTGACTGAAAAATTTTTTGGAGTTTTTGACAAAAATTTCTGAAGAGGCATAAATTGATTAAAATCTGCTTTTTTGACAAGTTGAATCAGATGCGCAGAGGTTTAATTTTTGTTGAATTTTGTTCGTTAATAGATGAAAAAGTTTGAAATAAGATATAGAAATATGAAAAATAAATGACATTTGACTGGAAAATGTTTTGGAGTTTTTGACAAAAATTTCTGAAGAGGCATAAGTTGATTAAAATTTGCTTTTTTGACAAGTTGAATCAGATGCGCATTGGTTCAATTTTTGTTAAATTTTGTTCGTTAATAGATGAAAAAGTTTGAAATTAGCTATCGAAATATAAAAAATAAATGATATTTGACTGAAAAATTTTTTGGAGTTTTTGACAAAAATTTCTGAAGAGGCATAAATTGATTAAAATCTGCTTTTTTGACAAGTTGAAACAGATTTTTTGAATTTTGTTCGTTAATAGATGAAAAAGTTTGAAATTAGATATAGAAATATAAAATAAATTTTTTTTTTTCTTTTAAATATGTCCGCAGCAGCCCTCAGACGAAAGTCAATGGTTTTTCTCCTTATAAATTAAAAAAGAATCAATTTTCTTTGATTTCCCATTAAAGAATAATATTCTTAACTACTTTGTGTAATATAATACAATTTATGCTTTTCAAAACTTTGCGCGTCTGATTCAACTTGTCAAAGAAGCAGATTTTAATCAACTTATGCCTCTTCAGAAATTTTTGTCAAAAACTCCAAAACATTTTCCAGTCAAATGTCATTTATTTTTCATATTTCTATGTCTTATTTCAAACTTTTTCATCTATTAACGAACAAAATTCAACAAAAATTGAACCTCTGCGCATCTGATTCAACTTGTTAAATTTTGTTCGTTAATAGAAAAATAAGTTTGAAATTAGATATAGAAATATGAAAAATAAATGATATTTGACTGAAAAATTATTTTGAGTTTTTGACAAAAATTTCTGGAGAGGCATAAATTGATTAAAATCTGCTTCTTTGACAAGTTGAATTAGATGCGCAGAGGTTCAATTCTTTTTAATTTTGTTCGTTATTAGATGAAAAAGTTTGAAATCAGATATAGAAATATAAAAAATAATTCATATTTGACTGAAAAATTTTTTGGAGTTTTTGACAAAAATTTCTGGAGAGGCATAAATTGATTAAAATCTGCTTCTTTGACAAGTTGAATCAGGCGCGCAAAGTTTTGAAAAGCATAAATTGTATTATATTACACAAAGTAGTTAAGAATATTATTCTTTAATGGGAAATCAAAGAAAATTGATTCTTTTTTAATTTATAAGGAGAAAAACCATTGACTTTCGTCTAAGGGCTGCTGCGCACATATTTTTTTTAAAAAAAAATTAATTTTATATTTCTATATCTAATTTCAAACTTTTTCAGCTATTAACGAACAAAATTCAAAAAATCTGTTTCAACTTGTCAAAAAAGCAGATTTTAATCAATTTATGCCTCTTCAGAAATTTTTGTCAAAAACTCCAAAAAATTTTTCAGTCAAATATCATTTATTTTTTATATTTCGATAGCTAATTTCAAACTTTTTCATCTATTAACGAACAAAATTTAACAAAAATTGAACCAATGCGCATCTGATTCAACTTGTCAAAAAAGCAAATTTTAATCAACTTATGCCTCTTCAGAAATTTTTGTCAAAAACTCCAAAACATTTTCCAGTCAAATGTCATTTATTTTTCATATTTCTATGTCTTATTTCAAACTTTTTCATCTATTAACGAACAAAATTCAACAAAAATTGAACCTCTGCGCATCTGATTCAACTTCTCAAAAAAGCAGATTTTAATCAATTTATGCCTCTTCAGAAATTTTTGTCAAAAACTCCAAAAAATTTTTGAGTCAAATTTGAATTAGTAAAGCACTGAAAATTATTTGAAATCTGTGAAAAAAGTCCATTTTCTAATTAGATATTGTATTCATTAAATTAATCAACATAATCACTATAAAAGGAGGTAAAATACCGAAATGGCGTAAAACGAGAATTTCAGTACCCTGGCTTATAACTTCAATAATTACCCATAGATTGTTTTCATCCATACATTTTTTTCTTCTTAAAAGTGAGCCATATATGTAAAAAATTTAAAACTGGACATAATTTGACGTTTTCTATTTTTGCATGGCGGTAGAATGAATTTGTTTTTCAGATTTTGGGCCAAAAACTCAAATTTAAAATATTTTTTGGACCATATCACTTAAAACTTTTAACCGATTGAAAAATAATGTTAAAAGCGATTGTTTGGAATTTGATTACCTTTATTTTGACACCTAGAAAAACTTAATCGGACGTTTGTAACTCGAGATACGGCCTAAAACGTGAAGTCACATCCGAAAAAAACGTAAAAAAATTTTAAAAATTCATATTTCGGAAACCTATCCATAGAAAAATTTCTTAATGTCATTTTTAAGTTTAGAGAACCATAGTACATAAAAAAAAATGGTGGCATTAAATGTACATTTTGGCTGTAAACTAGTGTAATTACTGTAACATTAATGTACCATTGTCTCCATTTCTATTTTCCGAATGTACCCTAAATTACAAAACACTGAAGATAAGCTAAAGAAATAATTTTTTTTCAGAATGCTGGATAATTATGAGCGGGGAGAAGTGACACCGCCGCCGGTCAGTAGTTATGGAGGTTCACCAGGACTTCTGGCACTTCACTCTTCTCTTTATGCGACGCCAACGTCCCGAGCGTTTGACATCGATTCTAACATCGATGGAAGCGAGGGCTCAATGCCGATCGACACTCAGATTATACCGGTAAGCGCAATAACTTGAATTGCAACAGAAGTACGGTCAGGAATGCACCCGCTTCAATGGTTGCTTCAATCGCACGATATAAGAGGTCCCAGATAATTTGACTCAGGATCAACCTTTGCACGTAACATCCACGCTCATAATCTTTTATCCAATTCCCTGCTCCACCTTCTTCCTACATTCTTACCTTACTGATTCTAGTTTACTCACATAATCCAAATTGGTGAAAAGTAAATGATTATTTGAAATTAAAAATCATTTATAACAATATAAAAAATAGTAAATGATTATTTACGATGAAATGTATAATGAATTGTAACGAATAGACTAGGGGAGTAAAATTTCGAGTAGGCCAGTCAATATTTCGGAAAAAAACATATATGGTCATAACACTAAAGGTCGATGTTTTTTGCTTAAACCCTTTATTTTGGAGTACAATTCAAAAACTTAATTTTTCGACAGGCGTGGCTATAGGTAAACTGGTTAAATTTTTCGAAAAAGGTGCAAAAAATCAGGTTTTCTGAAATAAACGGTTTTTTATACATTTTATGTAAAAAATATGTTGTACAAAAGAAAAAGTATTTAAAATTCTGAGACTTTTGAAAAAAAAATAAACTTAATTAGCCAAATAGTTTCCGAGTTATGCCCTTCCAAAGTTTAGTAAGTTTTTATCACTTTTGCTAAGAAAAACCTTGTATTTAATAACTATCGCAAAACTTTTTTTCATTTAATCGGATAGAAAAATGATGCAGATAAAAGTTAAAGTAAACTTTATTAGCTTTAATTTTCCGTTCAGGAAATTAAATTCGTCCTAATAGTTTCCGAGTTATGCCCTTCCAAAGTTTAGTAAGGTTTCATCACTTTTGCCCAGAAAAACCGTGCCCTTAAAAACTAACGCAGATCTTTTTTTTATTTAATCGGATAGAAAAATGATGCAGATAAAAGTTAAAGTAAACTATATTAGCTTTAATTTCCCGTTAATGAAATTTAATCCGTCCTAATAGTTTCTGAGTTATGCCCTTCCAAAGTTTAGTAAGTTTTCATCATTTTCGCCTAAAAAAACCATGAAATTAAAAAATGACGCAGAACTTTTTTTAACGAAATGGAATAAAAAGACCATGTGTATAAAAGTTAAAGTAAGTTATATTAGCTTTAATTACCCGTTTAGAAAATTCAATTCGTCCCAATAGTTTCCGAGTTATGCCCTTCCAAAGTTTAGTAAGTTTTCGTCACTTTTGCCCAGAAAAACCTTGTCCTTAAAAACTGACCCAGAACTTTTTTTAACCAAATCGGATAGAAAAATATTGTACATAAAAGTTAAACTACACTATATTAGCTTTAATTACCCGTTTAGAAAATTAAATTCGTTTTTAAAGTTTCCGAGTTATGCCCATCAAAAGTTTAGTAAGTTTTCATCACTTTTGCCCAGAAAAACCTTGTCCTTTAAAACTAACGCAGAACTTTTTTTTATGTAATCGGATAGAAAAATGATGATTTTAAAAGTTAAAGTAGACAGTATTAGCTTTAATTTCCCGTTTAGAAAATTAAATTCGTCTTAATAGTTTCGGAGTTATGCCCTTCAAAAGTTTAGTAAGTTTTCATCACTTTTGCCCAGAAAAACCTTGTTCTTAAAAACTGATGCAGAACTTTTTTTTATGTAATCGGATAGAAAACTGATGGACGTAAAAGTTAAAGTAGACTATATTAGTTTTAATTTCCCTGTAAGAAAAGTAAATTCTTTCCAATAGTTTCCGAATTACGCTTTTCCAAAGTTTACTACGTTTTAATCAGTTTTGCCCTAAAAAACTTTGTTCTTAAAAACTGACGGATAACTTTTTTTAACAAAATGCGATAGAAAAATGATGTACATAAAAGTTTATGTAGACTATATTAGCTTTAATTACCCGTTTAGAAAATTAAATTTGTCCCAATAGTTTTCGAGTTATTACCGTGTTTAACTATACCTATTAATTGGACTACGAGTGAATAAGAATTGATCAGGAAAATGTTGAGGGTTATTATAAAATTGGAGGTATTTTTTATTACATTTATTCATTTGCTAACAAACACCATTAAATTTTTATCAATTGAGAAGACAAACGTGACTAACAGTTTTTAGTTAATTACTATTATTAAAGAGTGTACAGAAATTTTTATCAGCACAGATTTATAATCAAAAAAGGTTTTCATATATTGTGACATTTTAATTTTTAACTGGTTCATAATTTTGAACACGTGTTAAATTATTATAATATACAAATTTTATAATATAAATATATAATATTTATACCTTCGTTTTTTCTGAAATAGTTAAATCAACATTTATTTCAACCCTTTTAAGCAAGATTTTCTCCTCTAGAATTTTTTACATATCTAATAGTTTTCGGAGACGTTTAAAACGAATCCAATGTTATTTTATAAAAATTCAAAATGGCGGATCCAATATGGCGGACACAGAATTTCGAAATGAAGTTAATTTCTTTCAAATCTTGCTATCAGAGGATTTAATAAGTTTGTGACTAATAATTGGAAATCACATCCTATGTATTGTAAATGTTAATTCTGAATTTACTGCAAAAAAATGAAAATTATTTTTAATATTATGCAACTCAATATCGGAGAATTTAAAATATGAATATGTTGTATAAAAAAAACATTAACATCGAGTTTCATAAAAGTTGGCATAAATTTAAAAATTCATGTCTGCCATATTAGATCCACCATTTTGAATTTTAAAATTTTGAGGTCAGATTTGAATTCCGTGACCTCATAAACCTCTTTTTACCGAGATTTATAAAATTTGTCATACATGAAAAAATTCATGTCAGCCATATTGGATTCGACATTTCGAATTTTGTAAAAATGACATCGGATTAGTTGTCAGCGACCATAAAAACCTTAGAACATAGAGGGTTGAGTTTTTACTGTTATATCATTAGTAAAAACTATTATTAATTTTTAGTACAGTTTTGGATAATTTTACATACAACAAATAAAAAATTAAAGCCTTAATCTTTCATTTACAAATTATTTCATAACAAAACCTATAAAAAATAAGACTAAAATTTCACTCAATTTTAAAAGTATGCTTAAAGTGGCGGTCACTATATCCGTTACCTTAGTTAAAGTGATTACGTTCTTTTCATCTAATCCTCATTTTAAAGTAAATTTTACTATTTCTCAGGTTCGTAGTTAAAAATTGGTAGTTCGGTTTGAAATATGTAGTTACGTTCCAAGCTTTGAGGAAAAAAATTATTCTCTTCGAACCACTTTACGAAAGAATCCAATTGTAATTCGGTAACAATGACGAAATTGGCGACAAATTTTCCAGCATCGAGATAATGGTCTGCAGCAGCCGCATTTTTTAAGCATTTTCCAAAAACATTGACTTAAAAGTCTGAAAAATCTTCATAGTATTTGTCCAATTTGTACAACAGCTTTTTTTGTCATCTTCTTTCTTAGCCATCTGAAGTGTACGAATTCGACGATAAAAATGACAAACCCGAAACCATAACCAACTGCTAGAAATAGTAATATTCGGAGATGAAAATCAGTGGATGTGTTCTTCTTTATCGTGTCAGTCTGCATCGATTGAATTGACGGTATGCTTGATGGATACATATCCAGTTTGCTCATTATACCGCTTTCTATAAAGTCGAAAAGCAACTTGTTAAAAGAATTTATCAATGGTTCTCCATTTCCAACAAAGTAAGTAACGAAGTTACGTGACAAACGTTCTTCTAAAATCCTTACTGTTGATCCAAAATTGAACTTTCTGTTGTTCCAGATACGTTTGACAATTGTACTTGATTGTATAGTACATGACACGTTCATGTGTTTAATAAGATATTTAAAGCATGTCAAAAAATAAAAATCTCGACTATATAAATGTGATTTTTTAGATAATTCTTGAATATAGCTTGGTTCGTTTTTCAAAAATCTCACATTTCCCCATAATGTTAAGTTTGACTCAGCAAGATCTCGAATAGAATTAATTTCTCGTTCGGCAACTGGTCGAAATTCAATATCGGTTAAAACAGAATGCAGGTCTCCTGCATGCATCATACTTGCCAGAAAAAAACAGCAAGCAACAATTCTTTCTTTGGCAATCTTTGGAACATTGAGAAATCCCATTCCCAAGACAACTCCAAACATGTCTAGCAACTGCCAAGAATCTTCGCTAAATTTCATTAATAGCAGTAGTTGTTGCAAAATGACAATAACCACGAAGTTTGACAAAATTACGTAAACAAGTTTCCATGAAAAAAGGATGCTTTCTTGGTCAACAAGCTTCATGCGTGGTACAACAACAACAATCTCATCAACAGAGTAAAAACGAGATAGGTGCAGCCATCTTTGAGATAATGTTTCTGCATGAAAGTATATTTGAGGAGAAAGCAGAAAAGGAATTTTCTCTTTCTGCGTCTGGTTTTCTGTGTACTTTATTGTAAAATTTAATTTTCTGGCAAAAGTGTCAAACACAAATAGAAGTTGTGCGCGCCGACTCCAACCCATTCTGATCATTATTTCATACTTGCATAAATTTTTGGTTTTGTCTGGGAACCACTGAGATTTTAACCATTGCTTTTGTTTGATGTAGGTTGAACAGTAGGGGTTCAGCTGATGAAGCGTAGAGACTTTTCGACTTTGAACAAAGAATCCATTAGCGACATTTGTATCAGTTTCTGACACCTCGAGAAAGGTCAAATCTAAAAATTTCCGAGCCCATTGTTTTTGCAAGATTTTCTCGTAATCTAGGGTCTGATTTTTCAGAAAATTGACGACTAAACATTTTGGTCGTGCATACTGGTTTGATAACTTCAATATGACGTTCAGTGCTCGAAGCAACGGATTATCTGTGGACTGTGTTGCTTCGGCTTGAGCAACTATGAACAATGTCGTGTCCCTAGGATTGTGCCCAATCATGTTGCTGTAATCAGTGGATGAATGTTCTGCCTGGGCTAATGTTGCAGAAAGTGTAGTTACATGTCGACTAACTTTTGCGACAAAATCGTTAATCTTTGTCAGATTCTGTGTATTTTTCTCATTAGTAAGTATCATTACCTGATGTTTGTTTGCAGTGTCCATGATGTACTGAACAAGACTATTTAGACTCTTCGGTTTCGATGGTAGTTCGTTTTTTCGAACTCTAATTGTTTTAGTGAAACACGATGCGCACATAATAAAACATATAAATTTATTCTTAATCAGCAACATATTTAATTATGTCTAGTTCTCTCATAAAGAAGCGGCAATAATACTTTCCATTTCATTTTTATTGAAGAAATTTAAGGAAAAATGGTTCGTTGCAACAATGTTTAATAAAACAAGGTTGTTAAAAATTTTAAATTCCCTTGTTCCTTTTTGAATACATTTTCTACTGCACATGTACCTAATTAAAAGAAAGATAAGAATTTTATAGATAGGGATGTAGAAATCAAGACACTGTTTGAAAAGGTTTATACTTGTCAGTAACATTGAAAAAATTCATCTTTTTTATAATTAGTATTTGACAGTAACTTTGTGTTACACAAAAAAAAATATATATAAGAGTCCATGAGTCTTTTAAAACACTTCGGAATAGGTCGGGGATTGAAATCGAACTTCGTTATTTTATTTTTAGTGTTAAAATGTTAAATATTCTTGTTTGTTAGTATAAATATAATTACCTGATGTTTGTTTGTCAGTGTGCATTGAACACTGTTCTTCTGACGTTTCGATTCCTTTATAAAACAATCTTCGGAATTTCCATCATGTTCTGAGAAACACATAAAACAGGTAACACTAAAGATGTACAATAAAATATGTGCGATTTTGTAGTGATTCTATTTAAACTATCTTGACACCAACCAGTCGGAAGGTATACTTTGTATAAAGTCTCGGTCAATAAGTTGATACACATATGTGGCATTTTATTTTTTTACCAGTTTTGCGCACATCATTATGAAAAATGTGAAGGCTCAATTAGCAAAAGCTTTTAAAAAATGTTGGTATAAATATACAATTTACGATACTTTGTTTACTTAAGTATAGCAAAAAGGTTCTGTACCTGCAAATTTTCCATCGTTAAAAAGTAGACGATAAATGCATTAGGAAGAAAATAGAACCTTTGTTAAACTCTTCGTTTCAATTCTCAAGGGTACGAAAATACATGGTGTACTAGTTTAAAAATCGATTTTTCATTGGAACATGTAATTAAAAACTGCCAATAAAAAAAATAATATCTTTTGCTTATCCTTCATATTATATTGAGATACTAAGTTAGTCGTTCGTTCTTTAGAATTTTCCAGAGACTCCTAGGTATTTTCGATGAATTTCCCAGGAATTCTCAGGAATTTCCCAAGAAAATTCCAGAGACTCCCATTCATATCCCAAAAATTTCCCAAGCATTCCCAATTATTCCTTAGAAACTTTCAGGAACATTCAGGAATTCCAAGGAATTTTCCAGACTAAAAGGGATTTTCAAGGAACTTTCAGAAACATCCAAAAATTTCTAGAGATTTCCCAGGGACTCAAGAATTATTCAGGAATTTTTCAGGAACTTCTCATGCAATCCCAAGGATTTTTAGAAAATTTTTAGCAGTTTTCCAAGGAACCCCAAGAATTCCAAGAACTTTCCAGGAACTTTCAGGAATATCCGGGGATTCCCAGTAATTTCCTATAGATTGACAGGGATTCCTATAAGTTTCCCAGGGATTTTCCAGGAATTTCCCTTAAACTCCTAGAGACTCCCAGGGATTTCCAAAATTTTTCCAGAAATCCCTAGAATTTTCCCATGGACTCCCATGGATATACAAGCATTTTTGGAAATCTCTTGGAACATCCTGGAAAAGTTCTGGGATTTCGAAGAGTTTTACAGAATCTTCCAGGTACGTCCAGGGATTTTCAGTGGTCACTTAGAAACTTTCATGAATATCCAATGATTAACAGGAATTTCAGAAAAACACCTAATAGGTTCCCAGGAACTTCTAGGAATCTTCTAAGGACTCCCAGGCATTTTTTAAGAATTTACCAGGGATTCCTAGAAATCTCCAGGAACATCCTGGAATTCCTGGAAAAAACTTTGAATTTTAAGAAGT
Source organism: Ganaspis brasiliensis (assembly GCA_037103525.1). NCBI lineage: Eukaryota > Metazoa > Arthropoda > Insecta > Hymenoptera > Figitidae > Ganaspis > Ganaspis brasiliensis. The sequence goes on from JAZKLR010000704.1 coordinate 108,878, forward strand.
TCCTGGGATTTCCCAGAAACTTTCATGAATATTTAAGGATTCACAAGAATTTCCCAAAAACGATCAGGAATTTCCTAGGAACTTTCAGGGAATTATTAGAGCCTCCCAGAAATCACCCTGAAATGTCTCACGATTTCCTAGAAATTTCACAAGAATTTCATAGATATTTTCAAGAATTCTAGGATACTCCAGGAATTTTTTAGGAATTCCCAGAAATTTTCCAGCTACTTCCGGGAATACAGAGGAATTTTAAAGGGATTTCTCAGGATTTTTCTAGGATTCCCCTGAAATTTCCTAGGAATTTCTCAGGAATTATCTAACAAAACTCGACTAGCATTTTCTCAAGGAGTAGGTATTTTGAGGAGATTGTTTGAGATTTAAGAAATAATTCACCATAAATTTTCAATTAATAGTTAACATTTAATTAATCTGAGATTTCGTCTATTATAGAAGTTAATGACATTATCTAGTAAAATTAAACCCGATATAAATTCTTGAGATAGTTAAATTACAAGTTTCAAAATTAGCCACAGATATTATGTAGATAATATCAATATTTAGATAATTTTCCAACAACATTAATATAACCGATTCACAATGCAGCATTCAAATGAGCAAATGTCAAAACTTAATTTTCAACAATTTCACAAAGTATTTCAAAATTGTCAAAATTCAGATATTTTAACATAAACAGATAATAATTTATTTTCTACTAAAATACCCGACACGCAATCTGAAACCACTCGCGGCTAAATTATAAAATAATTGTGTAAAACTTATTGTTTAGTTTAACAATCGCTGATTGACTGTATTCTAAGGACATTGTCGGATTTGGTCCAGTAAATTAAATTAGTCTTTATTAAATCAATCACCCGAACACGTGTTAAAGCTAACCTCAAAATCTATCCGACGATCTCCAAAAACAGAAAAGAAAACTAAGTATTTTCCGAAGCCTAAGTTACCCAAATAAAACAAAATTTGAGCTTCATCGGAACAATTATTCTATTGAATGTTCACTAAATTAAACTTACAATTATGATCGGACTCTGCAAATAAATTGTGAATATTCGGCGAGAAATTAGAAAAACACATGTTTCGAGCAGAAGGCAGAGTACGAGTGCCGGTTTCTTGTTCCCTCAAAAATGTCGGTGGTTCCGCTTCCTTTTAAACCTTTCTACTGATTGGTTGAGACGTCTGATAGTTGATCGTAGTATTTGAGCCGGCAAAATTCAAACCTTTATCACTTTCTTCTCTGCTTCGATTAACACAAAACTTTGTCCTCATAAAAAAACGTCCATCTGAACTGAAAATTTCCAACCCAATAAAAAAAACAGACACCAATTAGGAATTCGCCCTTAACTAGTCGAGGTCTTGTTCTTTGTATCTCCAAAATTCGTAACCAATAGTTACAGTGTTTGTTCTGACTTAACGAACAACAAAAGACAGATAATCTTATCCAAATTCCAGAGGGCAGGAAATGGTCATCTCGGTGATAATAAGCTTGAACTCCTTGGTACAATCAATAGACATTGATCTCAGGTTCAAAAAAATAATTATTCCCTTCGAACCACTCTACGAAAAAATCCAATTGCAATGCTGTAACGATGACAAATTTGGCGACCCAGTTTTCTGCAAAAAAAAAAAAATAAACTCCAGGGTCTCACAAAGATTTCTCAATCTCCAGGGATTTCCAGGATTTTTCTTGGGATATTCAGGAATTTCCCAGGATTGTTCCAGGAATTTTTAATTTTCATAAAAAAATAAGGATTTAGGAATTTTACAGAAAATTAAAGGTACTTATTTCTAATTATTTTTCTTTATTAGTTAACATAATCAACAACTAATGTGAACAATCAAATCAAATGTGATTTATGGAGGATGCAACATAACCTCTAAAAGTTACTGTTTTTAATTTTTTTAAAACGCCGAGGAGATGAAAATTTTTTTTAAAGGATATTTTATAAATAGATAAATTTATATGTTTGAACCAAACATAATACTTTCGTGACTGTTTACTTTTTGTTTTTTGCTTCTATATGTAGATAAAGATTGTTTACAGTTTCTGCTTATATATTTCAAGTATCAATTTACAAACTGTGAAAAACTGAAGAAAATTACACTTTTTATTAAATGGGCACAATATTGTGATAATGTGAAACTGTGAATTAGTCGATTTTATAAGAAAAATGTACAAAAACAACCAAAAAAATAGTTAAACATGCGAAATCACTGAAAACCACGAGCACATAATGTTTTGCCAGAAAAGTAAACAACTAAGGTTAGAAAAGTGACGCCATATTGAATGCGCAAAGACTTCTGCGCATGTGCGTGTCGTTATTTTAGGTGCAGACGATTGGGAACAATTGAAAACAATTAAGAAAAAATTAGTTACTCAATCAAGCAGTTGAAGATGATTGGAACCGATTAAGAAAAGTTATAACCCAGTTGGAAACAATTTAAATAAACGATTAAGTAGTTGATGAGTTCAATCGTTCTTAATTGTGGTCAATCGATTCTTTTTGGAAGGGTAACAAATTTTATTTACATTCGCAGTAGTTAATATTAAGATTTAAAGCAATATAAAATGCAGGGTCACAAAATTTATATTTTTAATAAAGTTTATAAAAAATCATTTCTAATTATGATTTGTAAATCCTTAAATGTAAGAAACGAGTACTGATGGTTAGCGTTAAAAGTTAACGGAAAAGGAAACTCTTATACTGGTTGTGTTATGAGAGAGACAAAGACAACAAAGATAGGTATAGTGTGATAGCAGGTAGTTTATTATTTAAATTTAGTTGGAATTTGTTTTTAAAAGTGGAAAAGGGATTATTGGAAAATATTAAAAAAAAAAGTAAATTTTTATAGAAAAATTGGCAAAGTAAAAATATTGATGAATTAGAAAATAAGAAAATTGGAAAAATTGCTAAACTGGTAAATTGAGAAATTGGAGATTTGGTTGTTGACAAATTAGAAAATTGGAGAAATGGTTATTGTAAAATTAGAGAAACTGAAAATTGGTAAATTAAAAAATTGTTTAAACTGGTAAATTGAGAAATTAGAAATTTCGTTATTGGAAAATTGATATAGTAAAAAAACTGGTAAATTGGAAAATTAGAAAATTAGAAAAATTGGTATATTGAGAAATTGGAAATTTGGTTATTGGAAAATTCACAAATTAGAAACATCGTAAAGTGGTTATTGGAAAAGTGGAAAAATTCAAAATTGGTTAATTTAAAAAATAGCAAGTTAGAAAACTTTTTAAATTAGTAAATTGAGAAATTTGGTTTTTGAAAAACTGCCAAAGTAAAAAAATTGGCAAACTGATAAATAAAGGAATTGGAGTTTTTTATTTTTGGGAAATTGGAAAACTAAAGAAATTGGTAAAGTATAAAATTAAACAATTGGAAAAAAAACATTTGTGTTTTTTTAACCATAAAAATCAAATTTGCGACAACTTTTGTTATTGTTTTCGTAATCGGAGCATCAAAATACGTAAGTATGCGAAGTTTCATTAAAATCCTACCTGGGTGCTTTTCGAAACTATAGTTCAAAATGTTGTGTAAATTTAAAAGACTGTGTGGACCGTTTTTTACACAAAATTTTTAACTGTGTATATCCCAATTTTATGAATAACAATACAAGTTTTTCATCAATTTGCTCGTTTTCAGAAAAATAATTCATTCGCCTCGAATCATTCTACGAAAAAATCGAGCTGTAATTCGGCAACGTTGACAAAGATGGCGCCACATTTTTTGACATCTCGAGCATAGAAATGACATGCAGCAACGCAGCATTGTCGCACAATACAAAATCAAGCCAGTGGATTTTTGGAACAGTTTTCGAAAACATTGTCCCGCGTTTTTCAAGAAGCTCCAAACCATTCTCTTAATTTGTACTCCAACATTCCGCATTGTGATTTTTCTTATGTTGCACATGCTGTTGACAAGTTCGCCAATAAAAACCATCAAAGCAAAACCATGACCAACTGCCAGATACAGCAATATTCTTCGATTTAAAGCAGTCGATTTACTTTTTTCTGTTGGATCGGAGTTGGTCGACTTCATCGATGTTACAGTTGATGGATAGAAGCCCACTTTAGTCATTAAACCAACTTCTACAAACTGGATAAGAAACTTATTAAAAGGATCAATTAAAGGCTTCCCTTGGCCCGCCAGGAAAGTTAAGAAGAAGTGTGTCAACGGTTCTTCAACAATTTTCATATTTTCTGTTGGGATTTTCGTCTGGGAAGAATGAAAAAGTTTCAAAGTACCAGCGAAGCCTACAGCACATGATACATTTAGGTATTTACTTAGGTATTTCAAACAGTGAGATGTTTGAAAATCATTCCTGTATATTTGCAATCGGTCAGACAATTCTCGAATATATCTTGGCTCGTTATTCAATTCCTCTTTAACTGTCAAAGATATTAACTTTGTCCATAAGGTTAAGTTTCTCTTGGCAAGATTTCGAAGAGTTTTTAATTCTTGTTCAGCAGCTGGTTGAAATTGAACATCAGTCAAAACAGAATGCAGGTATCCTGAGTAAAGCATGCAGCCAAAAAGCATGCAACACATGACAATTCTCTCTTTTAAGCTGTTCGGTACATTCTGGAAGCCTAAGCCCAAGACAACACCGAACATGTCCAGCAACCTCCAGGAGTCATTGTTAAATTTCATCAACAACAGTAGATATTGTATGATAACAATACCTACAATAGTGGCCAAAATCACATAAACAATTTTCCAAGTGAGAAAAATACTTTCTTCGTCAGCAAGTTTTATTCTTGGCACAATAACCCGAAAGTCATCAGACGAGAACAAACGAGTTATGTGCCATTGTTTTTTTCCTCCAAAATGATTGTAAACTTGTGGATCAAAATGAAAAGACCATTTAATTTTACGCGAGTTTTCTCTTGTGTACTTTATAACAAAATTTGCTTGTTTCTTGAAACTCTCATACATATCACTTAGTTTACTTGATGGTAAATACCAGTTTAATTGGATTACTATTTTACTCTTGCAAAGATTTCGGGTTTTGTCTGGAAACCACTGAGATTTTAACCATCGCTTTTGCTCGTTGTAGATTTTACAAAAAGGATTGAATTGATGAAGAGTCGCTAATTTTTGTTTTTGAGGGAGAAGTGTATTCCCTGCAGGCAGATTACATTCGGATACTTCCAGAATGGTCAGATCTAAAAATTGACTTTTCCAATGTCGTTGCAATAGATTTTTGTAATCTAAGGTCTGATTCTTCAGTAAATTGACGATTAAACATTTTGGTCTTGCGTGTTGGTTTGACAATTTAGTCAAGATATTCATTAATCGAAGTACCGGAATATTTACAGATTGCTCTTTCCCGTGAAATACCCCGATAAACAATGTCGTTTCTCTAGGATTTTGTCCAATCATTTTGATGTAATCAAAAGATAAGTTTTCTGCTTGTGACAAAGTAACACGAAGTGTTGGCACTTGGAGACCAATTTCCGCGAGAAAATCGTTAATTCTGATTTGATTATCAGCATTTTTATCATCAGTGACTATCATTATTTGATGTTTCTTCGCTATTTCATCAAAGTATTGAACAAGACTGTTCAGTCGCTTCTTAAATTCGTCATTTGGAATTTTAACAGCTTTTGTAAAACATGCTACGAACATGACAAAACAAAGAAATTTTTTGAAAATTGACGACATATTGAGTTGTACATTATTATGTTTTGTTTTAATGTTTTTTTGCGATTTTCATGATGTATTGAACAAGACTGTTCATTTGCATCTTCAACATTTTGTTTTTGGTTGTGCTCCACCTTCTGAGAAGCACATTGAACAGATGATTTGTTTTGTAATTGACAACATATCTAAAAATTTAAGCCTGAATTAGTAAAGCCTTTAAAAACAAATATCGTTTTCGTCATTACGTTGTTGATTCAGATTAAGGATAAAATTGTTTTACCTGATAAGCTTTGCCAATTTTAAAAACAGTTTTCACATGTATTGAGAAAATTGTCTTCTGAGGGATTGTATTTCTATTACCGTATTAGAAGCTACTAGATTGATTTTTTAAATTTTTTCAATTTTCTAGGCAATTTTGAACACGTTTGTCACATGGCATGCAAGACCTTGAATACAAAACTTTTCTTATTTTTTTGCTTCCATAGTTGTATTTTGTTTTTAGAATTCTGTGAAAGAAAGGTATATCAGTAAAAGTCACATTTCTAAGGAGATCAGAGTAAATTTATCTACGTTTACCCACGATTCCTAGGAAATTCCGACCGAGTTACAATAAAAATTTTGATTTATTTTTTTAAATAATAACGGCTCTCCGATTCCGATTAAAATCGACAACTAAGAAACCTCCATGTACCGATCCAATGTCCAGGTGACTTTTGGCGAACTTATGGAGGTTTTCTTCATTTACATAACCTCAAACTAAAAAGTCGTTTTTCACTTTAAATAAAAATATTATTTTAATTAATTTCACCAAATTTTGATAGACCCAGTTGTACATTTTTCAGAAAAAAATATGTTGGTATAAAGTTTGTTGTCAAATAATAATTAATTAACGTTTTAGGTTTTTTCTTCAAATTTTTATGAACCAACTGCAATTTTCATCTAATTCCTTCTGACAGATAATAGCTCATTTTTCTTGTTAAAACATTCTCTATACAATTTCATTTTGTTTGATTTTGTTAAATCATATTCTGTTTAAAAAATCGCGTAGGACATATATATTAATATCTTTTTCAAATTTTTATCACCACAGAATATCTCGTATGTATACATAAATATATTTAACAAAATAATAAATAATTATACTCACATACAACATTAAATAAATCAATAATAATAAATAAATAAGACGGTTGCACATATTCAACCAGAAATTATATATGAACCAGGAAGTTAGAAATATAACACAATTTTATATTATGTCAAAAGCAACGTTTCGCCAACAAGGGTTCGTTGGCCTCATCAGGCTGTTTTTATTATGAAATATGCACGTATTGTTAGTCATTTAGTTAAAATATACATCATATTTACTAAATTGCAATTGTCGTTATGATTTATAATGTTAGGACATGTGGTCATCTTCTGTCAGAGTCAGAGCTCGATCGCTCTTCGTCTTTCTTTATGATATTGTCAGGGCTGGATGCGTTGCGCGGTATCTAACGTTATATACGTAAGAGTTGTAGAAGTAAATCAGCAAATCAGGAAAGTGAGAGAGACGCAAGATATATGTATCTGTTGCTTTCACTCTCATGATTTATTGTTTTACGTTTTTAGTTTAACGAAAAATGGATACATGTGGCTTTACCCTTAAAGTTACATAATTAGATTTTTATAAGATTCGGATATGAAAGAATTGGATAAAAATTGCAGTTGTTAATTGAATTTAAAGAAAAAACATAAAATCGTAAATAATTATTATTTGACAACAGATTTAGGCTAAACCTAATTTTTCTGGTAAATCTACAATTGGATCTTTGAAAATATGGTAAAATTAATTTTAATAAAAGTTTTGTTTGATGGCAAAATATATATTTAATGCAATGAAAAAATAAAAAACTTAGAAGCAAATGAAAAAGTATTAAAAATAAAGAAAATAAATCTCAAAGGTTAACCAATTCAAAAATTTTGACCAAAAGTGACCTGGATAATCGTTTAATTGATGCTTAATAAGTGTTCCTAGTCCTCTATTATCACATTTTGAAGTTATAACTTGACTGAAGATGTTGATAAAAAGTCACCTCTTGACATCTATTCGTTATTAGTGGTTTAGTTATTGATTTTTATCGGAATCCGAAAGTCCACTATTATTTAAAAACATACATTAAAATAGGTCCACTTCCGACCATACCTCTGATTTAAATGAAACTTGGTATACTTATAAATTTTACTATCATTTTCTCAACCAGCGCATCAAAATAGGTAAGTATACCAAGTTAAATTAAAATCGAAGGTATGGGGTACTTAGAAGTATTATTAAAAAATTTATCGGAATTTTTCTGGGAATACCTTCAATTTAGAACAAGGCACTTGTATTTAAATTGACTGAAAATTCTAGGTCAATTTTTGGTCAATCTAACAAAATTTATTCTATTCTTACTCTATCTTGTCTTAAATTGTACCTACTATTTCAGTTCATAATTTAAAGTTCGATAAGTATGATGTTTTCCTTTTTTAGATAAAGTTAATTGTCAACTTACTTAGCAGAAATCATCTAGGCGATTTAAACACTTTTATAGCACATATTCAGTTTTGATGAGTTTCACTGAATTTAAAATTTAATCTATCTTCTGTATAATAAGCTCAATAAAACCAATATTCCTCAATTAAACAAAGAACAGTTTAAATAGATTAATGAGTAAAGGAAAGAAAAACTTCAAAATAACCAGTCTAAAAATCAGAAAGTCTGCCTTGTCAAACGATGTTTCTTGGTCAAAGTCTTAGACCCTTATTTCATATGCACACGTAGCATTTTGGATTTAGAATTGAATTTGCGCACAAACCGGTGGAAAAAGTCAAGGCTATGTCAACAAATGTTTAAAAATAAGTTCTAAAAGGGAGATTTTGCGATTACTTTATTGATAAAAAATCAAGATTACGTGGTTTATCTATATAGAAACCTTTCTATCTAGGAAAGCATTTGTGATTATTCAGAAGCCACACAGGTGGAATAATATAAAAATAAGCGAAATATTAAAATTATTTTTTAATTAAATATACAGTTAATGCTTTTCTAGAAAAATATTTTAAAATTACTTGACTGTATACAAACTGTTTTATTTGTCAATTTTAATGTTCTAATCCTAATTTAAAAAAAATTAGCTCATGTAAAAACAATATTGTGTTTGAAGTTGTCTAATCTTTTATAATTAGGTAGAAAATTCTGTGTCTGAAAGGCATAACATCATAACTAACATTTTATCGAATTTGAGATAACATCAGATTTGAGTTAATTTAGTAATGCTTTTTAAAGTTTCATAACAGTAAAGTGATTTAATGTTTATTTACGTAGAAAATAATTAATAACACAACAGCATAACTGCATTCAAATCGAAAAAAAGAATTGATATTCTTTTTTAAAGCGTTTATATTTTATTAAAATTGATAAACAGATGTAAAAACTACACTAGAAAATAGGATACAATGCCAAACACCAAAAATATTGGTTGATTTTTCGATTTTACAAAACCAAGAAAATAAACAAAAACAGGTTTTTCTCAAAACTATGAAAATGCAGTTATGTTATTCTGCCTTTCAGCCACAGAATTTATATCCAGATTATTAGTTTATATTATAATGTTTAGTATTTTTTTGATATTTTTAAACTAAAAAGTTTGTCAGTTGTCATTAAAATGCTTCCTTTAAAGTTTTAAGCAAAAAACAAGAAATATTCATATATAAAACGTTGTGAGTTTCGAAGAAACGAAAATATCGATTTTTAAAGCAGTTTATGATATTTTTTTCTATTTTCATACCTTATTTTCTATGTTGAATATTTCAAGCTGCTATACAATTTTTTCAGTTTGAGAAAATTCAATAAATGATCAATTCACATTTTTATCAAAATGTGTGAGAAGGCTTATAATAGTAAAATAATTTTTAATTTAATTTTTAATTCTTATAAAAAAATAAGAATTTAGGGATTTGATAGAAAATTGAAGGTACAATTCCAATTATTTTTCTTTATTCGTTTACATAATAATCAACAAGGTGATATCGGTTAATACGACAAATGTGAACACATGTATTTAATTTTATTATAATAATAATAATAAATATTAAACTAATATAATATAAGTAAATGTAAACATATACAAAAATAACCTGCCCAAAAATAGATTATTAATCCGCAAACATCTATTTTCATAACCACTTAAACTGACAACAATTCAGTCAAGAAATTCACATGTAATTACGTTTTTATAATTCAACCCTTCACTGAGAAAAATTTTTGGTAAAAATTCCTGTGCTGTTCACTATAAAAGCGTCATAATTGATAGTCCCCGAAATTTTACCGTGCTGTCTTAAAATTTTTACCGGATTTTTTGGTAGCACGGTAAAATTTCGGGGACTATCAATTATGACGCTTTTATAGTGAAGGCACAGGAATTATTACCAAAATTTGTTCTCAGTGTTGTTTTGTTGATTTTACTATTTCTCATATTGCTAATACATATTGCTAATTCCTACTTCTTTTTCACCGCTGAATACAAGGCCAAAGGTCAAACTAAACTGAAAATTGACTGAAAATTTTCGAGATAATCTCAAAACTCTGCACAAAAACCGAAAAAAAATTTTTTTTGTCCTGAACAATATGCTAGTGCATTCCTACTTATTATTCTCATCTGAATCCGAATCTAAAGTTAAAATAATCAGATTGGACAAATTTTTTTAGATAATCTTAAAAAACTGCTGAAAAAGCACAAAAAATCGCTTTCTTGAGATTGTCTAAAAATTTTAGCTAATCTGATTATTTTGATTATGGATTCCGGTTTAGCAAAGAAAAATACGTCGAAATACACAATCATCGTGTCCCGGAAGGAAATGCACTGAAAAAAATACTGTGATGAGATTAGACATTTGAGTATGGTTGACAGGTTATGTAGGAGTTTGACATAATGCATCGGTGCGCCACTGTCCATTTTACCTATAACCTCACAATATAACTCGTGATTTCACACAGCCGTATGGCTAAAACACCAATACGTATGGCAGTTCCCAAAACAGCAATAAAATATTGTTAATCTGCCCATAATTCTCGCAGTTCCATGGAAATATTTTTTTCAGTGTGCAACAGCATTGAGATGCAACAGAGCATTTTCTAGAAAAAAAATTTTTATCCGCGAACCATTCTACGAAAAAATCGGCAACCTTGATGAAGATGGCGCCACATTTGTTGACATCTCGAACATAGAAGTGACCTGTAGCAACGCAGCATTTTCACACAATGCAAAATAAAGCCAGTAGATTTTTGGAAAACTATTTGAAAACATTGACCCGTTCTTTTTAAGAATTTCCGAATCATTCTCTTAATTTGTACTACAATAAACTTCCGTATCGTGATCTTTCTTTTATTGCAAATGCTGTTGACAAGTTCGCCAATAAAAATCATCAAAGCAAAACCATGACCGACTACCAGATACACCAATATTCTTCGATTTAAAGTAGTCGATGTACTTTTTTCTGTTGAATCAGAGTTGGTCGACCTCATCGATGGTACGGTTGATGCATAGATGCCCAGTTTACTCATTAAACCAGCTTCTACAAACTGGATAAGAAACTTGTTGAAAGGATCAATTAAAGGCTTTCCTGGACCCAACCTGAAAGTTTTAAGCATGTGTGACAACGGTTCTTGAACAATTTTCCAACTTTCAGTTGGAATTTTTATCTGGGAAGAATGAAAAAGATTCAAAATAGCAGCGGAGTCCACAGCACATGATACATTTCGGTATTTATTTAGGTATTTCAAACAGTGAGATTTTTTAAAATCTTTCCTGTAAACTTGCAGTTTGCTAGACAATTCTCGAATAAATCTTGGTTCGTTTATGAAATCTTCTTTATCGACATAACCTATTGGAGGTGTCCAGATGGTTAAGTTTGTCTTGGCAAGATCTCGAAGAGTATTTAATTCTTGATCAGCAGCTGGTTGAAACTTAACATCAGTCAAAACAGAATGCAGGTATCCTGAGTAAACCATGCAGCTAAAAAGCAGGCAACACATTACTATTCGCTCTTTTAAGCTGTTTGGTACAATCTGGAAGCCTAAGCCCAAGGCAACACAGAACATGTCCATCAATCTCCAGGAGTCATTGTTAAATTTCATCAATAACAGTAGATATTGTATGATAACAATACCTACAATAGTGGCGAAAATCACATAAACAATTTTCCAAGTAAAAAAGATACTTTCTTCGTCAGCAAGTTTTATTCTTGGCACAATAACCCGAAAGTCATCAGACGAGAAAAAACGAGATATGTGCCATTGTTTTTTCCCTCTAGCATGATTGTAAACTTGTGGATCAAAAGCTAAAGACCATTTATTTTCACGCTTGTCATCTTTTGTGTACTCTATAACAAAATTTGCCTGTTTCTTGAAACTCTCATAGATAATACTTCGTTAATTTGTTTGTGGATACCAGTTTAATTGGATTACTATTCGACTCTTGCATAGATTTCGGGTTTTGTCCGGAAACCACTGAGATTTTAACCATCGCTTTTGCTCGTTGTAGATTTTACAAAAAGGATTCAATTGGTGGAGAGTGGCTACCTTTTGTTTCTGAGATAGAAATGTATTCTCTGCAGGAAGATCACATTCGGATACTTCCAGAATGGTCAGATCTAAAAATTGACTTTCCCAATGTTGTTGCAATAGATGTTTGTAATCTAAGGTCTGATTCTTCAGTAAATTGACGATTTAACATTTTGGTCTTGCATGTTGGTTTGACAATTTAGTCAAGATATTCATTAATCGAAGTACCGGAATATTTACAGATTGCGCTTTCCCGTGAAAGTTACTTTGTTACTTTGGCTTGTGCCAAAGTAACACGAAGTGATACGAGCATGACAAAACTTATGAATTTTTTGCTAATTGACGACATTATTCAGCTATGTATGATTCTTTCACATTTAGTTGTGTGATAAAAATAGTTAAAATAATAATTAATGATAAGAATACTGATAATTTCCTATTTAGGTGTTGTTGACGGAATTTTAAAATAACTAACAATAAGTCTGTCGTGTCAGTTTTTAGCAATGTTCTGCGAACAATGTTGTTGCATTTGTTATGCTTCATTCTGAATGCACTTCGAGTAAATTTGTACCTAAAGAAAAGAAAGATCAAAATTTTACAGGAAGATAAAATCAAATTATTGTACAAATTAGGAAATAAAAATTAGACTTGGTACTAACTATTGCGCATAGAAAAATTTTTCAAAACAGCTGAGAATTAGCAGTATCGTCTAAAAGTTAAATCGCCTGCATTTTCTCCAAAAGTTGATTGTCAAAACATCCCTTTGATCGCATTTTCTTAAACTAAAATTTTATTTATCAAAGATCTAATTTGACAGAAATTTGAATGATTAGAAGTCCCATTTACCCAAAAATGGATTTATCGAAAATCTAATTTTTCCGAAATTTTATTTATCAGAAAGATCATTTGCCCGAAATTTCTTTTATCAAAAAGTTTAATTAGTTAGAAATTGCATTTATTAGAAATCTCATTTATCCAAAGTTGCATTATTCAGAAATCTCATTTGTCTGAAAAAGTATTTATCAGACGTCAAATTTGTCAAAAATGAAAATTCTCAAAAATCTCATTTGTCTAAAATTGCATTTATGAGAAATTTATTTAGTCAGAAATTTAAATTCTCAGACATCTAATTTGTCAGGAATTGCATTTATCACAAATCTCATTTATTCAAAATTGCATTATTCAGAAATCTCATTTCTCCAAAATTGCATTTATCAGAAATCACATTAAACAGAAATTTAAATTCTCAGAAATTTTTCATATATCAGAAGTCTAATTTCTCAGAAATTAAAATTATCAGAAATTCCAATTGTCCGAAATTGTATTTATCAGCAAACACATTTAACCGAAATTTAAATTCTCAGAAATCTCATTTGTCCGAAATTGTATTTATCAGAAATTAAAATAATCAGAAATCTCATTTGGCCAAAATTTAAATTTGCAGAAATATCATTTTTTGGAAATTGCATTTACCATTGTTCTATTTTATCGGAAATTGCATTTAACAGAAATCTATTTCGTCAGAAATTTTAATTCGCAGAAATCTCAATTGTCCAAAGTTGCATTTATCAGAAATAAAATTTGTCAGAAATTTAAATTATGGGAAATCTTATTTCACCAAAATTGCATTTATCAGAAATTACATTTAACAAAAATTTTAAATCTCAGAAATCTCATTTGTCCGAATTTAGATTTATCAGAAATCTAATTAGTCAGAAAATGCATTTATCACAAATCTCATTTATTTAATATTGCATTATTCATAAATCTCTTTTGTCCGAAATAATATTTATCAGAAGTCTAATTTATCAGAAATTTAAATTCTCAGAAATCTCATTTGGCCGAAATTGCATTTATTGGAAACTAGATTTTGCTAAATAGCTTTTTGGTTAAATAAAATTCGATCAAATGGATATTCTAACAGTTGAGTTTTGAAGAAAATGCAACTGACCCTAAGCTAACATAGGAAAAGTGTCTTGTGTGGCAACAAATTTGTATATTAATAAATATAAATAAATATTATTATAAATATCAGTATAAATATCAATACCTGATTTTTTTTTCAATTCTGTTAGGACAAAACGTTGAACAAGTCCCTTTAGTTTTGCTGTAAATTCGTCATTTGGAAATTTAGCAATTTATGATAATTATCACGCCACACAAACGAAATAAGTTTTTTTTTAAATTTAAAACAGTTTGCTGCAAATAATTTTTTGATACGTGCGCTTTGCTCGAAGTCTGCGATGTAAATCTGATGCACATGATCGAGCATTCGTGGTGTTGTAGTTTAAAAATTGATTTTTCGAATAAATATATTTTTTAGTACTATCATAAACTAACAAATACTTTTGAAAAGATTTGTGTGAGTAGTGCTTCTCCATCATAGTGTTGGTAAAATTTTCACATACAAAATATTTTCATACAAATTCAGGAAAAAAAATGCAGTCAATAAATAATGTCCTAGTAATTTTAATATTGATTTTTTTTATTTTCAGTGCTTTAAAAGTGTATATGTAAGTAACTTTAAAAATTTCAAAATTTAGACAATTACTTGAAAAATGTTGCCAATGTTAAAAACAGTTCTCAAACGTATTGAGAAAATTGTCTTCTAAGAAATTGTATTTTTTTATTACCGTAATAGAAGCTGCTCTATTGATATTTTAATTTTTTTTTTAATTTTCTAGACAATTTTGAAAACGTTTGTTACATTGCATGCAAGAAATGTTTACAATATCGTTGGAAAATTTTAACGGGACCTTATAACGAATACTTTACAAATAATCCTCTTTTTAAAGAAATAACTTTTTCCTTGTTCAGTGACGACATACTTCGACAGAACCAAAAAAAATCCTGGAATATATTTATTTTACGAATATGTTTGGCTTTGGAATGCTAACGTTTTTTTTTAATATTTCCCGATATTAATTATCATAATGCTTCAACAGTATAATATTCGAAGAAATAAGTACAATTTTGTTTATGAAGTTGTCTAATTTTTCATTATCAGGTAGAAAGGTTATTTGTTTATTAATATTTTATGCCATTTTTTAACTCTTAAATCTTGTTCAAGTTCCATTAAATTCCTTTTGTTTAAATTTAATCAAAAAACTTGACACATTCATATATAAACAGTTGTGAATTTCAAAGAATCAAAATCTTTTTGAAACCAAGAAGTAAGTCACTATAATTCAAACACTTATATTTATACTAATCATTTAGTAATAAATAACTAATTATTAGTGAAATTTAATTTTAGGTTATGTTAATGTAATTTATATTTTGGTAACATTCTGTTTACTAATTCAATTAGTCAAATTTTAATTATCGCTTAATTACTTTTTTTACCAGCAATTTGCTTTTTTTCACTAATGGCTTAAACCAAAAATTACCTATGATTTTACTTATAACTTATAATACAATCTTATTTGTCTTTAAAAATATAAAAAATAAAATTTCTGCAAAAGTTGTAGGTCTTATCATTGTTCATGTTTTATGTAGAATATATTTTCTTATACAGACCAATAATTTTCGTGAAAAGCGCAAAAAGCTTTGGTCTTGTGAAATATATAATAATATAATATCCCGGTACCCCGGAAGAATTATTTACATTTTAATATATAAAGACGAATTTAACACAGTAAAAATAACAATTTTTTTACATAAAACAAGTATGACAATGAGGCCTACAATCTTTGCATGAAGCTATGCTTTATACTTTTAATATTTTTTAAGATAACTGAAAAAAACTGATTTTTTTTTTGGTATTTTGTGTTTTTTACCATGAAAATCAAAGCACAAATTTTTATTATTGTTTACGTAATCGAAGCATAAAAATACGTAAGTATACCAAGTTTTATTTAAATCCGACCTGGGTGCTTTTCGAAACTATATCCCAATTTTATAAATAAAAATACA
Source organism: Ganaspis brasiliensis (assembly GCA_037103525.1). Classification (NCBI taxonomy): domain Eukaryota; kingdom Metazoa; phylum Arthropoda; class Insecta; order Hymenoptera; family Figitidae; genus Ganaspis; species Ganaspis brasiliensis. The sequence goes on from JAZKLR010000704.1 coordinate 125,048, forward strand.
AATTTTTCGCCCATTTGATCATTTTCAGAGAAAGAATTCAATCGCCTCGAATCATTCTACGCAAAAATTGAGTTGCAATTCGGCAACGTTGACGAAGTTGGCGACTTATTTTTTGATATCTCGACAATAGAGGTGACGTGCAGCAATGCAGCATTTTTGCACAGTGCAAAATCAAGCCAGTAAATTTTTGGAAAATTATTCGAAAACATTGACCCGTTCTTTTCAAGAAGCTCCAAACAATTCTCTTAATTTCAACTCCAACATTCCGCATCGTAATCTTTCTTTTGTTGCAAATGCTGTAGACAAGTTCGCCAATAAAAACCATCAAAGCAAGACCATGACCGACTGCCAGATACAGCAATATTCTTCGATTTAAAGTAGTCGATGTACTTTTTTTAGTTGGATCAGAGTGGGTCAACCTCATCGATGGTACGGTTGATTCATAGATGTCCAGTTTACTCATTAAACCGACTTCTACAAACTGGATGAGAAACTTGTTGAAAGGATCAATTAAAGGCTTTCCTTGACCCAACTGGAAAGTTTTAAACACGTGTGACAACGGTTCTACAACAATCTTTAAATTTTCAGTTGGGATTTTCGTCTGGGAAGAATGAAAGAGTTTCAAAATACGAGCGAAAACCACAGCACATGATACATTTCGGTATTTTATAAGGTATTTTAAACAGTCAATTGGTCGAAAATCATTCCTGTACCTTTGCAATTTGCTAGACAATTCTCGAATATATCTTGGCTCGTTAATCAATTCTTTCTTGTCTACCAAACCTAATAGAGATGCCCATATGGTTAGGTTTGTCTTGGCAAGATCTCGAAGAGTATTTAATTCTTGTTCAGCAGCTGGTTGAAATTCAACATCAGTTAATACAGAATGCAGGTATCCTGAGTAAACCATGCAGCCAAAAATCATGCAACACATGACAATTCTCTCATTTAAGCTCTTTGGTACATTCTGGAAGCCTAAGCCCAAGGCAACACCGAACATGTCCAGCAACCTCCAGGAGTCATTGTTAAATTTCATCAATAACAGTAGATATTGTATGATAACAATACCTACAATAGTGGCGAAAATCACATAAACAATTTTCCAAGTAAAAAAGATACTTTCTTCGTGAGCAAGTTTTATTCTTGGCACAATAACCCGAAAGTCATCAGACGAGAACAAACGAGTTATGTGCCATTGTTTTTTACCTCCAGCATGATTGTAAACTTGTGGATCAAAAGCTAAAGACCATTTATTTTCACGCTTGTCATCTTTTGTGTACTCTATAACAAAATTTGCCTGTTTCTTGAAACTCTCATAGATAATACTTAGTTTACCTGTTTGTGGATACCAGTTTAATTTGATTACTATTCGACTCTTGCAAAGATTTCGAGGTTTGTCCGGAAACCACTGAGATTTTAACCATCGCTTTTGCTCGTTGTAGATTTTACAAAAAGGATTCAATTGGTGGAGAGTGGCTACCTTTTGTTTCTGAGATAGAAATGTATTCTCTGCAGGAAGATCACATTCGGATACTTCCAGAATGGTCAGATCTAAAAATTGACTTTCCCAATGTTGTTGCAATAGATGTTTGTAATCTAATGACTGATTCTTTAGTAAATTGACGATTAAACATTTTGGTCTTGCATGTTGGTTTGACAATTTAGTCAAGATATTCATTAATCGAAGTACCGGAATATTTACAGATTGCGCTGTCCCGTCAAATACCCCGATAAACAACGTCGTTTCTTTAGGATTTTGTCCAATCATTTTGACGTAAGCAGAAGATGAAATTTCTGCTTCTGCCAAAGTAATACGACGTGTTGGCACTTGGAGACCAATTTCCGCGAGAAAATCGTTAATTCTGTTTTGATTACCAGTATTTTTTTCATCAGTGACTATCATTATTTGATGTTTCTTAGCCATTTCATCAAAGTATTGAACAAGACTTTTCAGTCGCTTCGTTAATTCGTCATTTGGAATTTTAACAGCTTCTGTGAAACACGCTAAGAACATTATAAAACCAAGAAATTTTTTGATAATTGAAGACATATTATTGAATCGTGCATTGTTATGTTTTGTCCTAATGTTTCTTTGAAATCTCTATGATGTATCGAACAAGATTGGTCATTCGCGTCTTCGACATTTTGTTTTTTGATTATGCTCCACCTTCTAAAAAATACATTGAACAGATGACATGTTTTGTATTCGACAACATTTTGTTAGTTTCACAGAAACAATAAAGCTAGCAGAAGGTAATATTTTGCCACTCTTTTGAGAGGTTAACTAAGTATTTGGAATCTTGTGTGGTTGAAGCTTTTGATACTCCTGTAACTCGATTCAAAGCCGAATTTCTTTCTAAAATTTAAGGTTGTCTTAGTAAATTTTTTAAAAATAAATATTGCTTTTGTCATTAGGTTGTTGATTAAGATTAAGGATAAAATTGTTTTACCTGGAAAATGTTGCCAATGTTAAAAACAATTGTCACACATATTGAGGAAATTGCCTTTTAAGAAATTGTATTACCATTATACCGTGCTCCTCTATTGAATTTTTAAAATTTTTTCAATTTTCTATACAATTTTCAATACGTTTGTCATATGGCATGCAAGACCTTGAATGCAAAACTATTCTTATTTTTTGCTTCCACAGTTGTATTTCGTTTTTAGAATTCTGTTAAAGAAAGGTATATCAGTATAATTTATATTCTTAGTAAATTTATGTACGTTTACCCTAGTGAAAAGATTTCCGGGAAATTCGGATTGGAAATCACGATCGGAAATTCTCGTAGGAAATTCAGCCGGAATTCCGATAAAAATTTTCAATAAATATATCGGACTTTCTGATTCCAATAAAAATTTACACTGAGAAAAATGAGTTAGCTACTACACTGTAAAAACAGGTGTCTTACAAGTGTCTAATTTTAAGACATAAGACGTTTAGAAAGCGTCTTATAGGCATTTTTAAGGCACTATCTCAATGGTTTAATATTAAGACACCCCAAAATGTCTTAAAAGTGAGGACAAAATAAGACACTTGTTTTTAGAGTGTATATGGATAGCTATAATTTTTTGCTGTCATCTCGTAATATCAGTAATATTAAATGTAACATTAGTAAGATATTCACATAATAAAACGTGTTACTTGGGTTTTCAAAATTTGAGGTTAACGTTTGTAAAGAAGTAGACCAAAAGTGAAGTCAGTCTGTTAATTAGTGATTTCCTATTTTAAAATTGGAGGTTGACTAATTTAAAAATTTTGACCGAAAGTGATCTGGATAACCCGGTAAGAAGCGAGAAATGAAAAAGAATTGATAAATTTGTACCTCCTCATAGTAAACAGTAAATTATTGAATGCTTATGAATTCCATTTCTGTCCAATGCTTTTGTATCTTGTGTTAAGACTAAGTTTCAACAACTTTTCAATCTTTTTCAAATGCTTAGGTTTCAAAAAAGGAATATTCAAATATAACTTTGGTTTCAATTGGGACATGGCGTCTGACTTCTGCGCTGGAAACCCGAGTTCAAATCTTCAAACCGACGATTTTTTTTCTGCATAAATATCTTAATTGCTATTAAAAAAGATTGAATTTAGCTTATTATGAATGGTTTTCGACGGATACAAAAGAATTGGACAGAAATGGAATTCATAATCATTAGACATTTTCAATTCTTTCTAATTTCTCATCGCTTCTTACCGGGAATCATTTAATTGATACTTAAGTGTCTCCTCCTCGATTATTACATTTTTAAGGTTATAACTTGCCTGAAGATGTTGATAAAAAGTCACCTCGGGGCAGCTAATTAGGCCTACGCACATAGAATCGTAAGACGTAAAACTTAAGACATTATTATTTATTGGCATCCGAAAGTCCAATATTGTTTGAAAACATACATTAAAATGGGTGCACTTCCGAATACTCCATACCTCTGATTTTATAATAAAACTCGATACTTATGTATTTTGATGCGCTGATTACGAAAATCATAGTGCAAATTGCCAAATAGAGCATTTTCATGGTAAAAAGTATGTATTAAAAATCATAAAAATTTAGGTTTTACGTAATTACGTACAATTACGTGCTATTATGTAATAACGTACAATTACGAAATTACATAATTTAATGCAGTAATTACGAAAAACATTATTAAAAAATTGCCAACTAGATCATTTTTATAATAAAAACAATAAAAAAACCATAGAAATATTGGTTTTGTTGATTACATCTTACGGTTGCGTTGGCGTTTAAACAAAAGCGTTGCAGATTATTTTAATGCATAAAAGTTTTCAGTGGATCCTTGTTATGGTGATTTCTAGTTTTCTGCGTTTTAGGAAAAAATGCACTTTACATAAAATGTGTACTTTAATGAGATCTACAACTTTTGTATACATTAATAAATTTCGATATTTTATATATTTAAGGAACTTAAAGAGCTACATTTAAGAAATCTAATTTTTTATGGTTAGATGATTTTTACCATGAAGATGGCCTAGTAGGTAATTTTTACTATCATTTTCTAAACTAGCGCATCAAAATACGTAAGTATACCAAGTTTAATAAAAATCGTAGGTATGGGGTATTTGGAAGTACATTAAAATTTTTATCAGAATTTTCCTGCGAATACCTTAAATTTAGTAAAAGGAACTTGTATAAATTGACTGAAAATTGTAGGTCGATTTTTGGTTAATCCAACAAAATTTATTCTATTCTTACTCTGTCTTGTCTCAATCTTATACCTACTATTTTAGTTCATAATTTAAAGTTCGTTAAGTATGATGTTTTCCTTTTTTAGATAAAATTAATTTTCAACTTACTTAGCAGAAATCATCTAGGCGATTTAAACACTTTTATAGCACATATTCAATTTTGATGAGTTTCACTGAATTTAAATTTTAATCAATCATCTGTATAAGCTCAATAAAAACAATTTGCCTTAATTAAACAAAGAACAATTCAGATTTAGATCAAACGATGTTTCTTGGTCAAACTCTTAGACCCTTATTTCATATGCACACGTAGCATTTTGGTTTTAGAATCGAATTTGCGCACAAAAAAGGGGGGGGGGGAAGTCAAGGCTAAGTCAACAAATGTTTAAAAATAAGTTCTAGAAGGGAGATTTTGCGATCACTTTATTGATAAAAAATCAAGATTACGTGTTTTATCTACATAGAAACCTTTCTATCTAGGGAAAAGCGATTGTGATTATTCAGAAGCCACACAGGTGGAATAATATAAAAATAAGCAAAATATTAAAATTATTTTTTAATTAAATATATAGTTGGTGATTTTCTAAAGAAATATTTTAAAATATATTGACTGTACGAACTGTTTTATTTGTGAATTTTAATGTTTTAATCGTAATTTAAAAAAAAATTAGCTGATCTAAAAACAATAGTGTTTTTATAGTTGTCCTATCTTTTATAATTAGGTAGAAAATTTATTTGCAGATTATCAGTATATATTACAGTATTTACTATTTTTTGACATTTTTAAACTAAAAATTTTGTCAGGTTCCATTAAAATGCTTACTTTAAAGTTTAGAAAAAACATGACATATTTATATATACACAGTTGTGAGTTTCGAAGAAACGAAAATATCGATTTTCAAAGCAGTTTTAGGATATTTTTTTCTATTTTCGTACCTTATTTTCTGTATTGAATATTTCAAGCTGCTATACAATTTTTTCAGTTTGAGAGAATTCAATAACTGGTCAATTTACATTTTTATCAATGTGTGTGAGAAGGCTTGTAATAATAAAATAATTTTTAATTTAATTTTTAATTCTTATAAAAAAAATAAGAATTTAGGGATTTGATAGAAAATTAAAGGTACATTTACAATTAGTTTTTTTTATTAGTTTACATATAATAATCAACAAGGTGATATCAGTTCAAACGTAAACACATGTATTTAATTTATTATAATAATAATAAATATTAAACTAATATAATATAAGTAAATGTAAATATAAACAAAAATAACCTTTCCAAAAATAGATTATTAATCCGCAAACATCCATTTTCATAACCACTTAAACTGACAACAAGTCAGTCAAGAAATTAACATGTAATTACGTTTTTATAATCCAACCCTTGTTTTGTTAATTTTACTATTTCTCAAATTGCTAATACATATTGCTAATTCCTACTTATTTTCCACCGCTGAATCCAAATCCGAAGTTAAAATAATCAGATTGGCTGAATATTTTTTTAGATAATCATAAAAAACTACTAAAAAAGGACAAAAAAATTGCTTCCTTGAGATTGTCTAAAAAATGTTAGCTAATCTGATTATTTTGATTATGGATTCGGGTTTAGCAGAGAAAAATACGTAGAAATAAATACACAAACATCGTGTCCCGGAAGGAAAGAGATGTTTTTTTTGGTTTTTGGGTTTGCTTTTAAATATTTTTTGAGATTAGATTTTAAAGTAGAACCAATCTACAATCTAGTAATTATGACTTTGGTTTCGGATTCAAAGAAAAAAAATAGGAAATAAGCAAATTGTAAGTTAATGCAAAATACAACATAAACTCAAAAAGTTAAAAACAAGGCATTTTTGTTAGATATTTACATCCGCAAAGGTATCAAAAGTATTACTATAGTTACACTATCTAAATTCAAACTAATTTCCAAAACTTTTGGTAAAATCATTGACCCCGAAAAAATTAGAAAAAAGATTTTAGGGAAAATTGACAAATATTTTTTTAACAAAAATACCCCAATTCGGAAGAATTTCTAAATCTTTTTTGGTAAAAACGTATTACCTAAAAAAGTTGAACAATTTCTTAATATTTTAAGAGAAATTACGAAATGTCTTTTTGGTAAAAATATTAAAATTAAGGTAAATTTACAAAACTTTGAGTAAAAACACTTTACTCAAAAAAGTTGGAAAATATTCTAAGAATTTAGGATGAAAAATTGACAAACGTTTTTTTTTCTAAAATAACCAAAATTTGACAAAATTAACAACTATTTTTCGTGAAAATACACAAATTATGTAAAATTATTAACAATTTCTTGGAAAACTACTATAGTAGCTAACAAAATTAAAAAAATTACCCAAAAAGGGTTAGGAATAATCAACAAAAATTTTTACAGTGTTATGTAAAACCAACGTGTTGCAATAATTTAAAACTTTTCCAATTTTTTGTTAGACAAACACGTGAGGAGCATTGTCAAACAGTAACAATTTTTCTAAATAATATTATACGTTTTTCGCCAATTTGCTCATTTCTAGAAACAAAAATTTATTATCCTCGAACCATTCTACGAAAAAATTGGCAACCTTGATAAAGATGGCGCCACATTTGTTGACATCTCGAACATAGAAGTGATCTGCAGCAACGCAGCATTTTTGCACAATGCAAAATAAACCCAGTAGATTCTTGGAAAATTATTCGAAAACATTGACCCGTTCTTTTCAAGAATTTCCAAACCAATCTCTTAATTTGTACTCCAACATTCCGCATTGTGATCTTTCTTTTGTTGCAAATGCTGTTGACAAGTTCGCCAATAAAAACCATCAAAGCAAAACCATGACCGACTGCCAGATACAGCAATATTCTTCGATTTAAAGTAGTCGATGTACTTTTTTCTGTTGAATCAGAGTTGGTCGACCTCATAGATCGTACGGTTGATGCATAGATGCCCAGTTTACTCATTAAACCGACTTCTACAAACTGGATAAGAAACTTGTTGAAAGGATCAATTACAGGCTTTCCTTGACCCAACTGAAAAGTTTTGAAGAAGTGTGTCAACGGTTCTTCAACTATCTTCAAACTTTCAGTTGGAATTTTCATCTGGGAAGAATGAATAAAATTCAAAATTTGAGCAAAACCCAAAGCACATGATACATTTCGGTATTTTATTAGGTATTCCAAACAGTTAATTGGTAGAAAATCTTTCCTGTATGGTTGCAATTTGCTAGACAATTCTCGAATATATCTTGGCTCGTTATTCAATTCTTTCTTATCTACTAAACGTATTGAAGATGTCCAGATGGTTAAGTTTGTCTTGGCAAGATCTCGAAGAGTGTTTAATTCTTGTTCAGCAGCTGGTTGAAATTGAACATCAGTCAAAACAGAATGCAGGTATCCTGAGTAAAGCATGCAGCCAAAAAGCATGCAACACATGACAATTCTCTCTTTTAAGCTTTTTGGTACATTCTGAAAACCTAAGCCCAAGGCAACACCGAACATGTCCAGCAACCTCCAGGACTCATTGTTAAATTTCATCAACAACAGTAGATATTGTATGATAACAATACCTACAATAGTGGCCAAAATTACATACACAATTTTCCAAGTGAATAATATACTTTCTTCGTTATCAAGTATTATTCTTGGCACAATAACCCGAAAGTCATCAGACGAGAAAAAACGAGATATGTGCCATTGTTTTTTACCTCCAGCATGATTATAAACTTGTGGATCAAAAGCTAAAGACCATTTATTTTCACGCTTGTCATCTTTTGTGTACTCTATAACAAAATTTGCCTGTTTCTTGAAACTCTCATAGATAATACTTCGTGAATTTGTTTGTGGATACCAGTTTAATTTCATTACTATTCGACTCTTGCATAGATTTCGGGTTTTGTCCGGAAACCACTGAGATTTTAACCATCGCTTTTGCTCGTTGTAGATTTTACAAAACGGATTGAATTGATGAAGAGTCGCTAATTTTTGTTTCTGAGGGAGAAGTGAATTCCCTGCAGGCAGATTACTTTCGGATACTTCCAGAATGGTCAGATCTAAAAATTGTCTTTCCCAATGTTGTTGCAATAGATGTTTGTAATCTAAGGTCTGATTCTTCAGTAAATTGACGATTAAACATTTTGGTCTTGCATGTTGGTTTGACAATTTAGTCAAGATATTCATTAATCGAAGTACCGGAATATTTACAGATTGCGCTGTCCCGTCAAATACCCCGATAAACAACGTCGTTTCTCTAGGATTTTGTCCAATCATTTTGACGTAAGCAGAAGATGAAATTTCTGCTTCTGCCAAAGTAATACGACGTGTTGGCACTTGGAGACCAATTTCCGCGAGAAAATCGTTAATTCTGTTTTGATTACCAGTATTTTTTTCATCAGTGACTATCATTATTTGATGTTTCTTAGCCGTTTCATCAAAGTATTGAACAAGACTGTTCAGTCGCTTCGTTAATTCGTCATTTGGAATTTTAACAGCTTTTGTGAAACACGATACGAGCATGACAAAACTAATGAATTTTTTGCTAATTGACGACATTATTCAGCTATGTAAAGTTTTTTCACATTTAGTTGTGTGATAAAAACAGTTAAAATAATAATTAATGATAAGAATACTAATAATTTCCCATTTGGGCGTTGTTGACGGAATTTTACGATAACGAAGTGTGTCGTGTCAATTTTTAGTAATGTTCGGCGAACAGTGTTGTTGCATTTGTTTTGTTCCATTCTGAGTGCACTTCGGGTAAATGTGTACCTAAATAAAAGAAAGATAAAAATTTCATAGAATGAAAAGTTAAAATTATTGTACAAATTAGGAAATGAAAATTTGACTTGGAACTAACAATTGCGTATAGAAATATTTTTTCTAAACAGCTAAAATTTAGCAGGGTCGTCTAAAAGTTGAATCGCCCTCATTTTTCCCAAAAGTTGATTGTCAAAATATCCCTTTGATCAAATTTTCATCAACTAAAAGGTTATGTATCAAAAATCGAATTTGACGGAATTTTCAATTTTCAGAAGTCCCATTGACCCAAAAATAGATTTAAGAAAAATCTAATTTTTCCGAAATTGTATTTATCAGAAATATCATTTGCCCGATAGTTCTTTTATGAAAAAATTTAATTAGGCAAATGGCATTTATTAAAAATCTCATTCATCCAAAGTTGCATTATTCAGAAATCTCATTAGTCTGAAAAAGTATTTATCAGACGTCAAATTTGTCAAAAATGAAAATTCTCAAAAATCTCATTTGTCTAAAATTGCATTTATGAGAAATCTATTTAGTCACCAGGGTGTCTACTAATTTCGTCCCACAAAATTCCCGGTCATTTCCCGGTTTTTTCTCTTGTTAACTTAAAATTTATTTTATGTATAAATAGACCTACAAATGGCTTGTATAACAGTTGAAATTCAAAGAAAATAATTGAGAATTGAAGAATTAAATATTAAACTTTACAAAAAATAATAATTAAGAATTAAAAGAAACAATTAATAAAGAAAAGAAATAATTAATAATGGAAAGAAATGTTTGAACAATGACAAAGATATTTGACAATTAGAAACAAAATTAAAAAAAAAAAGTAAACATTAATCTACAGTTGAACAATAATTGAAAAAATTGAACAATGGTTATTAAATTCAAAGAATATAATTGAAAATTGGTCAACTAGATAGAAAACCCAAAAAAATAATTTAAAATTTAAGTTAATAATTCAAAATTAAAGAAATAAATTGAAAATTAAAAAATTAAATTGAAATCAGAAAACATAGAATTATTGAATATTAAAAAAAACAATTGAAAATTGAGAAATAAAATTGAAATTCGAATACAATAATTGAGAATTAAAGAAAATTACTAAACAATTGGATTGAAAAAAGAAGAAAATAATTTATAATTAAAAAAAAATTGTAACTGCAGGGAATTATTTAATATTGGAGAAAACATTAAAAATTGCAGAATGGAATTGTTATTTAAAGAAATTAATTGAAAATTGAAAAAAATAATTAAATATTTGAACAATTAAAATGAAAATAAAAGAAAATTATTGAAAATTGTAGGAGGTTTTGAAACATGAAATAAAAAACTGATAACTGAAAAAAAAAATTGAAAAAAGTCGAGATTACTGAATATTGAAACAAACAATTGAAAATTGAACAAAATAATTAAAAATTAAAGAAAATAATTGAAAATTGAAGAAAATAATTAAAAATTGAAGAAAGGACTTAAACAAAAATTAAATACAATATTTGGAAACAGCAGAAAAATTTAGAAATCGACGGAAATAATTGCGAATTGATGAAAATAATTTAAAAATTCTCATTTTAAATAAAAATTGAAAGAAAAACATAATTTAAAAAAACTGAGAATTGTTAAATATTGAAGAAAATTTAGAAGAAATTGAAAATTGAAAGAAATTGAGAAACTGAAAGAAATATGAAAAAATAATTGGAAATTGAAGAAAATAATTGAAATTTAAGAAAAAAATTGAAATTCGAAGAAAATAATTGAGAATTTAAAAAAAATCATTGTAAAAAGCCTAGAGTTATTGAATATTAAAAGAAAATTAAAAATTAAAGAATGGAATTGAATGTCGAAAATTATAATTGAGAGTTAAAGAAAATAATTCAAGAATTGAACAATGGGATTGAAAGTAGAAGAAAATAAGTAATTGTAATTTGAAGAAATTAATTAAAAATTGTAGAAAATAATTTGGAATTGAAGAAAATGTGATTTTATGAAAATTGTTGAATAATAATTGATGAATTGAATTCAAGTTTCAAAAACATAATTGATAATTGAAAAAAAGTATTGAAAAAAGCCGAGAATTATTGATTATAGAAGAAAACAATTGAAAAATGGAGGAGTTATTGAGATGTGAAATAAATAAATGATAATTGAAAAAAATAGTTGAAAAAAGTCGAGAATTATTGAATATTAAATTAAATAATTAAAAATTAAAGGAAATAGTTGAGATCTGAAGAAAATAATTAAAAATTGAAGAAAATAATTGAAAATTGAAAAGAATTTATTATCCCAGAAAAAAATTTCCGGTTTGACGGAAATTCCCGGTTAGTAGACACCCTAATTTAGTCAGAAATTTAAATTCTTAGACATCTAATTTGTCAGGAATTGCATTTATCACAAATCTCATTTATTTAAAATTCCATTATTCAGAAATCTCATTTGTGCAGAATTGCATTTATCAGAAATCACATTAAACGGAAATTTAAATTCCCAGAAATCACATTTGTCGGAAATGGCATTCATAAGAAATCTCATTTGTCCGAATTTGCATTTATCAGAAGTCTAATTTGTCAGAAATTAATATTATCAGAAATCTCATTTGTCCGAAATTGTATTATCAGAAGACTAATTTGTCAGAAATTAAAATTATTAGAAATCTCATTTGTTTGAAATTGTATTATCAGAAGTATAATTTGTCAGACATTTAAATTCTCAGAAATCTTATTTGTCCGAAATTACATTTATCAGAAATCTATTTTGTCAGAAATTGAATTTATGAGAAATCTAATTTGTCATAAATTAAAATTATCAGAAATCTCAATTGGCAGAAATTGTATTTATCAGCCAACACATTTAACAGAAATTTAAATTCTCAGAATTCTCTACTGTCCGAATTTGCATTTATCAGTGGTCTAATTTGTCAGAAATTTAAATTCTTAGAAGTCTTATTTGTCCGAAATTGCATTTATCAGAAATTACATTTAACAAAAATTTTAAATCTCAGAAATCTCATTTGTCCGAATTTGGATTTATCAGAAATCTTATTTGGCCGAAATTGCATTTATTAGAAACCAGATTTTGTTAAATAGCTTTTTGGTTAAATAAAATTCGGCCAAATGGATATTCTGACAGTTGAGTTTTGAAGAAAATGGAACAGACCCTAAGCTAACATAGGAAAAGTGTCTTATGTAGCAACAAATTCGTATATTAATAAATATAAATAAATATCATTATAAATATCAGTAGAAATATTATTACCTGATTGTTTTTTAATTCTGTTAGAATAAAACGTTGAACAAGTCCCTTCAGTTTTGATATTAATTCGTCTTTTGGAAATTTAGTAGCTTATGATAATTATCACGCCACACAAACGAAATAACTTTTTTTTAAATTCAAAACACTTTGCTGCAAATAATTTTTTTGCCAGTTGATACGTGCGCTTTGCTTGAAGTCTGCGATGTAAATCTGATGCACATGATCGAGCATACGTGGTGTAGTAGTTTAAAAATTGATTTTTTGAATAAATATATTATTTAGTACTATCATAAACTAACAAATACTTTTGAAAAGATTTGTGTGACTAGTGCTTCTCCATCATAGTGTTGGTAAAATTTTCACATACAAAATAGTTTCATACAAATTCAGGAAGAAAAATGCAGTCAATAAATAATGTCCTAGTAATTTTAATATTGATTTTTCTTATTTTCAGTGCTTTACAAGTGTATACCTTACTTTAAAAATTTCAAAATTTAGACAATTACTTGAAAAATGTTGCCAATATTAAAAACAGTTGTCACACGTATTAAGAAAATTGTTTTCTATAAAATTGTATATTTATTACTGTAATAGAAGCTGCTCTATTGATTTTTTAATTTTTTTTTTTAATTTTCTAGAAAATTTTGAAAACGTTTGTTACATTGCATGCAAGAAATGTTTACAATATTGTTGGAAAATTTTAACGGGGCCTTATAACGAATACTTTACAAATAATCCTTTTTTTAATGAAATAACTTATTCTTTGTTCAGTGACGACATGCTTCGACAGAACCAAAAAAAAAATCCTGGAATATATTTATTTTACGAATATGTTTGGTATGCTAACATTTTTTTAAAATATTTTCCGATATTAATTATCCTAATGCTTCAACAGTATAATATTCGAAGAAATAAGTACAATTTTGTTTATGAAATTGTCTAATTTTTCATTATCAGGTCCTTAAAAGTCAAACAAATCGTGATTTAACCTGAAAATTATGGTTTTTTAGAAAAATATACTTTAACGTTTTGACTCATATCTCGGGAACTACTGAATATTTTTTTAATTTTCTGGGCTTAAATTGAAGGTAATACTTTAAAGTTTATAATAGTTTGAGATTCATATTTTTTCTACAGTTTTTATATACACTACAGCTGGTTAAACTTAAATTTTTGGTTTTTAAGGTTAGAAAATAAATGAGAGCTAACTTTTGAAAACTGACTCCGGTTTCGGATTCAGCGACCCAAAATGCGTGAGAATTAATTAGTCTAGTATTTAGCACTCCGAATTATTTTTTTTGTGTGCCGGTGTTATTAGTTAAATTCAATTTTAGGTTATGTTAATATAATTTATATTTTAGTAAAATTCAGTTTAGTAAAATTATAACTATTGATTATTTACTTTTTTAACAGCGATTTGCTATTTTCCATTAATTGCTTAAACAAAAAATTACCTATGATTTTACTTATAATACAACCACATTTGTCCTTAAAAATATAAAAAAAAATTATTTTTTTTACAAAACTTGTAGGTCTTATCATTGTGCATGTTTTATGTAGAATATATTTTCTTATAAAGACCAATATTTTACGTGAAAAGCGCAAAAAACTTAGGTCTTGTAAAATATATAATATTATAATATATATTCCGGTGCCCTGGAACAATTATATTACATTTTTATATATAAAGACGCATTTAACACAGTAAAAATCACAATTTTTTTTACTTAAAACATATATGATAATAAGGACTACAATTTTCATATGAAGCTATATGATTTATATTTTTAATATTTTTTAATATAAATGAAAAAAAACTGATTTTTTATGGGTATTTTGTATTTTTTACTATGAAAATCAAATTTGCACTAATTTTTATTATTGTTTTCGTAATCGAAGCATAAAAAAATTTTTACGCTTGTCTACTTTTGTGTACTCTATAACAAAATTTGCCTGTTTCTTGAAACTCTCATAGATAATACTTCGTCGATCTTTTTGTAAATACTAACCTAATTTGATTACTATTCGACTCTTGCAAAGATTTTGAGTTTTGTCCGGAAACCACTGAGATTTTAACCATCGCTTTTGCTCGTTGTAGATTTTACAAAAAGGATTGAATTGATGAAGAGTCGCTAATTTTTGTTTCTGAGGGAGAAGTGAATTCCCTGCAGGAAGATCACTTTCGGATACTTCCAGAATGGTCAGATCTAAAAATTGACTTTCCCAATGTTGTTGCAATAGATTTTTGTAATCTAAGGTCTGATTCTTCAGTAAATTGACGATTAAACATTTTGGTCTTGCGTGTTGGTTTGACAATTTAGTCAAGATATTCATTAATCGAAGTACCGGAATAGTCACAGATTGCTCTTTCCCGTCAAATACCCCGATAAACAATGTCGTTTCTCTAGGATTTTGTCCAATCATTTTGACGTAATCAGAAGATGAACTTTCTGCTTGTGCCAAAGTAAGACGAAGTGTAGGCACTTGGAGTCCAATTTCCTCGAGAAAATCGTTAATTCTGATTTGATTATCAGTATTTTTTTCATCAGTGACAATCATTATTTGCTGTTTCTTAGCTATTTTATCAAATAAGTATTGAACAAGACTGTTCAGTCTCTTCGTTAATTCGTCATTTGGAATTTTAACAGCTTTTGTGAAATATGCTACTAACATGACAAAACAAAGAACTTTTTTGAAAATTGATGACATATTTTTGAGTTGTACATTGTTATGTTTTGTCCTAATGTTTCTTTGAAATTTCCATGATGTGTTGAACAAGACTGTTTATTCGCGTTTTCTACATTTTGTTTTTTGATTATGCTCTACCTTCTAAAAAGCTTTTGATACTCATCTGCGTAACTCGATTTAAATCCGAATTTGTAAACACCAATATATCTAAAAATTTAAGTTTGAATTATAGTAAATCCTTTAAAAGCAAATTTCGATTTTGTCATTACGTTGTTGATTAAGATTAAAGATAAAATTGTTTTACCCGATAAGCATTGCCAATTTTAAAAACAGTTTTCACATGTATTGAGAAAATTGTCTTCTGAAGAATTGTATTTCCATTGCAGTAATAGAAGCTACTATATTGTTTGTTTAAAATTTTTTTAATTTTCTAGACAATTTTGAATATGTTTGTTACATGGGATGCAAGTCCTTGTACAAAACTTTTCTTATTGTTTGCTTCCATATGTATATTTCGTTTTTAGAATTCTGTTAAAGAAATATCAGTATAAGTCTCATTTCTATGGAAATCAGAATAAATTTATCTACGTTTATCTAACGTGGAAAGATTCCCGGGAAATTTCGAATGAAAATGCAGATAGAAAATTTCGCTGGAGTTCCAATAAAAATTTTAATGTATTTCTGCAAATAATATCGTATGATTTCTATTAAAATCGACAACTAAGAAACCACCAAGTACCAAAGTAGAAACCAGTCCTCAACAAAATGTTTTTTTACACATTAATAATATATTTGAAGTTTGTAAATAAATTAAAAGCAGATGATTATTTATATTAAAAATTTCATTAATGTGTTGGTATGTCAAAATTTTTTATTGAATGTTTACTAAAATTCGAACAACTAATTTTACAGAATTATTTTATAGCAATCATATTACACACATCATAATCAAATATGAGACTTAAAAAATAATTCCATTTAATTTATTAAAATTAAAAACTTGACAAAACTTAAACAACAGTACATAATAAATAAAATAAACACAAAATTTAAAATTTTATTACATCAAGTTATTTTAATTTATCAGCAGATATGTTAAAAATTATCCAAAATTACATTATACAATAAAACTATTATAATTTTTTAAGTCTTTGATTAAATTTAAACTACTATTTTTCTGTTTTTTAATAAAGAGCATTTCATGAAAAATTTTTTAAAATGCATTATTTTCTTAGTGTATAACTTTAATATTATTAAAATATTAATGTATAATGTGATTTTAGATAATTTTTAACATATATATTAATAATTTAGAATATAACTTTATGAAATATAAGTTTGTCGGGATTTACAATCGGAATTTCTCGGGAATTTTTCTATGTGGGTAGTAATTACTACCCACATAGAATAATTGTCGAACTACTTAAATTCTTATAAATTAGGTAGTAAATTTTTATTGATAGATCAGCTTTCACCCCTAAATTTCAATCGATTTAGAAATTTCTTCTTTAAACTTGAAGGTAATTAAATTCCACAGCAATATAACGGAAGGCATGTTTGAAAATTTTTAAAACTATACCTATTTCTCATTTACCAAAAAATTAACCAAAAAAAATTTTTTTTATCGTGATTTTGGGAAAAGAAAGAAATATACATTGTATGTATTTTAATATCAGAATAATATAGATATTCATCCTTTTTTTGCGACTTTTGAAACATTTTTTATTTAAAAATTTAAAAACCTTAAATTTAGAACAAGGAACTTGTATAAATTGACTGAAAATTGTGGGTCGATTTTTGATTTATCCAACAAAGTTTATTCTACCTCACTGTGTATTGTCTTATTCTTATACCTATACTATTTCAGTGCATAATTTAAAATTCATTAATTATGTTTTTATTTTAATAAAGTTAATAATCAACTCACATAGCAGAAATCATCCGACGATTTAAACACTTTTATGACACATATTCAATATTGATGAATTTTACTGAATTTAAAATTTAATCAACTAGAAATTCCCCCAATTTTCCCAGGGATGCCCAGAAATTATTCAGGGATTTCCTAGACTTCCAGGAATTCCACGTAATTTTTCAAAAATTTCTATACTACCCAGAGATTTCAAAAAAAAATTCAGGAACACTCAGGAATTTTTCAAGAATTTCACAAGGATTTTTCAGGAATTGCCCTATAATTTCTCAGAGACTATAATTTACCCAGAAATTTCTTATGAATTCCCAAGAATTTTCCAAAGATTCTTCAGAAATTTCCCAAGAATTCCCAGAAAATTCCCATACTCCCGGGGAATCCCTAGAATTGCCCAAGAAATCCCCAAAGACCCCAGGGATTTTTTAGAAATTTCCCAGGGACTCTTACGGTTACCCAGAATTTTCTTATTAATTTCCAGGATTTTTCCAAGGAATCCTCCGGGTACTCCAGAAATTTTTTATAAATTCCACAAGGAATCCTAGAGACGCCCGGCGATTCTTAAGAATTTTCGAGGGCTTTTTTTAGCAATTTCTTAAGGAGTCCCTGAAATTTTCCAGGAATTCGAAGAATTTTCCAGGGACCCTCAGGGATTTTCCAAGAATTTCACCGAGATTTTTAGGAATTTCGAATAGAGTCCTAGGATTTTCATAGGAATTTTCTGAGGAGCTCCCAGGGATTTTCTAGGATTCTCCAGGAATTTCTAAGGAATTCCCTATGGAAAATCCTAACCCTGGGAAAATCTTAAAAAAAACTTGAGAAAAAAAATTACCTGTCAAATTCCTGGAAATCCCTGTGAACACCTAGGTATTCCTGGAACATTTAAAGGGTATTCCTTGAAAACCTTAGATAATTCCAGGAAATCCCAAAAAAATTCCTAGAAAATTCCAGGATATTCTCAGGAAGCACCTGGTATTTTCTGGAAAATTCTAGGGGTTCGTGTAAAATTCCTGGAGAACACTGTGAAATTTCTTCGAATTTCTGGGATTTCTAGGGGTGTTCCAGTAAGTTTTGTGAGTTTTTTTTTTTATTTTTACTCGTTTTTTGTAAATTTATGCAATATTTTTTTAAGATTAAAAAAAAATTTTATTGATAAATTTTAAAATAAAGCCTATATTTATTATAATAAAAATAATTCCTGTTTAAAAAATTCTTTTCATATAATTTTTTTATTTCCTTCATTTTGAATAAGTTCTGAAACTTTTTTTTTTAAAGAATTTAACTTTTATTTTATAGTTTTTTATCTCGCTTTGTATTTATCTTTTTACATTTTCTTTTTCTATTATTACTGTTTTTTATATTTCTGTTTATTTTCCTATAATTTTTATATTTTTGCTTAGTTTAGAAAATTTTTGGAATTTTTTCAAAGTTTGTGACATTTTAATTTTATAATTTTTTCAAAGAATTTACCTGGTATTTTTTTATCTATTGTTTCAAATTTTCAGCGGTTTTCTCATAATTGTTTGGAGTTAGTGTTTTTTTTTTCTTATGCCCACGGATCGCTGCAAAAATATTTTTAATATTCTAGTATTATTTATAATATTGCATTTCTTTTCCCTAGAAAAATTTCTGTATATAAAACACGTAAACTGGATTTTTCATCAACAAAGTAATCGCAAAATCTCCCTTTGAAAACTTATTTTTAAACATTTGCTAACTTAGCCTGGACTTTTTCCACCTGTTTGTGCGCAAAATCGATTCTAAATCCAAAATGCTACGTGTGCATATGAAATAAGAGTAGTCTAAGACTTTGACCAAGACACACGTTTCGACTTTTTAAAGATTTTTTTCTCTTTACTCATTGTATTTAATCTAATTAAATTCCTGTTCGTTTAATCAATCCAAATTATTCTTATTGGACTTACGCTGATGCTGATTTTTAATTTAGTGAAATTGATCAATGTTGAATTTGTGGCAAAAAAGTGTTGAAATCGCCAGTATAATTTTTGTCAAGTGAATTGATTATTAAAAAAGTTTCTGCACAGAAAAATACAATCCTTATTCAAACATAAAAAATTTTCCTAAAATCACGGTCACGAAAAGAAAACAAATTTTTTTAGATAACTTTTTGCTAAATTAAAAATAGGTAGAAAAAATTCCAAATATGTGTTTCGTTATATCAGTGTGGAATTTAATTACCTACAAGTAAAATAATTCTAAGTTGATTGAAATTTGAGGGCAGAAAGCTAATTTATGAATAAAAATTGAGTACTTTATAAGAATTAAATTTAAATTTAAATTAATTTATCAACCAGAAGAACAAAATGTCGAAGATGTGAGTGAATAGTCTGATTCAATGCATCATGGAAATTGCAAAAAATCCTCAGGTAATAATACATACTAATGAAAAAAAAAATTCTGACAAATATTAAAAATTTTGTCGCAAAATCCTGAAAATTCCTGGAAAATCCTTGGAAATCTATGCAAAATTCTTTGAAGTACTTGGAAAAATGCTAAAAATTCCTAAAAAATTTCTAGGAATCCTTAGAAAATTTCTGAAAAATGTCTGAAGAAATCCCGGAAATTCCAGGGATATTCCTCGAAAATCACTGGGAAACTATGGAAATTTTCTAAAAATCCCTGGAAATTTCTAGGAATCCCTGGGGAATTCATAAAAGAATTCTTGTAAATCCGTGGTATACCAAGGATATTATTGAAAATTCCCGGGAACACTTCTGGGAATTTCTGAAAAATTCCTAGAAATCCTTGGAAAATTCTTGAAACATCCTGAGAATTCCAGGGATGTTCCTCGGAAATCCCTGGGAATCTATAGAAAATTCTTAAGAATTTCCTGAAAAAACCAAAGGAAATTCGTAGAAAATTTCTGGGAAATCAATGGAAATTTCTAGATATCCTCGGGGAATTCATAAAAAAAATCTTGTAAATCCGTGGGATATATTGGAAATTTCTAAAAAATTCCTAGGAGTCCTTGGAAAATTTTTGAAACATCCTGGGAGTTCCAGGGATGTTACTCGAAAATTCCTGGAAGTTCCT
Organism: Ganaspis brasiliensis; assembly: GCA_037103525.1. NCBI lineage: Eukaryota > Metazoa > Arthropoda > Insecta > Hymenoptera > Figitidae > Ganaspis > Ganaspis brasiliensis. Next base: position 145,429 of record JAZKLR010000704.1, read on the forward strand.
GAAAAATTCCTGAAAATTTCTGGAAAATATCTGGAGAAATCCTGGAAATTCTACGGATATTTCTCGGAAATTCCCGGAAATCTATGGAAAATTCCTAGAAATCCCTGGAAAATTCCTGAAAAATCTCTGGAAAAATCCTGGGAATTCCAGTGATATTCCTCGAAAATCACTGGGAATCTATGAAAATTTTCTAAAAATCCCTGGAAAATTCTTAGGAAATTCCTGAGAAATCCATGGAAATTTCTAGAATCCTTGGGGAATTCATAAAAAAATTATTGTAAATCCGTGAGACTCCAAGGATATTATTGAAAAATCCCGGGAAAAATTCTGGGGATTTCTGAAAAATTTCTAGGAATCCTTGGAAAATTTTTGAAACATCATGGGAATTCCAGGGATGTTACTCGGAAATTCCTGGAAGTTCCTGAAAAATTCCTGAAAATTTCTGGAAAATATCTGGAGAAATCCTGGAAATTCTACGGATATTTCTCGGAAATTCCCGGAAATCTATGGAAAATTCCTAGAAATCCCTGGAAAATTCCTGAAAAATCTCTGGAGAAATCCTGGGAATTCCAGATATATTCCTCCGAAATCCCTGAGAATCTATGGAAAATTCCTAAAAATCCCTGGAAAATTCTTGAATTTGAATTTGAATTTCTTGATTTCTTGGAAAAAACCAAAGGAAATTCTTAGGAAATTTCTGGAAAATCCATGAAACTTTCTAGGAATTCTTTCCTTTCTCTTTCTAGGAATTTCCTTTCTAGGAATTCCTTTCCTTTCTAGGAATTCATAAAAAAATTCTTGTAAATCTATTGGGATATATTGGAAATTCCTGAAAAATTCCTAGGAATCCTTGAAAAATTTTTGAAACATCCTGGGAATTCCAGGGATGTTACTCGGAAATTCCTGGAAGTTCCTGAAAAAATCCTGCAAATTTCTGGAAAATCTCTGAGAGTCCTTGGAAAAATCTTGGAGAATTGAGGAATTCATGGGAATTCCTGGGAAATTCCTGGGAATTCTTTAAAAATTTAAAAAAGAATTTTAGAAATCCGTGAAAGTCTCTGGGAGAACTCAGGAAAATACTTAGGAAATTCCTGGGAAATTCATGAGAATGTGTAGGAGTCGTTGGGGAATTTATAAAAATATTCTTGTAAATCCAGGGATTACAGGGATATTTCTCGGAAATCCCTGGAAAACTATGGAAAATTCTTAGAATTCCCTGGAAAAATTCTAGGAATTCTAAGGATATTTCTTGGAAATCTCTAGTAATGTATGGGAAATTCTTAGAAGTCTTTGGAAAAATCATGGGAATTCCTGGAAAATCCCTAGGAGACCCTAGAAAATTCTTGGGAATTTCTTGCAGAAACCCAAAGGAAAGTCATGGAAATTCATAGGAATCCTTGGGGATTTTATAAAAAAAATTCTTGTAAATCCGTGGGAATCCAGGAATATAACTTTAAAATCTTAGGGATTCTATGAAAATTTGCTGAAAGTACCTGGAAAAATCCTGGAAGTCCCTGAAAAATTCTTGGAAAATTCATGGAAATTCTTCGGAATCCTTGGGAAATTCATAAAAATATTCTTGCAAATCTGTGAGTGCCCATGAGAAAATAATTGTGAAATCCCTAAGAATTCATGGATGTTACTAAAAGTTCCATTTAGAAATGTCTAAATACTGGGAAATCGTTAAAAATCCCTGTAAAATTTTCTGAATTTCTGAGAAATTTCTGGAAAAGCTCTAGGAGTCTCTGGGAAATTCCTGAAAACTTCCTGGAAAATTGGTTGGAAATTTCTGGGAATCCTTAGAGAATTTAAATGAAAATTTTTTGAAAATCCGTGAAAGTCTCTGGGAAAAGTTAAGGAAATACTTGAAAATTGGAGGGAACCCCTGGATAATTTCTGGAAAAATCCTAGGAAGTCGTATGAAATTCCTGAAAATCCTTAGACATTTTTTTAAAAATGTTTGGAAAAATCCTGGATATTTCTGGATAATCCCTTGGATTCTCTAAAAAAATCTTATAAAATTTCTGGGAATCCTTAGGAATTTTATAAAAAAATTCTTGGAATTCCGTTGAAGTCCCTGGAGAAACAGTGGGAAATTTTTTAAAAAATCCTGGGAACCCCTGGAAAATTCCTAGAAAAATCCTAGAAATTCTTGGGAAATTCCAAAACATCCTTTGAAAATTCCTTAAAAATTCTTGGAAAAATCCTGGGAATTCTGGGTAATCCCTGGGAGTCTGGAAAAATGTTGGAAAATTTCTGGAAATTATTAGAAATTCCTGGGAAATTCTTAGAAAATTTCTGGTAATTACTGGAAAACTCCTGGAAATTTCTGGGAAAATGTTAGAAATTTTTGGAAAATTCTTGGGAAATCTCTAGGAATTCCTCGATGTTACAGAAAGCTCCTTGGTATCCCCTAGAAATTGAGAAATCGCTGGGAAAATTCTGAGTATTCTTGATTAATTCCTGGGAAATCCCAAGAAACTTTCAGTTTTCCAAATCCCTGGAATTTGGAAAATTCCTGGAAGTACCTGGAAAATTTCTGGGAGCATGTCCCTGGGAGTTTGGGAAATTTAAACTTCTTTTTTAAATCAGTATTTTATTTTTCGGAAATTCAATTTATCAGAAATCTTATTTAACAAAAAGACCAAATGGCAGAAATCTAATTTATACGAAATTTCATCTAATTTGTCAAAAATTGCATTTATCAAAAATTCAATTTGTCAGAAATTGAACCTGACATGAAAAATTTTTAAATTTAGACAATAGTCGAAGCTTTTAAAATTACCGTCTAGTATTTAAAAAATGTTTTAATGAAGCGAAAACTAATGACGGTTCTACGGCACATGATTATCATCGTGAAAACCATTAAAAAACCCATAAAAATTTAGTTTTTTTACAATTATTTCAATAAATATTAAAAATTTCGAAAATTGTTTTACATAAAAGTTGTAAGTATTATTATAGTACATATTTTATGTAGTATTCATTTTTTTATATCTGTAACAGTTTTCGAGAAAATCGATAGTAAAGCTGTTCGTGCAACGCGTTAAGCGGCAGAAGTGACACGTTCATTCTTTTGGTAAAAATCACTGTTGCCAGGTATCTTTTGGTAAAAAATCACTATAAGTGTGAAAAGAGTCTCCTGTAAAAAAAGAAATGTTCGGGGTCGAAGGCCCCAGAAAGACAAAAGGAACAGACTTTAAAATTTTGTTTTTTTAAATCCCTAAAAGAGAGTGCAGTTCTGTAGCGGTTGAAGCAACTTCACTATCGATTTTCTCGTAAACTATTACAGATAACAAAAAAATACGTAGAATATAAAATATGTATTTTCAAAGGATCTATAACTTATGTAAACAACAATTTTAAAAATTTTAAATATTTACTGAGATAATTGCAAAGAATATGGTCTTAAAAATGTCCCATGACGTCAGGAGTCTTACCAAAATTTATTTTTTAATATTCGTAAATGATATCGTATAGTACTACTCTCAAACTTTAAAATCCATGTTTGTAAAGTATTTTACGATTTTTTAAGAAAATAGTTATGCAGATTTGAAATTTGTCCAATTAGAACGTTAAATTCTGATTTTGAAATCTACAAGAATTACCTCCCATCTTTTTATAACAGACATGAACGAAATTTTGCAGGCCTGTGTTATTTTCTATAGCTCAAATAAAATCAGAAAACACTTAGGTTAGAAGCAACATTTGCTCCTAGACCCGAAGATTTAATATTGATTTAATAATCAATAAATTTGAAACCGTCGTCCGCATTGAAAAGTTTCTTGAACGTCTCCAGATGCTGCAGCGACACTAGTGCGCCTCCAGAGTTGTTTAAGGTGGAGCTAGGTGCCACATTTGTTCAAAATATCAAGTAACAAATTTTTTTAAAAAAAACCTTCAAACGGAACCTTGTACAGATTGGCGTTTTCTATTTTAAATTAATTATCTGAAATGCAGAGTTGAATTGAAGTTTGTTTAATTAGAACTATAGTTCTAAATTTATGCATATTTGACTAAATGAAAAAATTTCAAATCTGCATAACTTTCTTTTTAAAAATTGTAAAATAATTTGCAAAAATGAATCTTAAAGCTTGAGAGTAGTACTATACGATATAATTTAGGAATATAAAAAAGTAAATTTTTCAAGCCACAAAAAATTCAAGAACATATCCAAAATGGATTTCTTGCTCACTTAAGTTAATAAATTACAAAAAATCCTGATGTCACATTTTTAAAGTCAGATTTTTCTGAAATCTACAAGAATCACATTCCAATATTTTTGTAACAGACATGAACGAAATTTTGCAGGCATTATTTTCTATAGCTCAAATAAAATCAGAAAACACTTAGGTTAGAAGCAACATTTGCTTCTAGACCCGAAGATTTAATATTGATTTAATAATCAATGAATCTGAAACCGTCGCCCGGATTGAAAAGTTTCTTGACACATTGATATAAGTAGCAGCAGTTACCCAAATGAATACTTAACGAAGAATGAGGCGTCGAACGTCTTCAGATGTTTTAGCGACACTAGTGCGCCTCCAAAGTTGTTTCAGGTGGCGCTAGGTGCCACATTTGTCCAAAATACCAAGTAACAAATTTTTTTTAAAAAAAGTCTCCGAACGGAATCTTATACTGATTCGCTTTTTCTATTTTAAATTAATTATCTAAAATGCAGTGTTGAATTATTTAGCTGGTAAGTGGAAGAAGAGGAAATAAATTTTTTTTTCTGGACAGATTCCAGGGATGCTGAGTGGTCCAGGGCAGCAGCGATTGGACGATATGTCGTGGTTAGCGTCCGGGACGTCTTTGGACTATCAGCAAGGCATTTCGGCAATGCCGGCCGGCGTCAAAATGTGCCATCCTGGTAGTTCCGCTCAGAGGAGTCTGAAAGAGCAGCGCATACGGCGGCCAATGAATGCCTTCATGGTCTGGGCAAAGGTCGAGCGCAAGAAATTGGCCGACGAGAATCCCGATCTTCACAATGCCGATCTCAGCAAAATGCTCGGTAAGTCCTTAACCACGATACTTACCATTTAACATAAATAGTTTCTGAAAAAAGAGCCACCTCCTATCTTGATGAAATTCCACTTCCTGTTGTCGAGTTTTCAGTTCATGATTTCTATCATCGTGACGCAAACTTTACTATTCTCAATATTAAACGTTAATTGGCATTGTATAAAATTATATAAATATAGTATACAATATAAATGTATTATAAATATAAAATATCGTGGTTTACAATGCAAACAGTTTATCTAATTGATGTGTTTTATAGTTGAATGGGATTTTTGAACAGTTTATAAACTTAGAATAAATTATTTTCTGTATTTTGTAAGAGGCGTATTTAACAATAGTATGGTTATTGGACTTTTTAAATTGGAGCAATAATTTTAAAAATTTTTTTAGCATATCGATGTTCTTGAAGTGGAGAAAGCAAATTTCGTTAAAACAAATTTTGAAGAGTCAAAGATTCAAATCTCGAACGGTTGAGAATAAGAAAGTTGACATAAAAATGGCGGATGTGTGAGTCGTTAATAATAATTAAAACACTCCCGCGTGAATAGCGAGCCACTTAAGGAAAAAGAAGAAATTTTTCTTCTGTTGTTTCGACTTTCGCGACACCACTTTTTTGTCAACTGCTGTAAAAGGAAGTGAGAACAGTCTCATATCTTTATAACCTCGAATTTTTTGTTCAACCCGGATTAAGTTTTTAAAAGTCAATGGAAACATTTAACTTATTATAAATTACTGGGAGTTCATTACGAATTTGAGAATTTAATAAATATATTGTAATAGATCGATTTTTTATTGTTAAGATATAAATCTAATCATGATTCACAGAAATATACTAACTTTTTTTCTTTTTTTATTTAATAATAATATATTGGTTTTATAAAATAAACACAAATAGTATGGAATATTGAGGGTTACAGAAACGTTAAATTGCAAAATTAAAGCATCATTACATGGAAAAATTGCGGCTTACATTGCAAAATTTCTACAATATTGTAGGACAGAATTGCTGCTACATTACATTGCAAAATTGAAGCAACATAATATTGAGTTATTGCAGTAAAATAACATTGCAGAAGAATTGCATTGGAATATTTTAGCAATTATTATACAGTAACGCTACAGAAACATTAAATTTAAAATTAAAACAACATTGTATATACAGCAAAATAGCAGTTAAATTACATTTCAAAATTGAAGCAACAATTCTTGACAAAATTAAAGTTACATTACATTGCAAAATTGCATCTAAATAACATTGCTAAATGTAAGCAATATTACCTGACAAAATTGTAGCTTAATTTAAAATGTTACAGAAACGTTAAATTTCAAAATTAAAGCATCATTACATGGTAAAATTGCAGCTTACATTGAAAAATTGCTGCATTATTATAGGACAAAATTACAGCTACATTATATTGCAAAATTGAAGCAACATGATATTGAGCTATTGCAGTAAAATAACATTGTAATACTACAGAAGAATTGCTTGGAACATTATAAGTAAGTAAGTAAGTGCGTAATACATAAGTTTTTAAGGAAAAATTTATCTTTAAAGACAATAATTGAAAAATGATAAAAATAATTGAAATTAGAAAAAAAACAATTGAGTAATGACAAAAATAATTGTACCTTGAAAAAAAATAAAAATGATAAAAATAATTTAAAATTATGTAAAAAATTCATGATTTAAAAAAAAATGTAAAAATGACATAAATAATTGAAAAATGGAGAAACAAAATAAAAATTAGAAATCAATAATTGAAAAATTGGAGATAAAAATTGACGCTTAAAGAAAATAATTAAGTAATGACAAAATAATTGCAAAATTCCAAAAAATTTGAAATTTGAAGAAAATACTTGAAAAATGATGAAAATAATTCAAATTAAAAATAACCAGCACAGAAAGCAGGCACAATGGGCCTACAATCGAGGGTTAATGACTTGCGGTAATCCCCGTAACTTATGCAGTTTACGACAACCCAAACAACTTAAGTATCTCGCGGTAAGTTACGTTTCTCAAGGTAACTTTTACAATACCTTACGCATCTTACGGTGACTTACGTAACTTGTGGTAACTTATGTAACTTACGGTAACGCCAACAACTTACGTAACTCGAGGTAAGTTTTACGGTAACTTACGTAACTCACGGTAACTTACGTAACTCGCGGACCTACGTAACTCTCTGTAACTTACGTAACTCGCGGTAACTTTTACTGTAACTTGCGTAACTCGCGGTAATTCTCACGGTAACTAACGTAACTCACGGTAAGCTACGTAACTCTCGGTAACTAACGTAAATCGCGGTAACCTACATAACTCACTGTAACTTTTACGGTAACTTACGTAACTTGCCGTAACTTTGATTGTAACTTACGTAACTCGCGGTAATTCTTACGGTAACATACGTAACTCACTGTAACTTACTTAACTCTCGGTAACTTACGTATATCTGTCTCTGTCTCTCACTATCTCCCTCTCTCTCGCTCACAACATAAAATTGACAGCTACTGGCTGTGGACGACGGACGGACAGACGGACGACAAAGTCTCACTATAAGGGTTTCGGTCCCGAACCACGAAACCCTAAAAATGAAAAAAATTAAATGTAAATTAAAGTAAGGAATTAAAGAATCCATGACAATAGTTTAAAGATATAAGAAAATAAGTAAAATTTGGAGAAAGTAATAAAAAAATGTCGAAAATATTGATAATACTTGAAAAATGACTAAATTAATTGAAATTTTTAAAAGCAATTAAAAAATGAGAAAAATAATTATAATAGGAAAAAATAATCGAGAAATAACAAAAATTTGAAGAAAATAATTGATAAATCACAAAAAATTTAAATTTGAAGGTAATATGTCAAAAATAACAAACACAATAAAAATTTGAGACAAATAATTGAAAAGTGATAAAACTAATTTAAAATTAATTAAAAAATAAAAAATTTGAAGAAAAGACTTGCAAAATGATAAAAATGATAAAAATTTGAAAAAAATTGAGAATTGACAAAAATAAATGAAAATTGAAGTAAGAAATTAAAAAATTCATGACAATAATTTAAAAATATAAGAAAATTAGTATAAAATTTGGAGAAAGGAATGAAACAACGTCGAAAATATTGACAATAATTGAGAAATTACTAAATTAATTGAAAATTTTTAAAAAACAACTAAAAAATTACAAAAATAATTAAAAATAGGAAAAAATAGTCGAGAAATGACAAAAAAAAATGAAAAAAATGAAACTTGTAAAAAATAAGTGGCAATTGGTGTAAAGTATTTAAAAATTATTGATACATAATAATAAAATTATTAAAGAAAATTGCTGAAATTTGAAGAAAAAAATTGAATCTTTGAAAAAATTTGAAAACTGTGTAATAAATTGAGAAATTGATGACCATAAAAAAAATATTGAAATTTGATGAAAATAATTTTAAAAACGTTAAAACTAATAGAAATATGCAGAAAATACTTAAAAAATGATAAAAAATAATTGAAATTTGATGGAAAAATTGAAAGACGACGAAAGTAATTGACAATACTGGTTTAAAAATTAAAAACTTGTAGACATTAATCAAAAAATTGAAAAAGATTTCAATATTAATTTCAATATTATTGATATTTGAAGAATATAATTGTATAGAATAATAATAATTATTATTATTTTACTGAGGAAGTGAGAAAAGTGATTTTTTCTTTAAAGTGAGTAATGGTGAGTGATTTTAAAAAAATATGAATAAAAATGAGAAAAGTAAGTCATTGGCAGCCCTGAAAATGCTCAAATTCGCTTGAAACTTGTTATTCTTTTACTGTTTTGAAAATCTAACTTCAGATTAGTAACCAGAAACATTAGGGTGGCCCAAAAAAAAATTTCGATTTTCATAAACCTTACCCCCCAATTTTGTTCTTTGGCAAAAAATATGCGATACGTATTTTTTTATTCTTTTATTTTTTAATATTAAACGGTGCCGCAGAGCCGTTGAAAATTATCATTGAATTCTCATAGGATAAATGCACTTTTTCGTAAATTTGACATAAAATCGTGAAAAATTGACCTTTTTCTTTCTGTAAACGATATTTCTGTTCATGAATGTCCAAATAATAAAAATCTGTTGTATATTTATTAAATAAATTATTTTAACTATTTTTTATGTGACTGAAAAAACCCCATAAAAGTAAAAAAAACCTGGAATTTAATTAAAAAAAATATTAATTATTATTTTAAATGATTTTTCTTCATTCATTGATGTCATTATCAAAATATATATTATTGTTAATGTTTTACCATGTTACATAATTTGTTTAAACAATTTATTGTTGTTACTTTCCTACAAAATGACAATTAAATCGAGCGTTTTTATAATTTTGTTAAACTTTCTGACTTTAGACGCCTAATAAAAACATAAATTTATATATATTTATGATATATAAATATTTATTATCAAATTAAGATGCTATCAATTGTTTAAACAAATTATTGTTGCTATTTATCAACTTTTTCAGAAATGCTTAAAAAGAGTTGTAGTTTTTTCTTAATTTTGCAACTTGCTTTTCTTGAATCAACCACATTTTAATAAGCCACATGTTAATAATCTTTATAAAATTATTTTTTTAACAAATATTTAAACAAATTATTGTTTTTATTTATTAACTTTTTCAAAAATGTTTATAAAGAGTTGTAGTTTTATCTCAATTTTGCAAATTGATTTTACTAAACCAACCACACGTTAATAAAATTATTAAAATTATTATTATAACAATTAATTAAACAACTTATTGTTGTTATTTATTAACTTTTCTAAACATGCATTAAAAGAGTTGTAGTTTATTCTTAATTTTGAAAATTACTTTTCTTAAGTCAACCACAATTTAAAAAAATTAATAAATTTTTAACATAACAATTTTTTAAACAAAATGTTTAAATCTTTATTTAGCATTTATTAAAAATTTTATAAATAACAACAATAATTTGTTTATTATTGGTTTTAATAAATTCCAGGTTTTTTTTACGTTTATGGGGTTTTTTCAGTCACATAAAAAATAGTTAAAATAATTTATTTAATAAATATACGACAGATTTTGATTATTTAGATATTCATGAACAAAAATATCGTTTACAGAAAGAAAAAGGTCAATTTTTCAAGATTTTATGTCAAATTTACGAAAAAGTGCATTTATCCTATGGGAATGCAATGGTAATTTTCAACGGCTTTGCGGCACCGGAAAATATTGAAAAATAAAAAAAATAAAAAAATACGTATCGCATATTTTTCGCCAAAGACCAAAATTGGGGGGTAAGGTTTATGAAAATCGAAATTTTTTTTTTGGGCCACCCTAAGGAACATGGATTACCTCCGAGTAACAAGTTTGAAGTGAATTTAAGCAATTTTGCAAAACATGTCTGCCATATTGGACCCGACATTTTGAATGTTGAAAAATTGGTAAATTTGACATCGTTTTCACAATCAGAGACTTCGAAAACGAGTAATTAAGTTTCAAGCGAATTTAAAGAATTATGAAAACGAATTAGCTGAAATTTTTAGAAATTCCCGGATATAATTCTTTTTCCCGGCAATTTCCCGGGTTTTTCCCGGTCGAACTAAAATCCCGGCAAATTCCCGGTGAGTAGACACCCTGAAGATAACATTTCATTATTGCAGCAGCATTACATTGAAATATTTTAGCAATATTACATTCCAAAATAGCAGCATAATATTAAAATACTGCAGTAACATTATAACAATGCAGGTAAAGCAATAATACAGTATTTTTATCAATATCACGTTGTTTATACATTTTATTACATTGTTACATTAGCCAATAATACAATTTTACAAAACACATTACATTACATTACATATTAATGAATTGAAAATTTTTGAAAGATTTAATTAGAAACGGCAGTTAATAAAATATGCCCGACGTGGTAGCTTCTGAAGTGGAAAGAAATCGATTTGTAGAAAATCCAGAAGCTCGTCGATCTTTTCTTATCGAGAGTCGAGTGTGGGCCCTGTCGGCACCTCGTTATCGTTATCGTTATCGGTGCTACCTGACGAGGCACCTTGAATTATCGACAATTGGTGACCACAGCGATTACAGGTCTCAGTCGAGGAAATTATAAAATCTAGGATTAGCTTTCAGCTTATCCGGTCGTTTCAACAGGCGAGTCACAACAACTCACCTGTAATTAAATCAGCCCATAAATCGTCCCTTCCACTTTTACTACAACATGCCATATTTCCACTACATTAAAAACCTCTTCACTACATTAAAATTCACAACAACAAAAAATTTTCCCCCTTTTTGAAAATTCCACAAAATTCAAATATCGCGCTCTTTTTCCGGTGCCGGCAAATTTAATAACTGACATTTGAAGAATGCGACTGAATGATTTCTATTTCATTGTTTAACACGAAAACTGTGGAAGTAATTATTTCAGAGACGTGTCTCGGTCCCGTTAAATGTACCGTAGTTGTAATTTGGCAATTACCGGTAATCAAGTCTCTGAATTACCGTCATTATGCCGCGTAAATTATGAACCTCAAGGTAGGGAATATCCGCGTCTAGTTACTTTGATATCAATAAAATCGTGTATAAATATTTCATAATTCGCGTCTTAATTAATACTTTTCTGCGCACTTTCTTTTCCCACGTTGAAACTTGATCCTAATCATGTTTTCCGTTTCTTATCCTGTGCGCACGAAGACAGTGTCATTAAAAAATTATCATTGTATTCAGTCCTAATTTCGCAGAAAAATTGTTATTTATCAAAACTCGTTTCTAATTAGCCGCCAGGAGTGAAGGCGGGTCTTTTTTCGCGTCGCAGGATTAAGGAAATAACATTACATTACATTAAATTGAACTAAACTTGTTTTAAACAGTTCAGAACAGTTTTGAACTGGTTACGGCCAGTTTAAACAATTTTAAACCAGATGAAAACAGTTACAGTTTTCAAACTAGTTTTAAACACTTTACAAGAGCTTAGAACCAGTTGAAAGCAGTTCTAAACCTCACTGAACTAGTTTGAGACAGTTCGGAACAGTTTTAAACTGATTTTTAAAATTTCAGAAAGTTTTAAACTAATTCTAAACAGTTCCTAACAGTTTTGAACTACTTAACGACAGTTCGGAACTTGTTCTGAACAGTTTTAAACAAGTTACAGAAATTTTAAATAAGTTTTAAACAGTTTGAAGTAGTTTTAAACGGTTTGAAGAAGTTTTAATTTGTGCTGAACACTTTTGAACCAGTTCTAAATATTTTAAAACAGAATTGAACCAGTTCAAAACACTTTTAAACTGAACTAAACTAGTTTTAAACAGTTCAGAACAGTTTTCAACTGGTTACCGACAGTTAAAAACCTGTTCTGAATAGTTTTAAACAAGTTACAGCAATTTTAAATAAGTTTTCAACATTTCTAAAACATTTTAAACAGTTCAAACTAGTTTGAAATATTTCTTAACTGCTTAAAAGTGTTTTAAAGAGTTCTAAACAGTTTTGAACAGCTTCAAACTTGTTCGAAACAGTACTAAGTGGTATTAAAGTTGTTTTAAATAGTTTTAAAAAGTTTTAACCATATTGTAAACAGTTTTAAGCAATTTTAAACTTATTTTAAACAATTATAAACATTTGTAAATAAGTTCCAAATAGTTTAAAACAAGCTTTAAAATCTTAGAATAAGTTGTAAACAGTTTCAAGAGGTTTCAAAAAGTTTTTTTCAATTAGTTCTGAACAGTTAAAAATAATTGTAAGCTTAGTCAATACTGTTCCAAACATTTTTAGATGAATAAATGTTGTTAAACAAATTGAAAAAATTTTATAAACATTGTACACAGTTTCAAAGCTGTTCTAAACAGTATTGAACTAGTTTTAAGAGATTCAAATCAGTTTTAATCATTTTTAAACAATTGGAACCAATTTTAAAATTGTTCTAAGAAGTTTTAAACTAATTCTAAATAGTTTTGGACAGTTTCAAACAGTTTTGAACTAATTCTGAACAGTTAGAACAATTTTATGCTCCTACTAGACACTTTTAAACATTTTTAAACAAAAAAACAGTGTTGAACAAGTCGCGATAATTTGTGTTAGTACTGAACTAGTTTTAAGCAGTTCAAAAAAGTTTTTCAAACTTCTTAAGAGTTAGAAACAGTTTAAAACTTGTTCTAAATAGTTCCAAACAATTTAAAACAAGTTATTTATAGTAAAAAACAGTTTTAAACTGGTTTTAAACAGTTATAAACAGGTTTTAAACAGTTATAAACAGGTTTTAAACAGTTATAAACAGGTTTTAAACAGTTCTTAACAGTTTAGAACCTGTTACAAGCAGCTTTAAACTAATACGAAACAGTTTAACACAAGTTTAATAGATTTAAGCAGTTCAGAACAGTTATAAACAGTTCTTAACAGTTTCAAACTTGTTCTGAATAGAACCAAACAGTTGAAAACTTGATCTAAACACTAATATATAGTTTGAAGCTTGTTTTAAACAGTTTTGAATAATTTCAAACTAATCCTAAACAGTTTTAAATTTGTTCAAAACACTAATAAACATTTACAAACTGTTTAAAATTTGTTCTCAACACTACTAAACAGTTTTAAAATGATTTTAAATAGTTTTATACAGTTTTGAACTGGTTTTAAACAGTTATAAACAGGTTTTAAACAGTTCTTAACAGTTTAGAACCTGTTACAAGCAGCTTTAAACTAATCCGAAACATTTTATCACAAGTATAATAGATTTAAGCAGTTCAGAACAGTTATAAACAGTTTTTAACAGTTTCAAACTTGTTCTGAATAGAACCAAACAGTTTAAAACTTGATTTAAACACTAATATATAGTTTGAAACTTGTTTTCAACAGTTTTAAACAGTTTAAAACAATGTTAAACAGTTTTGAATAGTTGCAAACTAATTCTAAACAGTTTTAAATTTGTTCAAAACACTAATAAACATTCACAAACTGTTTAAAATTTGTTCTAAACACTATTAAACAGTTTTAAAGTTGATTCTAAATAGTTCTAAACAGTTTAAAACTAGTTTTGAACAGTTAAAACAGTCTAACGTTAACACTATAAAGTACTATACATTTTTAAACAATATAAAACTTTCAAAAATTTATGAATTAGTATTGAACTAATTTTAAGCAATTCAAAAAAATTTTGAACAGTTCCTAACAGTTTTAAGTAGTTTCGAACTTGTTCTGAACTACATCAAACAATCTGAAACTTGTTCTTAACACTAATAAACAGTTTTAAACTAATTTTAAACAGTCCACCCTAGCTTAAACTAGTTTAATGCAGGTCAAAAGAGTTTTAAACAGTTCTAAATAGTTTTAAACTTGTTATGAACGGTTCCAAACAAACAAAAATTTATTTCAAACACTAATAAACAAATTTAAACTTGTTTTTAACAGCTCTAAACATTTTATAACTTGTTCTAAATAGTTCTAAACAGAATGAAACTAGCCCTTATTTCTAATAAACAGTTTCAAACTTGTTTTAAACAGTTTTACATAGTTTTAAACTTGTTTTAAACAGTTCTAAACAGGTTTAAACTTGTTTTAACACTTGTAAACATTATAAACTGACTTAAAGAAATTTTAAATTTCTTTTAAACTGTTCCAAATAGTTTTTGAGTGGTTCTAAACACTAATAAACATATCAAAACAGTTTAAAACTGTTTTCAACGGTTTTCACCGCTGCTAAACAGATTTAAATTGGTTTTAAACAGTTTTAAACTTGTTTTAACACATGTAAACATTTTTAAACTAACTTTTAAAAATTTTAAATTTTTTTTGAACTGTTCGAAACAGTTTTTAACTGGTACTAAACACTAATTTAAATAAATCAGAACAACTTTTAAGCTGTTCTAAACAGTTTTGGACTAGTTTTTAACCCGTCTAAACAGTTTTACGCTTATTCTATACAGTTCTTAAAATTATTAAACCAATAGTTGGTAATAATTACGTCGGAAAAACTTTACTACATTGTAACCAGTTGGAAGCAGTTTTAAACCCTAAAAAACAGTATTGAACTTGTTTTAAACATTTATAAACATTTTTAAACTTGTCTTAAGCAGTTTTAAAGAGTTGTAAACTTATTCTGAATCGTTTTTACTATTCGGAAACTTGTTCTAAACACGAAAAAACAGTTTTTAACTTGTTTAAACAATTGTAAATATTTTTAAAATCTTTCTAAACAGTTTTACACTAGTTAAATACAGTTTTAAATAGTTGTAAATTTGTTTTAAATAGTTTCAAACAGTTGTGTACAATTTATAAATAGTTTAAGGCTAATTAAAAACAGTTGTAAAAAGTTTTTTATTTGTTCTAGAGTATTTCAAACTGTTTCAAACTTATTCTAGTCAATAATCAACAGATCGTAGTGTTCAAAACTTGTTCTAAACAGTAATAAACAGTTTTTAACTCGCTTTATACAATTCTAAATAATTTTGAATATTTTATAACTTGTTCTAAACGGTTCGAAACACATTGAAACCTGCTCTTATCTCCAATAAACAGTTTAAAACTTGTTTTAAACAGTTTTAAACTTATTTTAAACAGTTTTAAACAGTTTTAAACTTGTTTCAACACTTGTAAACATTTTAAAACTAACATTATGAAATTTTAAATTTGTTTTAAACTGTTTGAAACATTTTTAACTGGTTCTAAACTTGTTTTGAATCGTTTCAAATGGTATGAAACTTGTTCTAAACACAAATAAACAGTTTTAACTCGTTTAAACAAGCAATTTTTAATAACTTAAAAACGTTCTAAACAGTTTTACACTATTTAGAAACATTTTTAAACAATTTAAACTTGTTTTAAACAGTTCCAAACAGTTGGAGACATTTTATAAATACTTGAAGACCAATTCAAAACATATTTGTAAACAGTTTGTTTTGTTCTGAAGTATTTCACATTGTTTTAAACTTATTCTAGACACTAATAAACAGATCGTAGTGTTTTATACTTGTTCTAAACAGTTTTAAACTTGTTACCAACAGTTTTAAACCAATTCTAAGAAATTAGTTCTAGGTCGAAACAGTTTTAAAATGGTTTATTTGTGTTGAAGTATTTCAAACTGTTTCAAACTTATCCTAGACACTAATAAATAGATTGTAGTGTTTAAACTGGTTTTTAACAGTTCTTAACATTTTATTACTTGTTTTAAATAGTTCCAAGCACTCTAAAACTTGCCCTTATTTCTAATAAAGAGTTTCAAACTTGTTTTAAACAGTTTTAGACTTCTTTTAACACTTGTAAACACTTTTAACTAACTTTAAGAAATTTTAAATTTGTTTTTAACTGTTTGAAACCTTTTTTAACTTGTTCTTAACACTAATAAACAGTTCAAAACAGTTTAAAACTTGTTTTAATTACTGATAAGTAGTTTAAAACTTGTTTAAATTAGTTATAAGCAGTTCAAAACTGATTTTATACAGTTCTTAATAGTTTTGAACTTGTTACAAACAGATTTAAACTTATTTCAATCAGTTCTACACTAACTTGAAACAGTTTTGAACATATTCTATCTGGTTTTAAACTGTTCCAAACAGTTTTTAACTGGTTTTAAGTTGTTCCAAACAGCTTTGGAATTTGGAAGTAGCTCTTAACACTAATAAACATTATCAAACTTGTTTTAAACATTTAGAAACAGTTTTAAACTTGTCTCAAGCAGTTCTAAACTTGTTCTGAATCGTTTCAACTTGTCTGAAACTTGTTCTAAACACTAATAAACTGTTTTAAACTGGTTTTAAACAGTTCTTAACAGTTTTAAACTTGTTACGAACAGTTTTAAACCAATTCCAAGAAATTAACTCTAGTTCGAAACAATTTTAAAGTGGTTTAAATAGTTTTTAAACAGTTAATTTTTTTTTTAATGAATAATTTATGGATGCCATGTGTATCGTGATACCAGTTTCATTTTTTTTCTCCCAGATTAAAATTTCTATTTATTGAGAATAATCAATGGGAGGGCAAAACGACTCGAGGAGTGGATTAATCTAATGCGTATTTTTTAATTTCACGGATCTCAGTTCCTCCTTCGTTCCTTATTCGGAAAAGCGCGACTTATCGATTGGACATTAGATCGTGCGTTGCCGATGTTATTGGCATGACGGGGCCGATTACTATGCGCATCAAGTAAACCGCCCCTCCACTCTATCATCATTTTTCTCTCATTCTCTCCGAGCGCTATCTCTTCCTCTCCATTTTTATTTTTTTTTAAATTCAAACATCCTACATATTCATGTGCGAGTGTCAATTCATCTGTCTCTTGTCGCTTATCCGGTTTTTTCCTCTCCTATTAAAAAATGTTTTCTTCACTTAAAATTCAGTAAATTTTGCACATCTCTGATTTCATAATTTAAAAAAAAAATGTTTACTTCATTTTTTTCTCGATTCCCGCCAATTATCGAAACTATAAAAATAATGAAATATTCCCACCTGTTTTTCGTAGTCGTTGAATTGTTTTTTTTGAAGAAAAAATTGAGTGAGTTTTTTTTTTGCTTCTAGCTCATGACAAAAAACGTGAAAACCAATTATTTTGCCGGCAAAATGCTAATGTGGGAAAGAATCATAAAGCAGAAAATAATTCTTTAACAAGAAATGCAAGTACTTCGAAAATCGAGGAATGCGATCTCGTTCCCTTCTGTTCTGTTTCTTTTTATTTGAGATGCAGCACGATAGTCTCTAATTTTACGGACCGCGCAAAGTAACCGGGCCGTCGAAGAGTGGACCGGAAATGGGGTGAAGCGAGATCTTGTGTCGCGATTTCCGGCACGCCCCAAGAACCTTAACTACTCTCCGAGTCTCAATAATAATTAGCCGTGGCAAAAATTAAAATAAACCACCGACTCCAGTGACAACAATACTCTTGACTGAGTTTTAATTTTCGTTTGGTTCTGATTCAAAAAAGGAGAAAAGTCTTTTTATTTCTCCCTCTTTTTTTCCAGCACAAAAAAAAATTGAAATTGTGAATATAGAACTAGCAAATTTGTTTTGTTGTTGTTAAAAATTTTTTGTTGTTTCAAAATTTTTGTTGTTGTTTTGACTATTTGGAATTGTTGTATCAAAAAAACAATTTTAGATTTTGATATATTGATTTATAACTGTTTAGAACAAGTTGAAACTAGTTCAGAGTTGTTTAGAATTGATTTGAAATCATTTAGTCCGTCTGTCTGTCTGTCCGTCTGTCTGTCCGTCTGTTCGTCCATATGTCCGTCTGTATGTCTGTCCGTCTATCGTTCACTACAAATAGCCATTCATTTCTGGCTGTAAAAATTTTTAAACTAATAATAAACAGTTTTAATTCAGTTCTAAAACGTATTAAATAGCTTTTAAATAATTTTAAACTGTTTTTGACTGTTTTGAACCGGTTCTCAAAACATTTAGACAGTTTTGACTAGTTATAAACTGATTAGGATGGGCAGGCGGACGGACAGATGGACAAAAAACGGAAAAACAGACAGACAGATGGTCGGACAGAAGAACGAACAGACAGACAGACGGACAGAAGGATGTTAAGAAGGACGGGAAGTAAAATAAACGGATGGTCGAAAGGGTGGACAGACTGATGGACGGACAGACGGAGAGACAGATGGTCAGACAGACAGATAGACGGTCGGACTGACGGACGGACTGACGGATGTTCAGGCAGACGGTCGGACAGAAGGATGAATAGAAGAACGGGAAGACAGATAGATGGATGGTCGGACGGACGGACAGACGGACAAAAGAACGGGAGGAGAGACAGACGGACGGTCAGACATACGGACAGACAGACGGTCGGAGAGAAGAATGAATAGAAGGGCGGGAAGACAGACAGACGGATGGTCAGACTGACGGACGGACTGACGGATGGTCAGACAGACAGACAGACGGTCGGACAGAAGGATGAATAGATGAACGGGAAGACAGATAGATGGATGGTCGGACGGACGGACAGACGGACAAAAGAAAGGTTAGAGAAACAGATGGATAGTCAGATGGACGATCAGACTGGCGAACGGACTGACGGAGAGACAGATGGTCGGACGGACAGACAGATGGACAAAAAATAAGGGGAGAGACAGACGGATGGTCAGACAGACAGACGGACGGTCGGACAGAAGAATGAATAGATGGGCGAGAAGACTGATAGATGAAGAATAATCGGACGGACAGACAGACAGACGGTCAGACTGACGGACGGACTGACGGATGGTCAGACAGGCAGACAGACGGTCGGACAAAAGGATGAATAGAAGAACGGGAAGACAGATAGATGGATGGTCGGACGGACGGACAGACGGACAAAAGAAAGGTTAGAGAAACAGATGGATAGTCAGATGGACGATCAGACTGGCGAACGGACTGACGGAGAGACAGATGGTCGGACGGACAGACAGATGGACAAAAAACAAGGAGAGAGACAGACGGATGGTCAGACTGGAGGAGGGACTGACGGAGAGACGGTTAGTCGGATGTGTTTAGATATTTAAAAAAAAATCCTATTCCGTAGTAACACGAGCAAATACAAAACAATTAATTGTATCAATTAATGTGGGGGTAATCATTTAAATTTTCAAGTTTCTTTTATAATGATAACTAATTTTGTGAAAATAGATGGAATGGAGAGATTAAGTCTGACCATGAGTTTTCCAATGTTAATATATGAGTCTAAAGACGAGCTAACGGTTGCGGTAGGAATGATTAATAAAGATGCACGGACACGCATGTCACCGGATACAAGGCCCACACAACTTATCGACTCTGTTCTCCTATACCTTCTACTCAAATATTCAGACCGCAAAAATGGAGAAAAAAATTCCCAACTTCCACTCGATTGAGAAGAGAAACTAAACTTTCTGAGTGTTTTTTTAGATTGTCTTTATATATATTCCATCATTTTGTATTTTTTTACAATAAAAAAAAATGGTCCAATTAAATTCTAATTTCTAATTTTCAAAAAGTAGATTTAAAATATATTTTTTAATTTCTTATGCTTCTAATTTGAATTTAAAAAGTAGATTTTATATGTTTTTAATTTAATCCGTATGTGAGTTAAGAAAAAAAAAGACTGAATATAGAAAAGTTTGTAGCAAATGTTCTAAAACGAAAAAAAATTCCCTATATATAATTTCTAGCAGTTATTTATTGTAATAATTTATTATTACTCAAATTAGCAAAATTTCAATTGATAAAATCATTTAGAAATGTTAATAATTGTGAGAAAAAAATAATAATTATGTTATATGTATGTAAATATAAAAAATAACAAAATAATTACGTGTAGTAATATTTCCAGGCATTATTCTAAAAATTTTAGTTCTGTTTAGATATACAGCAGATTATTGTGTAGATAAAAATACTATGCAATTAATTTCATGGAATTACCTATGATAATGTAATGTAGTGTTGTAAACAATCAAAACAGTTGTAACAATGTGATTTATATAGTATAGCACCTGCTTTTCACTTACAAGTAACACTAGGGAAGTGCCATACGCCGATTTCTCTGTAACTTGGTGTATAAGCAGTTTTTTATATACTATTTGACCCGTATATTTTTGTTTTTCCCCAAAAGCTGTTTTAAGGGTGTAACTCACCCTTACAAATTTGTTGTGATGTGTGTTTTCATTGTGAGAAAACTATTTAACACACAAATAACAAAGTTTTCAGGGAGAGTTACATTCTTAAAACAGCTTTTGGGGAAAAACAAAAATATACGGGTCAAATAATATTTAAAAAACTGCTTATACACCAAGTTACAGAGAAATCGGCGTATGGCACTTCCCTAGTGTTACTTGTTAGTGCACCAATCGACAATGAAATTGCGTTTAATAGCCCAATTACCAACTATGAATCGGACGCAACAAACAATTCCAAACCAGAACATATTGTTTCTATTGAGCCTCTAGTTCAATAAACTAGCAAATAATATTGATATATCTCGATCGTTTCTATAATATGCGCAACATGTACATATGCATACACAAACACGTAATCTAATTATACACATAAACAAATGCAAAAAGTATATATAGGTATATAAATTAAGGGGTATACTTCCAAGGGCCGTTAGTCGATATAAAACAGTAACAAAATTGTTTTGTGGAAATTTATAATTTTTTTAACAATTATTTTAGATTATTTTATTAAGGGGTGATTTTTAAGGGTAAATTAACCTTGTTATTATCTAGAAAATAAATGAGTATCCTCTTAAGTAACTTCCTTCAATCTAGAACGTTAACAAAATTTTTTTGTAAAATTACATAATTTTTTTAAATTTATTTTAGATTATTGCATTAAGGGGTGACTTTTAAGTGTAGTTTACGCTTGTTATCATTTGGGAAATAAGTCGGTATACTCTTAAGTTACTTTCTTCGATCTAGAAGGATAAAAAAAATATATATTTTGTACAAATTCATAATTTTTTTACAATTATTTCAGATTATTTTATTGTGGGGTGACTTTTCAGGGCAATTTACTTCTGTTATTATCTGGAAAAACAAGTGCGTCTCCTGTTAAAAAACTTACTTTAATATAGAATGTAAAAAATTTTTTTTTTGTAAAAATTTATAATTTTTAAAAATTTATTTTAGATTATTTTATTAAGGGGTGCTTTTAAGGGCAGTCAACCCTTCTTATAATCTAACAAAATAAGAGAGCATCCTACTAAGTAACTTTTTTTATTATTGAAGACTATAAAAATTAGTTGTGGAAATCGATACTTTTTCAAAATAAATTATTGATTTTTTTATAAAGGGGTGACTTTTAAGGGCAGTTTACCCTTGTTATTATCCATTAAAATATGGGGACATCCTACCAAGCAACTTTCTTTGATATAGAACGTTAACAAAATTTTTTTATGAAAATTTATACTTTTTTAAATTTTATTTCAGATTATTTTATTAAGGGGTGACTTTTAAAGGCGGTTTACCCTTTTTAAAATCCAACAAAATAAGAGGTCATCCTCCTAAGTAACTTTCTTTGATAAAGAACTTTAAAAAAATTTGTTTGTGAAAATATATATAATTTTTTAAAAATTATCTTATATTATTTTATTAAAGGGTGGTTTTTAAGGGTAGTTTAGCCTTGTTATCATCTGGAAAATAAGTGGGTACCCTCTTAAGTAAATTTCTTCGATCTAAACGTTAACAAAATTTTTTTTGTGAAAATATATAATTTTTTTAAATTAATTTCAGATTATTTTATTAAGGGGTGACTTTTAAGTGCGGTTTATCATTCTTATAATCCAACAAAATAAGGGGTCATCCCACTAAGTAATTTTCTTTAATAAAGAAAGCTAAAAAAATTTTTTGTGTTATATTTTTTTCAAAACAAATTTTTTATTATTTTATTAAGGGGTGACTTTTAAGTGCGGTTTACCCTTTTTATAATTTAACAAAATAAGAGTGCCTCCTACCAAGTAACTTTCTTTGATATAGAAAGTTCACAAATTTTTTCGTGGAAATTGATATTTTTTTTTCAAATTTATTTTCATTTATTTTATTACGTGGTGACTTTTAAGGGTAGTTTACCTTTGTTATCATCTGAAAAAACAAGTGGGTATCCTGTCAAGAAACTAACTTCAATGTAGAAAGTTTACAAAACCTTTTTTTATAATTCATAATTTTTTTAAGTTTATTTTAGTTTTTTTTATTAGGGTGTTGTTTTTAAGGGTAGCTTACCTTCCTTACCATCTGGAAAACAAAAGGGTATCCTCTTACGTAACTTTTTTCCATTGTAGAACGTTAAAAAAATTTTTTTGTAAAAGTTCTTAATTTTTTTAAATTAATTTTCGATTATTTTTTTAAGGGGTTACATTCAAGGGCGGATTACCCTTCTTATAATCTAAAAAAAAATAAGAGGGCATCCTATTAAGTAACTTTCTTTAATACAGAACGCTAAGAAAATTTGTTGTGGAAAATGATACTTTTTTTCAAAATAAATTATTGATTATTTCATTAAGGGTCGAATTTTAAGGGTAGGTTACTCTTATTATCATATGAGGAAATAAAACCGCATTCTTCTAGTAACTTTCCTTGATATAGAACATTAAAAAAATTTGTTTGTGGAAATTAAAATTGTTTTCAATTATCTTAGATTTTTTTTATTAAGGGGTGACTTTTCAGGGGAGTTATCCCTTTTGTTATTATCTGGAAAATAAGTGGGTATACTCTTATGATACTTTCTTCGATCTAGAAGTTAACTAAAGTTTTTTGTAAAAATTCATAATATTTTAAAAATTATTTCAGATTATTTTATCAAGGGGTGACTTTTAAGGGTAGTTTACCCTTGTTATCATATAAAAAAATGAAGAGGCATTCTCCTAAATAACTTTCTTTCATATAGCAATTTAACAACATTTTTTTGTCAAAATTAATATTTTTTTAAAACTTATTTACAATTTTTTTATTCAGGGGCGACTTTTAAGGGTAGTTTACCCTTGTTATCATCTGAGCAAATAAAGAGGCATCTTCCTAAGTAACTTTTATTCATAAAGCAATTTAACAACATTTTTTTGTGTCAACTCATATTTTTTTCTAAATTATTTAAAACTTTTTTTCTTTTAGGGGTAAATTTTAAGTGTAGTTCACCCTTGTTATCAACTGGAAAAATGATTTAAATATTCTCGTAAGTAACTTTCTTCGATATTGAACGTTAACAACATTTTTTGTTGAAATTACTAATTTTTTTCGATGATATTTTTTGATTATTTTATTAAGAGGTGATTTTTAAGGGTAGTTTACCCTTGTCATAATTTAAGAAATGAGGGGTCAACCTGCTAAAAAAACTTCATTGGATATAAAACGTTAAGAAAATAATTTCTGGAAATTTATAATGTTTTGAAAATTTATTTTTGATTGTTTTATTAAAGGGTGACTTTTAAGGGTATTGCTAAATACCTTGCTATCATATTGAAAAATTAGTGCGTATTCTCTACGAAAAAGTGTAGTTTTTGAAATGTATCTAAGAATCACACTGAAAAATAATATTCTTTTCAAAATAGTTTTTGGCTCTTTTTTAAGAATAAATTATTCCTGATGCTATTCTCACTTCATTACTATTTTCATTTTAAGAACACAATATTCTTAACTATTCATAAAAGAAGAATAATACATTTTACTGAGCGAAACGACCATTTATTAACCAAAAACGTATGGTGAAATTAAACTAACTTTTTAATTTTTTAAAACTTGAATTTAATGATTTAATAAAAGACTGATGGCAATTTACCCACATTGTAAATTTAACCTGCTCTTCTCTACACAAATATATACATATAATGTACTCACTCACAAACATGTAATTGTACATGACATATAAATATATATATGTATAGAATGTACATATTAATCGAAACGTAACGCTACGATTAATAAAAACTGTTTTTCTGAACAATGCAGTGAAAAGGCTCTCATGATTGAAAAACAGCAGAAAATGAAGGTGAAGACAAGATCTCGATAATTGCGCATACATGCAAAGCAAGAGAGGGTGTGGGGCGTTCTTAGATGTGTGAGTGGATGGACTCAGAAAAAGTATATATATATATATATATTTATGTATGTATGTATGTGATATATATATAAATATATATTTGTGAGATTTTGTATCTGTGTGTGAAAATAATGCTTGTAAAATGTAAGGACGGTCAGAGTGAGCTAAGCTAAGCAATAATAAGCCATAAGCGAAGTCTTTTTGCATAGAATGCTGGGTAATGAGGTGGAGTCGAGCTCAGTCTGGCCGCACCCTTACCTTCCTTTGCTTTACCTCACCTCACCTTCACGCGATGCACGCTCAGACCCACCTCTGCTCCAACTACGAGATTACAACATCAAGGATTTACCACCCGATGATGTTAATCGAATTAGTCATATGTTTCTTCGAGGGATGCCAATATCTTTCTCCCATCACTCTCAATTGGTTAGGTTCGTTCATTATTAGTCTCTGAAAACAGAAGTCAGTAAATTGTCAAAATACGGATGAAAGTCCATTATTTTCAATTCGCTTAACACTTTTAGGTTCTACACTGAGAAAAATATTTTCGTGATTTAAATATAAGTATTTGTTTGAATGGTTTTGGTTGAATAAATGATGTTTTTAAGTTTAATTTCAATATATTAGAAATATCTGTAGTTTTAATTGCAATATATTTTATGTTTCAATATTATTTTCTGTTTGTTTGATTAAAAACTAAATTTTGCTCAAATTAAACCACATTTATGTTCGAAGTCTTTATACTTGAAAGAAATATATTTTATGTTTGATTTAAACATATTGAATGCGCAAAGGCCTTTGCGCATTCAATATGGCGTCGTTACTGTTCTGTCGTTAGTTTACTTTTTCTGTAGAACGTGTACGCGTCGTTTCTAGTAGTTACGTGTGTTTATCGCTTTTTTGGAAAAAAATGTTTACAATCGTGATTTTCTTTCTATTAAAGTGGTTTCTTAAATGTGTAAGTCTTATTATTTTATTGAAAAATTAAGATATATCTGAAGTTATTAAAACTTTTGTGCACAAATGAGTATACTAAAGTTATTGTTTCTTTTGTGCATTTTTCTTGTAAATTAGACTGATTGAAACTGAAAAGTTCCACATTTTCAGAATTGTGTGCAGTTAATGAAAAGTGTAATTTTCTTCGGTTTTCATAGCTTATATATTAAGACTTGAAGTAATCTCAAACATAAAGGATGCTTTATATAAAAGCAAGAAACAATAATTAAACTACCGTGGAACATATTTTGTGTTTAAAATAAAACAATTTTGTGTTCAAAATAAAAGAATAATATGATAAGGATAAAAATTTCTTTTATTTAAAATAACATTTACTGCGTTTAAAATGAAAAATTATATTTTGTTTAAAGTAAATGAAATTTTTGTTTGAACCAAACAAAAAATATGTTTAAATCAAACATAGACGATCAACCACTAAATTTGTTAGAATCAAACTTAATTATGTTTGACTGTATAACAAAGTGAAATTAAGTTTAAATCAAACATATTATATTTGATTCAAACAAAATTTTTTCTCAGTGCTATAGAAACATCTTGCTATTAAGACCCAAAAAAATGAATAAAATTCGTATACGCAAAAATGCGATTTTTAGGTTATGTTAGTTTTATGCCATTTTCTGGCGCTGTTAATCAGCAATTTTTGAAAAATATTAACAGTCAATTTGAATATAAAGAATTTATTTCTTTGAGTAAAATAAAGTAGACGTTTCTTGCGAACATTAACAGAAATTTTTCTGAAAACTTTTATTTAAAAATTCCAGAAGGCTTGGAAATTTCTCGCGGAAGCTTTATTTAAAAATATCCAGTTGTTTGTATTTTAAATTAAATTATAAACAATTTTGTCAATAAGACGCAATATTTTTTATTTTTATAACAAATTTCTAAGCAGTGAGGAATAATATTAATATATGTATATATACTTCAATGATAAGAGATCGGAAAAGAATTGTTTTGGAATTAGTAATATGTATGTATATAATATTATATTTATGAATATATTGTAAGTAAAAAAAAATTGATGGAACAAATCCAAAGGGATTTTCCGAAATGTTTGGAATTTCCAGTTTTAACAAAATTCATAGAAAATTTCGAAGGGAAGTTTCCAAAACAGTTTTTCATGAAGTTTCGGAGAAAAAATGTCAGGAAATTTTAAAAGGAACTTCTGGGAAATTTTCCAAAGGAATATCTAAAAAGTTTCCACGAAAAATTTCCAGCAAGTTTCCAAAGGGAATTTCTAAGAAGTTTCTAGGAAGCTTCCAAAGGAATTTTCTGGAAAGTTTCCAAAAAGAATTTCCAGAAACATTTCAAAGAAAATTTTTGGGAATTTTTCCAAAGGAAGTTCCCAAAAAAGATTTCTTAGAAGTTCCCAAGGGAATTTTCTATGAAGTTTCCAAGAGAAATCTCCAGGAATGTTTTAAAGACAATTTTTGGAAAGTTACCAAAGAAGATTTCCATTAAGCTTTCAAGTGAAAATTCTATAAAGTTTCCAAGCATAATATTCTAGAAGTTTCTAAGGAAAATTTCCAGTAAGTTTCCAAAGGGAATTTCAGAAAAGTTTCCAAGGAAAATTTCCAGGAATTTCTAGAACATTTTTAAAGGGAATTTTCAGAAAGTTTGTCAAGGGAATTTCTAAGAAGGTTCTGAAAAGTTGCCGAAAGGAATTTCTGGGAAATTTTTAAGGGAAATTTCAAAGAACTTAACAAAGAGAGTTTTTGCCAAATTTTTAAGTGAAATTTCAAAGAACTTTGCAAAGAGAGTTTCTGGGAAACTTTTAAGGGAAATTTCCAAGAAGTTTCCAAGTTTCTGACAAAAATTTTCCACAAACTTTCCGAAGGGAATTTCTGGGTAAATTTCCAAGAAGTTTCCAGGATGTTTCCAGAGGGAATTTTCCAGAAATTTCCGAGAAATTGCCGAGAAGTTTACAAGAGCAATTACTAAGAAGTTTCCACAAAGTTTCTGAAGGGAATATCTTAATTTTTCAGGAAGTTTCCAGGAATTTTTTTAAGGTTATTTCTGGAAAGTTTTTAAAGAAAATTTCTAGGAAGTTTCTGAAGAGAATTTCTGGGAAGTTTTTAAGGGAAATTTTTCAAGAAGTTTCCAAGTTTCTGCTAGAAATTTTCCATAAAGTTTCTCAAGGAAATTTCTTGGGAAATTTCCAGAATTTTTCCAGAGGGAATTTTCTAGAAATTTCCAGAGAAATTTCCGGGAAATTGACGAGATTCTAAAGGGGAATTCTAAACGGAATTCCTGGAAAGTTGTTAAGGAAAATTTCCAAGAAGTTTCCAAGTTTCTGCTAAAAATTTTTCAAAAATTTTCGGAAGAGAATTTCTTGGTAAATTTCCAGGAAGTTTCCAGGATGTTTCCAGAAGGAATTTCTGGAAAGTTTCTAAGGGTAATCTTCATGAAGTTTCCAAGAGAAGTTTCTGGGAAATTTTCAAGGAAGATTTTTAAGAAAAATTATCAAGAAGTTGCCAAGGGCAATTATTAAGAAGTTTCCACAAAGTTTCTGAAAGGAATTTTTGGTAAATTTCCAAGAAGTACTCAGAAAGTTTAATAGGACATTTCCAGAAGGAATTTCTGGGAAGTTTTTAAGGGAAATATTTTAAAAGTTTCCAAGTGCAATTACAGGGAAGTTTCCACGAATTTTCCAAAGGGAATTTCTTGGTATCTTCCCAGAAAATTTCCAAAGAAATTTTCCCGGAAGTTTCAATGAAGTTCGAAGATGTTTCCAGAGGAAATTACTGGAAAGTTTTTAGGGGAAATTCACAGAAAGTTTCTAAATCGAATTTCTGAGATCTTTTAAAAGAAAATTTCCAAGAAGTTTCCACGAAGTTTCAGAAGGGAATTTCTTGGTAAATTAACAGAAAGTTTCCAAGAAGTTTCTAGGATGTTTTCTAAAGTGAATTTCTGGGATCTTTTAAAGAGAAATTTCCAAGAAGTTTCCAAGTACAATTACTGGGAAGTTTTCATGAAGTTTCAAAAAGGAATTTCTTGACAAATTCACAGGAAGTTTTTAGCATGTTTTCAGAGGAAATTTCTGGGATCTTTAAAATGGAAATTTCAAGAATTTCCGGGAAGTTTCCACAAAGTTTCCAAATGGAATTTTTTAGTAAATTTCCAGGAAGTTTTAAAATTGAAGTTTTTGGATGCTTTTGAAGAAAATTTCCTGTAATTTTTCAAAGGTAATTACTAAAGGGAAGTTCCTACGAAATTCCGAAAGTAAAGTTATAGGTAAATTTCCAGAAAGCTTAAGAAAAGTTTTCGAAATTAATAGAAGGGGTTAAAAAATATCCAAAAATATACAAGGAAAGTTAGAAATAAGAAAGAGAGGGAAGAAAACTAATTATTATCTAAGGATCAGAAGGTGTGAATGTGAAGAAAAGAAGATGTGATAAAACTGATGAATCACATGGGATGCAGGTTTCGAAAGTGAAAGGAATTTAATGTTGATTGTATGGCTCGGAAGAGAGGAAGAAAAAGAGAGGTGATTCAGAGGAAAATAAATTTACGCAATATGATAGAAAAACCAAAAAGAGTTAAAAGAAGAAGAAAATATAGATAAAATCAAAATAAATAAAATTATAATAATAGATCGGGAAAAATCGTAGGAATTGAAATATGTGAAATATTGAAAGAATGCAGGATGAAATTAAAGAAAATTTTCACAAAAAATGGAAAAATTTACCGAAGTTTATGAAAATAAGAATTTAAATTCGAAAATTTTGATGAGAGATGACAATAAGTTTTAGTAACATGTAATAACTATCTCTAATTGTCAGGGAATTAGAAAGGAAAGTGTCGGATAATAAATGCTCTCCTAATTTATACGTGTTCATCGAGAAAATATGCACCCTTTCCGCAGTCAAGCGTGACTATCAATTTCTCGTGCGTATTTGACGCGTTCAAGTGACGTACAATAAATTTTCCTCTATTCTGACAAGTACACCAATCGAGCAATGGATAATAATTCACCGGAAGACTGCACTTGCCACGTGAAAGGTTTCATAGTGCTTAGACGAGAATGCCACTCTCTCTTATTCTATCCTTTTTCTTCGCTTTTATCATTTTCAATTTTGCACACCCTAATAATACAAGATTTTTGAAATGTCAAGATGTAACCAATTTTAATTTCGATAATGCTATAATACAGTTTCAACTTGTTATTTGCATTACAATTAATTAATGCAAATTAGAATTAAATCCAACGCATTATGAGCACTGGAAGAATAATGGGTATAATACATTAATATATTGTTTTGTAATAATGTTTTGTAATGCAGAAATGGAACATTAGGGTAAGGAAGCAAATTTTAATTAACTAAAAGAATAATTGATGATGTGGGACCTTTACCTTCTTTTTATCTATTAGGCCCTTTCCACTTTTTTGCAAACCTCACGTATTATTTATTACGAGATTTTTGTGTCTGTCCGTTTGTCCGTCAGTCCGTCGGTTGGTCATTTTGTCGGTCTGTCTGTCTGTCAACCACGTCGATCCGCCTGTCTGTTGGTCCGCCTGTCCGTCGGTCTTGCCGTAGGTCTGACTGTCCGTCTGTCAGTCAGTCCGCCTGTCTATTCGTGTGTCTGTCCGTCGGTCCGTCTATATGTTCGTCTGTCAGTCTATCCGACTGTCCGTAAGTCTGTCCGTCCGTATGTCTGTCTATCCGTCTATCTGTCTGCCTGTCTGGCTGTATGTTGGCCTGTCCGTTTGTCCGTCGGTCTGTCCATCTGTCAGTCAGTCCGTCTGTGCGTGTGTGTGTGTCCGTCGGTCCGCCTGTCTGTCAATCTGTTCTTCTGTCCACCAGTCTGTCTGTCCGTCGGTCCGTCTGTACGTCTGTCCGTCTGTCTTTTCACCTATCCATCGGTCCGTCTGTCTGTCCATCTGTCAGTCAGAGTGTCGCCGTGTCAGTCTGTTCGTCTGTCTGTCAGTCGGTCTGTCTGTCCGTCGGTCCATCTGTCTGTCTGCAAGTCCGTTTGTCTGGCTGTCTGTTCACCTGCCCGTTTGTCCGTCGGTCTGTCCATCTGCCAGTCAGTCCGTCTGTTCGTCTGTGCACGTGTGTGTGTCCGTCGGTCCGCCTGTCTGTCTGTCCAACAGTCTGTCTGTCCGTCCGTCTATTCGTCGGTCGGTCTGTCCGTCGGTCCGTCTGTCTTTTCACCTTTCCATCGGTCCGTTCGTTCGCCTGTCGTCTGTCCGTCAAGACGTCTGTCTATTGATCCGTCTGTTCGTCGGTCCGTGTGTCTGTCCGTCTGCCCGCCTATCCGTCTATCTGTCCGTCTGTCAGTCGATCCGCCTTTCCGTCTGTCCGTTGGTCTGTCCGTCGATCTATCTGGCCGTCTGTCCGTCTATCTGTCCGTCTGTCAATCGATCTGCCTTTTCGCTTGTCCATCGGTCCCTTTGTCCATCTGTCCGTCAATCTGTCTGTCTGTCAGTTGATCCACGTGCCCGTCAATCCGTCAATCCGTCTATCTGTCCATCGTTCTATGGGAATATCTTACATTGTCGACAGAGAATGAAAGAGAGGATAGACCATATATTATATTATATTTTATTATATTCCCCGAATATCCGGTTACATTCTGTATTACATCACATTCTTCATTTTTATCCTATTCCCGTTTATCGTAATGAACAAATAATCAAATTGTTGTTATAATTGTCAGGAAAATTTTTCATTACACTTTATGATATTATAACGATGACATGTTTGTTATATACGACACTTTAATTATTTCTTTACATCATTCATATTCCACTTTCATTGATTTATGACTCCATAAATCCAACCTTGTCAAAAGGTTCCAATAAAGCCGTAAGCCAAGTTTATTTTTGTCCTTGCGTCTATTTCTCTCGAGTTTATATTATTTCCTATATTATAAAGCATCGAGAATTGCGCAATTTAAATTGTAAGTGTTGGATGCTATTTTTTATTTTAGTTATATTTTATTATTTAATTTCTTTTTTAAATCATTTTTTCACCACATTAAAGATCTCAAATTTTGGATTCCACATTCCGGAATCAACATTTTAGATTCTACATTCCAGATTTCATATCCCTTATTCTATATAACTAGGAGTGTTGAACTCTGAATGTGGATTAGGAATATAAATTAGGAATGTGGAATATGGAATTTACAATCTGGGATAAGAAATCTAGAATCTAATAAGTGGAATGTGAAATCTGGAATGTTGAATTAGAAATTTGAAATGCGGATTATGGAATATTGAATCTAAACTCGTAAGATGTAGAATCTAAAATCCGGAATATTTCGAATGTGAAATCAGAAATATGAAATATCTTGATTTTAAATTTTCACTAACATTTTAGTAAAAAGTGACTAAAATCAGTAGAAATTTTTACTAATTCGAATTAGTGAACGATTTTTCACTAAATTAGTTCAAGCGAGTGATATAGTATAAGACACCTTATCCTGTCAACAATATTTTAAATTTACAAAAAAACAACATTAAAATAAAAACGAGTAGAATGTTAATAATTTAATTCTTTTAATAATTCAGGCATCAACAATTTTCTCTTCACAAATTTTAATACATTCACAATATTTACCAACACATACTTGACAATATATCGAAAGGTTTTGATTTTTTCGAATACCTTTTTTTATCTTTCCTTAAGAATTCTTTATGTTGCCTGCATGCGCTAATCAGAGGCACTAAAGAACGATACCAGTTGACAGTTGGACTCCTCTATCTTTGCCTGTCGCCGGTGGTACAACATGGCACCATATTATTTGCAAGCTGTCACATTTGTCGTTGGTGGTCTCACAGAAGTAACGAAAATGAAATTCAATGTTGTAATATTTATCTCTTGGTAGATTAGTCGCTAAATCTTTAAAAG
The DNA here is from genome assembly GCA_037103525.1 of Ganaspis brasiliensis. Taxonomy (NCBI): domain Eukaryota; kingdom Metazoa; phylum Arthropoda; class Insecta; order Hymenoptera; family Figitidae; genus Ganaspis; species Ganaspis brasiliensis. The sequence continues at coordinate 177,803 of JAZKLR010000704.1, forward strand.
TACAAGATATTCATTACATCATGCTGTTAGTCAAAATTCATTTTCTATTAAAAAAACATTTTTCAATTAAGGACCCAGTTACGAAACAATTCCAAAAAGATTAATTACACAGCTCAACAAAAAAAAAAATTTTTGTCCGAGACACTACACTAGTGTAGTCCTATGTATTTTTCTTCGCTGAATCTGAAGTCAGAATTGTTAGATTGATTCTACTTTTTGAAATAACCTCAAAAAAGTGCTCAAAAAAATCCAAAAAAGTTTTTTTTTGGCCGGGACAATATTCTAGTGGATTCTTACGTATTTTTATCCGCTGGATACGAATCCGAAGTCAGAATTGTCAGATTGGTTCTACTTTTTGAAAAAACCGCAAAAAACTGCTTAAAAACACAAAAAAAATCGAAAAAATTTCTTTTTTGTCCGGGACAATATGTTTAGTGTCTTCCTATGTATTTTCCTCCGCTAAATCCGAATCCGAAGTTAGAATTGACAGATTGGTTCAATTTTTTAAAATAACCACAAAAAACTGCTCAAAATCCCCTAAAAAATAAAAAAAATAAAAATTTTTGTCTGGGACAATAATATGCTAGTTTATTTCTAAGTATTTTCTTCCGCTGAAACTGAAGCTGATGTTAAAATTGCCAGTTTGGTTTAACTTTTTGAGATAATATCAAAAGCCTGATTAAAAACACGAAAAAATCACTTTTTTGAGATCTGATCTAATCAAAACAAAAACAAAAATTTTTTTGCCCAAGATACTACGCTAGTGTAGTCGTACGTATTTCGCTCCAATGAATCTAAATCCAAAATTAGAATAATCAAATTGGCTAAAATTTTGAAATTGAGATAATTTCAAAAAACTGCTCAAAAACCACATAAAAATCAAAAAAAAGTTTTTTTTGTCCGGAACAATATGTTTAGTGTCTTCCTACATATTTTCTTCCGCTTAATCCTAATCCGAAGTTAATACTGCCAAATTGGTTCCACTTTTTGGTATCATATAAAAAAACTGCTCAAAAACCCCAAAAAATCAAAAAAAGTTTTTTTTTGTCCGGGACAATATACTAATGTATTCCTACGTATTTTTCTCCGCTTGAACTGAATCCGAAGTCAGAATTGTAAGATTGGTTCTACTTTTTAAAATAACTACAAAAAAATGCTCAAAAACCCCAAAAAAAATCCGAAAAAAGTTTTTGTTTGTCCGGGACAATATGCTAGTGTAACCCTACTTATTTTTCACCACTGAAACCGAATCCAAAGTTAGAATTGGAAGATTGATTCAACTTTTTGAAATAATAGCAAAAAACTGATCAAAAAATCAAAAAAAATCAAAAAAGGGTTTTCTTTTGTCCGGGACAATATGCTAATGTATTCCTACGTATTTTTCTCAGTTTAAACTAAATCCGAACTCAGAATTGTAAGATTGGTTCTACTTTTTAAAATAACCGCAAAAAACAGCTCAAAAATCCCCAAAAAATCCAAAAAAAGTTTTTTTTGTCCGGGGCAATATACTAGTGTATTCCTACATATTTCTCTCTGCTGAATCCGAATTCAAAGTCAGAATTGTGAGATTAGTTCTACTTTTTGAAATAACAGCAAAAAACTACTAAAAAATCCAAAAAAATCAAAAAAAGTTTTTTTTGTCCGGGACAATATGTTTAGTGCCTTCCTAAGTATTTTTCTCCTTTGATTCCGAATCCGAAGTTAGTATTGCCAAATTGGTTCAACTTTTTAGAATAAGGTCTAAAAACTGCTCAAAAACCCAAAAAAATCCAAAAAAAGTTTTTTTTTCCTTGACAATATGCTAGTGTATTCCTACATATTTCTCTCCGCTGAATCCGAATCCGAAGTTAGAATTGCCAGATTGGTTAAACTTTTTGAGATAATATCAAAAAACGAAAAAATCACTTTTTTGAGATTATCTAAAAAAATTTAGCTAATCTAATCATTTTGACATTGGATTCGGATTTAGTAGAGAAAAATACTTAGGAATACACTAGTGTAGTGTCCTTGGTTAATATACTTTTTTTTGGGTTGTGTTATTACGTTTTATAAGAATTCGAGAAAGTATGTAATTTTTCATAAGAGCACAAGACCCCTCCCCCCTTCCCAGATTACAGACACAGAATCCTGATGTCTTTGTCGAGAGATTGTCAAACTTTATATTCTCAATATACCTCAAAATAGAGTGTACAAATTAACTGTCACATAATACGATACAAGATTTCCGGCTCAAGTAGGTCACTCGACTTTATGAGTTGATCTGAGTATCCGTAGTTTGATTTTCGATTATTGATAGCGACGAACGCCTTGGAACTGATTTTTAAAGTAGTAAAGAAAATTATCATTCTTCCAATGATGACAGAAAAAATAATTGAAACAATCATCTGGTGATAAAAGTTGTCATTTTCACCACTAGGAAATAATTTTCTCAAACCAGTGCCAAAATCGGTCATTTTACCACTAGTGATGGAAGAGATCTTTTTCCATGAGCCTTGAAATAAATCTTGAATAAAGAAGTTCATTTTCTCTACTTGATACAGAAATGACCATTTTTACCACTAGTCACGGGAACAGTCATTTTTCCCACTAGTGGTGAAAATAACCGTTTTTCCCACTAGCGACGAAAATATTCATTTTTTCCTCTAGTGCCAAAATTGTTATTTTCGACTCTATAGGAAATGGTTTTTTTCTAACCAGTGACAGAAAAGTTAATTTTTACTACTAGTGCCAGAAATAGTTATTTTATTCCCTAGTGATTGAAATGATTATTTTTCTCACTAGTTATGGAAATGGCCATTTTTACAACTAGGAACAACATCTAGTTTTTATATAAATGAAGGAAATGGTCAATTTTCCCACAAGTGTTAAAAATGGTCATTTTTTACACTAGTGATAAAAATAGTTATTTTTCCTACTAGTAACTAAAAAGGTTACTTTTTTTGGATTGTTAACAGAAAAGATAATTTTTTCCAATGAAAATGGTTATTTTCCACAACAGGTTAAAAATAACCATTTTAGCTATTAGTGACAGAAATAGTAATTTTATCCCCTAGTGACAGAAATGGTTATTTTCTCCACTAGAGTCAAAATGGTCATTTTCCCACTGGTGACAAAAATGGCTCTTTTTTGGACTCTTGACAAAGCAAATTATTTTTCCATCTTTGACGAAAATAGTTTTTTTCCACAACGTGATGGAAGTAACAATTTTTACCACTAGTGAGAAAAATACGCATTTTACCCACTAGTGACAGAAATAGTCATTTTACCCACTAGTGACACAAAGGATCATTTTTTTCCCATAAATAATTAATTTTTGTAAACGGAAAGAAGTGATTTGAAAATATTAGGATAAAAAGTGAATAGATAAGACAGAAATTTCCGGTTCCAGACAATTAACGTTCCTCCATTAATTTCTTCCGCGTCCATTCCCTCTCGATTAGCGTGGCGAGTTTTTGCAATTGTAGTAGGTACGGCGGCCGCGGCTCGGTGCGTCTGCAAATCCGTCTGGTCGGCTGTGTTATGTACACGCGACCCCTCCCAGATCGGGGCTAGGGTAACAACACCGAAGGCTAAACACCGACAAGACACGACACGAGGCAGCCGAGATGAGATACATCACCAGACGGGAGACGTATTATTAATGGTGACAGTGGGCGACCCAGGTTGGGCGGGGTGCACACAGCGCGATCGGTCCCAAAGTATATGTGGGTCTCATTCACTGGTCCACCTTTCCCCCCCACCCCCCATCACTACATCTACCTTTCTGTCTTTATTTTTTCGACTTCCTTTTTCCCCGCCCGCTATCCTTGTCCTCTCACTCTTTTTACTAATCTTCGCCGCTCACACTCTGAAAATCTAGTTCACTGGTTCAGATTACTTTCGAGAACTTTTTTTTTCAGCGTGACAGTCACTTTTGTACCTCTTGAAAATTTCGTTATTGTTTTATTTTTAATACACGAAACATTAATTGTGAGACAAAAACTCCTTACATGCATTTCGATCGAGAACAACAAAGATTTCCTCACAAAAATTTTTTAAATTGTGTATAAAAATTTCTCAGTGCATTTGTCGGGAAAAATGAATAGAAATGAAAATAAAGTGTATTTAATTTTGTTTTATTTAAAAAAAAATCGAAGATTCTAAGTTAATTAGGTCAAAAGTTACGACTGTTTATAGAAATCCGGATTTTTTCGGCTAAACAAAGAATTTTGTGGTTTTTTAACCGATTCTGGGATTTGTGGGTTTTTTAGACAAAAGTCGTTCAGAGAAAAGTTAGAATAGACTCTCATAGCTTCAATTTACCGTAAAGAAAAATATTCTAACTTGATTATATCAAAAGATATAGCCTTTTAAATATTTCTCGTTTTTTAAGAATAATATTGTTGTTTGCGATTTTAGATATCGTCAATAACAAAAAGAGTACAATTTCACGTAAATGGAAACAAAAGAAAAAAGTTTAACTGTAGCAGGTTTTGGGAAAAATAAATTCTGTTTCCGTGAAATGTAAAGAAAAGGATTTTCAATTAAAAATTGCGATAAATCCGATATATACTCTTGGTTATAGGATTATATTTCTCAGGAGTATTTATCAAAACTCTAACCATCATTCCAGCCTTTAATGCATCAAACTTTTTACATCTAAACAAAAAACCCCATACATCCATTTCGATCGGGAACAACAAAAATTTCATCACAAAATATGTAAAATTTTTTTTTAATTGTAAATAAAAATTTCCCAGTACATTTGACGGAAAAATGTATTGGAATGAAAATAAGGTGTATAAAATTTTGTGTAATTTAAAAAAAAATCGAAGATTCTACGTTAGTTAGTTCAAAAGTTACGGCTGTTTATAGAAATCCGGATTTTTTTGGCTAACGAAAGAATTTTGTAGTTTTTTAACCGATTATGGGATTTGTAGGTTTTTTAGACAAAAGTCGTTTATAGAGAAGTTAGAGTAGACTCTCATAGCTTCAATTTCCAATAAAGAAAAATATCCCAACCCGATTATATCGAAAGATATAGTTTTCTAAGTATTTCTCTTTTTTAAAAATAATGTTGTTTTTCTTTTAATAAAAAAAACCCCTTACATTCATTTCGATCCAGAATAACAAAAATTCCATCACAAAACACGCACAATTTTGTTAAAATTGTATATAAAAATTTTCCAGTGCATTTGTCGGGTAATATGGATTCGAATAAAAATAAAGTGTTTTAAAATTTAAAAAAAATCGAAGGCTCTATGTTAATTAGGTCAAAAGTTACGGCAGTTTAAAGAAACCCGACTTTTTTCGGCTAAAAAACGGATTTTGTGGTTTTTTAATCGATTGTGGGTTTTCTATGTATTTTAGGCAAAAGTCGTATAGAGGAAAGTTAGAGTAGACTCTCATACCTTTTATTTCCCATAAAGAAAAATATCCTAACTCGATTATATCAAAAGATATGGCCTTCTAAATATTTCTCTTCTCGGGAAAGTTTTCTGAAATTTTCCGTTGTTTAAGAAAATAATATTTCTTTTTACGATTTTAAATTATCGTTCATAGCAGCTAACGTAAAATGAATTAAATTTCACGGATGTATCAAATTTTGTTTAATTTGAAAAAAATCGAATTCTCTAAGTTAATTATGGCAAAAGTTACAGCTGTTTAAAGAAACCTGGAGTTTTCGGCTAAACAATGCACTATTTACTATTTTTGACCAATTCTACGATTTAAACCTCTTTTATAAAAAAATGTTTTATAGAAAAGTTAAAGTGGTCTCACATAGCTTTTATTTCCCACATAGAAAAATATCCTAACCCTATTTGATCGAAAGTTATGACCTTTCAAATAAACCTTTATTCGTTTATTTTTGGCATATCTTTTTTTTTTAAATCACTTGTTTATGACGATTCATTAAGCGTAACAATAGAAAGAAACATAAACTGCATACAACAAAATCGAAAAAATTTGTTTCTGAAAAAAACTTGGAATATAACAAAAATATCCTGAGAAAGGAAATATTTAGAAAGCCATAGCTTTTGATATAATCGGGTTAGGATATTTTTCATTGTGGGAAATAAAAGCTATGAGAATCTTTTTTAACTTCTCTCTGAAAAACTTTTGCCTAAAATACCTGCAAATTCCACAATCGGACAAAAAACTACAAAATACGTTTTTTAGCCGAAAAAATCCGGGTTTCTTTAAATAGCCGTAACTTTTGACCTAATTAACCTAGATCATTCGATTTTTTTTTAAATTAAACGGAATTTGACTCTCTTTACTTTCATTATGATGCATTTTTGTCAACATATGTACTGGAAAATTTTTAAATTAAATTAAAAATTTGTTTTCATATTTTTAATGACATGTTTGTGTTTTCTGATTGAAATGGATGTGTAAGGAGTTTTTTTCGAATGTGAAAAGTTTGGTGTATTAAAGGCTGCAAAGATGAGTTCATTTTTGAAAAATTCTCCTGAGAAATGAAGTCCTGAATTCAAGAACGTGTATCGAAATTAGAGTGATCGTATCACCGTTATGACGACACATTGCTCTTATACGTGACCAATACGAGGTTCGATGAAGAAATACTAACTCTCGGCTCACCCATCACGTTTGACAGTTACTCTCACAATACTCGCACGGACATAGACATCAAGATCCGTTGTCTCACTACCACAAGCCTTTGTATATATTTTCTATAGTATATATAATATTGAAAAAAATAAATAAATATAAAAAGTGATATTGGGCGCCATTTATCGACAAAATATCGATAGTAAAAATAAAGTCTGGAGAGTATAAAATTTTCTTTAATTTAAACAAAAATCGAATCTCCTAAGTTAATTATGTCAAAATTTACAGCAGTTCAAAAAAACCCGAATTTTTTCGGCTAAAAAATCTATTTTTGAGTTTTTTATGCCAATTGAGTGATTTGCGGGTATTTTAGTCAAAAGTGGTTCATAGAAAAGTTGAAGTAGACTCTCATAGCTTTTATTTCCAGTAAAGAAAAATGTCGTAAGCCAATTTGATCAAAAGTTATGACGTCACAAATATTGACAACGTTCGACTTAGTAATAACCAATTATTGGGCGCCATTTATAAACTTTTTTTACTTCAATATGGGTGTTTATTTACTCATTTAGACTGCATTATAGTTAAGCTAAAATGAATATAAATTCGCAAATATGCTTAGTATATGAAGTAGGAGATTAAAGTGTCCATGTGTAGATTTAAAGTGAGTAACTATTCGTGTAAAATGCGCAAGTATGCATGTAAAAAGTACATTTATTCTTGTAAACTGCGTATCATAAAAGTAGTGTGGGTAATAATACAAAGTGTGTATATGTGCATAATGTGCCTATAAAGTGTGTTATACATGATTTGAAATAAATACGCGTGTGTGCAATATATGTTACAATGTGTAGGTACACAGGTACACATATTATTCGCGCTCTTGAGCACAAATTCAGGCACGTGGTCGACTCGCTCCAGGGCAATATAAAACCTTTATGGACCGGCTTAGAATTTTACCGACAACAAGACACCGAGAAAATCTACTATCCTTACCGCTAATCGAACATAACCAAGTGATTATTTTCACTATTATGGAAAATTATGCGGCAATAACACGACAGAAAATATCCTTAACGATATTACATTTATATCATTGTTATATAGATTGAAATAAGTCACGAATTTGACAAAATATTGCACTTTATAAAAGGGCCGGTTTTAAAATTTACAAACAAAAAACTACCATAATTTACGATTTTTTGCTATTATCTCATAAAATATTCAAAATGTAAAGAAATGCTTGAGACAAACGTTGTAGATCTTAGAAAAACACACATTTTATGATCTAAGCATTTTTTACCCAATGGCAATAGTTTTCTAAAAAAAATACAAAAAACGTGTCGAGGATGAAGTTTCAAATCGGCCCCTCTCTAATTTTAATAAAATTTGGTATACTTACGTATTTTGATGTGCTGATTACGAAAATAACAGTAAAAATTGGCAAAAATTTGATTATCAAGACGAAAGCCAAAAGAAACTATTATAATAATTCACGGTTTTTTTGCTATTTCATAAAATATTCAAAATATCACAAAATATTTTAGACAAAATTTATAGATCTTATAAAAATACACATTTTATGTTCTGTGCATTTTTTATACAAAGGCGATAGTCTTCTTAAAAAATAAAAAAAACGTATTTAGGATAAAGTTCCAAAATCGGCCCCTCTCCAATTTTAATAAAATTTGGTATACTTACGAATTTTGATCCGCTGTTTACAGAAAAAATAGTGTTAATCTGCGCTAATTGGTAAAAATCATAATAAAACGACAATAGTTTTCCATTTTTTGCTATTATCTCATAAAATATTCCAAATTTAAAGAAATGTTTAAAACAGAAGTTGTAGATCTTGTAAAAATACATATTTTATGTTGTATACATTTTTTACACAAAGGCGATAGTTTTCTTAAAAAATACAAAAACTTGTCAAGAATAAGGTTCCAAAATCGGCCCCTCTCTAATTTTAATAAAATTTGGCATACTGATGTATTTTCATCCGCTTTTTACGAAAATAATAGTAAAAATTCACGCAAGTTTGATTATTATGATAAAAACAATAAAAAACGACCACAATTTACAATTTTTTTCTATTATCTCATCATATATATTCCAAATTTAAAAAAATGTTTAATACAAAAGTTGTAGATCTTATAATAATACACATTTTATCTCGTATCAATTTTTTCCAAAAGACAATAGTTTTCTAAAAAATACAAAAAACGGCGCCCCTCTAATTTCAATAAAATTTGTTATACTTATGTATTTTAATCCGCTGATTACGAAAATAACAGTGAAAATTGGCAACAATTTTATTATCATAGTGGAAACCATAAAAAAACTAATAATAATTTACGGTTTTTCGCTATTTTTTCGGTAACTATTCATTTTTATGAAAAAATTCATAGCACATGAAATGTGTAGTTTTATCAGACCAACAACTTTTGTTTAAAACATTTTTTTAAATTGGAAATATTTTACGAGATAATAGCACAAAACTGTGAATTATTATGGTAGTTTCTACTTTTGCATTTTTCTCGAGAAATACTAACTTTTGGCAAAAAATGGAGACAACATAAAATATGTATATTAATCCAATCTACAACTTTTGTCTTAAATATTTTTTTAAATTTTAAATATTTTACGAGGTAATAGCAAAAAACCGTGAATTATTATGGTAGTTTCTACTTCTGCATTTTTCTCGAAAAATATTGATTTTTGGCAAAAAATAGAGAGAACATAAAATATGTATATTAATCCGATCTACAACTTTTGTCTTAAACATTGTATTAAATTTGGAATATTTTTTAAGATAATAGCAAAAAATCGTAAATTATTGTAGTTTTTTTTATTGTTTTTTACCATGATAATTAAATGTGCTCAAATTTTCACTTTCATTTTCGTAATCAGCGCATCAAAATACATAAGTATAACAAGTTTTATTAAACTTTTATTAAAAGTCATTATTATTGGATTAGGTATATTAGATTAGTAAATTTATTAAAATGGAGGAAAATAGTTTTAAGCAATTAATATATAATTTTTATAAAAATAATATCAATGTTTTCTTTAAATAATAAAATAAAATCTGCATATATTAATTAATTTTAATTAGGTAAATCAAAAATATTAGATTTTTCTATTAATTAAGTTCTCCTAATTATTCCATACAAAAGTTATTAGCATAATATTATATATAAATTTTGTTTCTGTGATAAATAAATAGAAATATAAAGTATAATATTTTTTTTTATTATGTATTTTTACATTTCGTGTATTTTTATAAATTTTAAACTTTGTATAACGTAACATAACCTCACATTTTATATCAACCAAGATAATTTTGCGTAATTTCAAGTTTGTCGTCTACTCAATTCGATACCTAACTAAAAATAAAACCTAAAAAATATGATTTGTGTCTTGATTTCTAAAATTTTCCATAAAAATTATGCAACTAAAATGTAAAATAAAAGTTATTCGATAGTGAATTAATCGTTTCTAGCCGAAATATTTAAATCTGAATTAGTTAAAAATAACTAAATATTATTAGTCAAAAAAACTAATCACAAGTTAAAAAAACAACTAAAAAATAGTTAGAATTTGACTATAATTAAATTAGTAAACAGAATTTTATTAAAATATCTCGACATAACCTAAAAATGAATTTAACTAAAAATTAGTTATTGTTTACTAAAAAATGAAAAATATAACTATATTTGAAGTAGTGGCTGACTTTTTGCTTTCAAATTAGTTATTTTTAATTAATTCAAATTTAGAGAGAATCAAATTTCGAATGTTATTCAACATTTGAACTAAATTAATAATAAAAAACTATCTATAATGTAATTTAATTTTGTGTTCTGTTCCTTGAGGAAATAGAATATAGAATATAGTCGAAGGCAGGAAAGAGACTTTAACTCGCGAACGATCGGCGTCGAGGCTTTGTACTCGTTTCTTCCTTGCTGGAAGGAATCGTAGGAGGACGTCTTCCTATTATACTGCGCACACACTCCTCTCATACCGCTATCACGCCCATATTGCCTATATTACATGTTCACTCGATCGTAAATCGAAAGAAAGTACAATTGATAAAAATTCTATCTTCACAAAAATTTAAATAACACGTCACTCGCTAAATTCAATTATATTCTGGTTAAAAATATTTTCACACTTTTATATCTTTTTATTAAAATTTAATTATTGCTATTACTGTGATTATTGTCTTATTTATTTATTATTATTATTATTTTCTTTACTAGAGTGTGAAAAGAAGGTTCTTTTATTGTTATTATATTATACGTGTTTATTATTATTATTATTATATTATTATTATTATTATTATTATTATTATTATTATTATATTATATGAATTAAATTATATTCAGTTTATCCTAAAAAAGGTAAAAACATGAAAAAACCACTAGAAGGAGAAAAATAGGTCAAGAAATTTTTTCTAAATAACGAAAGTATAAAGAGAAGTTACTGTAATTTTTCGTGGAAAGTAACTAGAAAAGGAAAAAATCACTAGATGGGAAAAAATATTTAGAAATTGAAAACAGAATTTAAAAGTAGTTAGAGAAGGGAAAATTTTATTGAATGGTAAAAGATAACAAGCAAATCATAGAAAGAATTAAAAATTGAGTAAAGTTTACTAGAAAAATTAGTTTACTAATTATTAAAAATGGATAATCAAAAAGTAAAAAATATGTTTACAAAGTGAAAAAATAAGTAAAATTTAGAATTTAAATAAGGAAGATGTTTAAAAATCTTCTAGAAAGAAGGAAAACAAAAAATGACTTAAAAGTCTTAATATTAATATAAAATTGATAAGAAGTAAACTAACAGAATTTTTTTAAAATCGACTTGAAAATAAAGAGAATATTTGTGTGTACGATTATTAAAATGATTTTATTTTTAACGTCTGTGTCGAGTGCAAAAATATGGGTTTAATAATGACTTGCCATGTTTTTATAATCGGATGCAGTTCTTTTCGGAAGACATTATCATCATTTTTTCAATCTTAAAAATCATCTTAGTATGCACAAGGCACACACAATGCCAAATCAAGTCTGTTATAAATGATAATAAATGCAAGTGGTTTTCAATATTTATGACGATCAGTTAACCATTTTTGAAACGAGTTTATATTAAATCATGCATTTTTCATTTTGTCAATGCCACCGTGATGCACTTGTCATTAACAATTGATTTTAACTTTTATAATATGGTCATATGATAAAAATTTGGTTCTGAATAATGATTTTAAAAATTACCATTCTATTTTTAGTATTTTGCATTTATGGGTTTATTATTTTTGTTATTACTATTATCATTTACCGTGGTTATTATTTTTAATATTACTATTGTTATTATTATTATTGTCATTGATATCATTAATGTTATTGCAATTGTTATTATTATTGATTTTACTTATCTTATTTCCATCATCACCATCACTATTATAGTTGTTAATATTACCAACATTCTTATTATCATAGTCATTATTATTTTTGGATGACTATACTGATCCTTAGTTGTTTTCATTGTGATAACTATTATTTATATCATTGTTTGATCATTACCCTTATAATCAAGATCATTGTCTTGATTCTTAAAATTTTTGTAAAAATTGGCCATATCTTTGTTGTCGTCATATATGTCATCATCATCAGCATCTTTATAGATTATCATTGACAGTATTATTGTCATAACCTTTGTCATCTTCATCATCATAATTATTACCTTCTAATATTACCATTGTAATTGTTACAATCATCACCATTGACATTACCATTACCATTTGTTCCATTTTCTTTATCATTATCATTATTATTGTTGCTTTTATTAGTGTAATAATTGTTATTATCATCACAATTGTTGTTATTATTATTACCATCATTGTTATCATCATTTTACTATAACTATCATTGTCCTTATTCTTGACACAATTATTAATGTCTCCGTCACTGTCTATTGTTTACATTATTCTAATTCCTTATAGATTATCATTGACATTATTACTGTCATTACCTTTGTAACATCAATTTTATCATTAAAATTACCATTGTAATTGTTACCATCATCACCATTGACATAACCATTAGTACCATTTTCATTATCATTGTTGCTTTTATTAATGTTATCATTGTCATTATCATTACAATTGTTGTTATTGATAATACCCATCATTGTTACCATCATCATCATCTTACTGTTACTATGATTGTTCTTATTGTAATCACAACTATACTGATCTCTGTACCATTGTCTTGTCACTATTATGGTCATCGATATTCTACTTTTTCATAGATTATCATTAGCAAATACTATTGACATTATGTTTGTCATCCTCATCAACATCAACATCAACATCATCATCATCATCATCATCATCATCATCATCATCATCATCATCATCATCATCATCATCATCATCATCATCATCGTTTTCATTAACATTAACATTGAAATTGTTACAATCATCACCATTGACATTACCATTACCATTAGTACCATTTTTATTATCATCATCATTATTATAGTCCCTTGTATTAGTGTTATCATTGTCACAATCATTACAATTGTCATTATAATTACATCATCATTGTTATCATCCTCTTACTATTATTATCATTATCCTTATTCTTACCACAACTATCACTCTCTTCATCACTGTCACTATTATTGTCATCATTATAGCTATTATCAAAATCATTCTCATTATTAAAACCACTATTAACATTATTATTTACATCCCTAACCGAAAGAAAATCCATAAATTTCGACTTTTTACATTTGCTTCTTTTTTCATGGGCGTAAACAATAAAAGGAGGTATTAAGTCGCGTGTAAATTATAAATCCCCAAGATTTACGACACTTCCCTTGCAAGGTTGGTTGCTTTTAATCAATCCAAGTTCCGCTTTGCGAGCGACTTAAACGCATAATTAACTCTATGAAGACTTTCTTTTCGGTCCTGGTGAGCTTGCACTCTGTGTAAATCAACCTCTCGTTCCATTTTTTTACATACGTTTCGACACCCCTACATTAAACCTTTCCTGTAAATTTTATTATTTAGTCCATGAAACATTAAGCCTCAAAATGTCAAATCTCTCTTTTTCCCTCATTCTGGTAGCTGAATGGGCACACTATTGGAACAGAAAGTGTTCCCATATTATGTCTTAAATTGTGTCTGTTTTGTCCACAAATTTATATTTTCAATATTACAAATCAATTCATTAATTATTAAAATTACTAAACAGTCAATTAAATTAATTTCGCAGGACCGAAAATTAGCAACCCCCAATAACCACCACTAAGGAAAATAATGGAAATGAAATCTCAAAATATTTATGAAATTCTACAACAACATTTTAATCAAGTTCTTAAATTGGAATATGCCAGGAATATGCCCCCTAATTTTTCCAATTGACAAAAAGAATTATCAACGCTTAAAAACCACCCCTCAGTAAAATAATAGAAATGAAATCTGAAAATATTTACCAAATTCTACAAAAGAATTCTAATCAAGTTCTTAAATTGTGAAATATACTGAGAAATATGCTTTCTAATTTTTGCACATGATACAAAAATTATCATCCCTTAAAAATCACCCCACAGGAAAATAATAGAAAAAAAATCTGAAAAAATGTATCAAATTCTACAGAAACATTTTAATCAAGTTCCTAAAATAGGAAACATAACCAGGAATATGCATTCTAACTTTTGCGTATAATTACAAAAAATATTAACCCCTATAAACCACTCCGAAGGAAAATAGACAAAAATATATCATATCAGAAAAAATTAATCAAATTCTAGAAAAAAATTATAATCATGTTCTAAAATGATGTATCATACTTAGGAATCTGCCTCTAATTTTTCCAATTGACAAAAAAATTTATCGACCCTTAAGACCCAACCCTCAGAAAAATAATAGTGAAGATATAAAAAAAAATTACTCAAATTCTCCAAAAAAAATTATAGTCAAGTTCTAAAATGATGTAGCATACTCAGGAATGTGCCCCCTAATTTTTCCAATTTACACAAAGAATTATAAATCCTTAAAAACTACCCCTCTGTAAAATAATAGAAATGAAATCTGAAAATATTTATCAAACTCTGCAAAAAAATTACAATCAAGTTCTTAAATATAATATAAAAAATTATCAAGCATTAAGAATGAATTTTAAGGAAAATGGTAGAAAAAAAACAAAGTTTAAACAAAATCCCAAAAAAAACTATACTCAAGTTCTAAAATGGTGAACATGCCCAGGTTGATAATTCTTTTTATCAATTGGAAGAATTAAGGGTTATATTCCAGAGTATGTTCTATTATTTCAGAACATAATTAGAAATTTCTCGTAAAATTTGTTACATTTTTTCCAATTTTTTACTATTTTTTTTCATTGGGGTAGCTTTGAAGGGTTGATAATTCTGTTTGTTAATTAGAAAAATTAGGGTGCATATTTCAGAGTAAAAATCATCATTCTAGAACTGAATTATAACATTTTTATAGAACCACTTTAGGACTTGATTAGGATTTTTTTACAGAATTTGATAAATTTTTTCAGATTTTTTTTTTCCTATTTTCCTGAGGGGAGGTTTTTGGAGGTTAATAATTCTTGATATTAAATAAAAAAAACTAGGAGTCATATTTCTGAGAATATTCCATCAGTTTAGAACTTGATTAGGATTTTTTTATAGAATTTGATAAATTTTTTCAGATTTTTTTTTACAATTTTTCTGAGGGGAGGTTTTTAGGGGTTGATAATTCTTGTTATTATATACAAAAATTAGAAGGCATATTCCTGAGTATGTTTTACAATTTAAGAACTTGATTAGGATTTTTTTATAGAATTTCATAAATTTTTTCAGATTTATTTTTTTTCTATTTTCCTAAGGGGTGGTTTTTAGGAGTTGATAATTCTTTTTGTCAATTGAAAAAATTAGGCGGCATATTCCTGAGAATGTTACACCACTTTAGAACTTGATTAGCATTTTTTTACAGAATTTGATAAATTTTTTAAGATTTTTTTTCCTATTTTCCTGAGGGGAGGTTTTTGGAGGTTAATAATTCTTGATATTAAATAAAAAAACTAGGAGGCATAGTTCTGAGAATGTTCCACCAGTTTAGAACTTGATTAGGATTTTTTTGTAGAATTTGATAAATTTTTTCAGATTTTTTTTTACTATTTTCCTAAGGGGAGGTTTTTAGGGGTTGATAATTTTTGTTATTATATACAAAAATTAGAAGGCATATTCCTGAGTATATTTCACATTTTAAGAACTTAATTAGGATTTTTTTATAGAATTTGATAAATTTTTTCAGATTTATTTTTTTTCTATTTTCCTGAGGGGTGGTTTTTAGGAGTTGATAATTCTTTTTGTCAATTGAAAAAATTAGGCGGCATATTCCTGAGAATGTTACACCACTTTAGAACTTGATTAGCATTTTTTTACAGAATTTGATAAATTTTTTAAGATTTTTTTTCCTATTTTCCTGAGGGGAGGTTTTTGGAGGTTAATAATTCTTGATATTAAATAAAAAAACTAGGAGGCATATTTCTGAGAATGTTCCACCAGTTTAGAACTTGATTAGGATTTTTTTGTAGAATTTGATATATTTTTTCAGATTTATTTTTTTTTCTATTTTCCTGAGGGGAGGTTTTTGGGGGTTGATAATTATTATATACAAAAAATAGAAGGCATATTTTAAAATACGTTTCACAGTTTAAAAACTTGATTTGAATTCTTTTGTAGAATTTGATAAAAATTTTCTGATTTCATTTCTATTATTTTCCTTAGATGTGGTTTTTAGGGGTTGATAATTCTTGTTATTATATGAAAAAATGTAATTCACATTCCTGAGTATGTTTCATAATTTAGGAACTTGATTAGAATTTTTTTATAGAATTTGATAAATTTTTTTCTATTATTTTCATTAGGGGTGGTTTTTAAGGGTTAATAATTCTTTTGTTCAATTTGAAATATAAAGGGTCATATTCTTGAGTATGATCCACCATTTTATAACTTGATTATAATTTTTTTCTATACTTTGAGTAATTTTTTCTCATATCTTTTCTATTATTTTCCATATAAATTGCAATTTCAAAGTTCGTAAAAATTCTGCAAAATGTAATGAAGGACTTTTCAGGTTAGTTTCTTATGTACTGAAAATGATATTATTTATATTGAATTATTATCGAATAAGAAAAGAGCGTTATTGCGTAAATTTTACGACTTTTCTATTAAATCAAGTCTGGGATCGAACAAATCCTTTCTCTCGTGGTATAACGCAACCGTTTAAGTTGTTGGCGCGTTGTACCGCACAGGCCGATACCAATGCGATGATCGTGGCATCTTGCGAGACGCGAAGAAAGGAGTGCGTTCAATCAGCAAAGTTATTTGTTTATCTCGTTTATTGCGAAAGCCACGGGAGAAAAAGAGATACCTGCCAACCAACTTGAAAGATTGAAAGAAACGGAGAAAGATTCCGCGCCGCAGTTGTAAAAGGCCGCACGTTCCCCTCAAGCAGGAATTCGAAAATTTCTCACTCAATTCTGAAAATGTCACGCTCCAGACCCGTGTGCGTTTCACACACTTTATATTTTACTTTTCTCCATTATTCGAATAGAAAATCATTTTTTTTTTTGCTTATCACTTTTCTTTCTTTTAAAATGCTCAAAAAAATATAAGGAATACTTCTATTTCAGGACAATCTTTTATAATTTTAATATTAAAAAAGTTATTAATTAAAAATTGTATAACTTTTAATCAGCCAAAGAAAATTCAATTACCCAAAAGCTAAAACGAACTTATCTGTGTTCTTTTCAAGATTCTAAAAGACATGAAGTTGACAGTTAATTTCTTGATATTTAATTTCAATAAATTATAAATGTAAACAGTGGAAATTTCTGCTAGTAAACAAATCAACATTGTTGCGCGCGCATGTCCATCTAAGAGGGAAGTTGATTTGTTTACTAGCATAAATCTCCAATGTTTACGTTTATAATTTATTAAAATTAAATATCAAGAAATTAACTGTCAACTTGATTTCTTTTGGAATCTTAAAAAGAACACGAATAAGTTCGTTTTAGCATTTGTGTCATTGAATTTTTTTCGGCTGATTAAAAGTTATATAATTTTTATTAAATAACTTTTTTAATATATTAAAATTACATTACATTTTTCGAAATTTCAATTTTCGTAAACTATTTTGATCTAAATATTTATGTTCTTTAACTGTTCTTTCAATGGAAAAATAAAGCAAGAGATAAGATTAAGATTGAGAGAGACATCTGATTTAGTGAAATGAGAAGACAGATAAATTAAAGGGCGTCAGTGGTGCATTAATTGTTATCATCGGGCGTAATAATTAATTAGCGGGCATCGATTGTTCTGTTCGAATGCAGCAGAAATCGCAAACTAAGCTCCGAGTCATTGAAAGGAACTAAGGAAGCAGTACCTGAAAAGCATTAATCCACAACAATGACAGGCTCTGTCCGGTCCAGTCTGTAAATCATCATTTTTGTCCTTAGGGGCATTCGCCTATAAAGGAAAATTATTGGATGCACCTGTCTGTTCAAATCCACCACTATAAATTAAATCTGATTTCTTCATTTTCAGATTGAATTGTTGCAGTTTTTTTTTCAATCTGACGTCAAAAATGGGTCAATTATTATTAGGGGTGGTAAAGTCGACTTCGACTTTCGACTAAAGTCGACTTTGTGTACTTATCGAAAGTCGACTTTTAATATTTTCTAACCACAAATAATGGAAAAGTCGAAGTCGAAAGTCGATTTTATTCGACTTTTTTTCGATTTTTCGAAATCGACTTTAATTTGTAGAATAAAGTCGAAGGTCGAAAGTCGACTTTCTGGTGAAGTCGAACAACCCTAATTATATATTCTAATTTAATTCGAGAGCAGAATTTTCATCACTGACAGTAGATTCATTACACAAATTGATAAGTATATTTAAAAAATATTGTCGAATATTTAGGAAACGATTATATTGTAAAATACATTTTCGAGCGTTGTGCAGGGGCCCATTAAAATTCCCCATAGCAGAAGATAGCAGGACTTAAGCATATGCTGATCTGGAAATTCTCGAAATAGGGCAAAAGCTCAGGTCTGAGTTAACGAGATGAAATAAGAATAAGAGTGGCTGGAGGTCGAGATCATTGATTTTCGCAGAGTCCACTCGTCGTTCTGGACGAAGATTAACCGCAAGGTTGCGGTCGAGGAAGAAATAAGAAAGGTAAATAAAGAAAAAAAGTTGGGAAAAAAAAAGAATCAGAAGAGGAGAAAAAGTCGGAACGAAGAAGAGAAAA
Organism: Ganaspis brasiliensis; assembly: GCA_037103525.1. NCBI lineage: Eukaryota > Metazoa > Arthropoda > Insecta > Hymenoptera > Figitidae > Ganaspis > Ganaspis brasiliensis. The sequence goes on from JAZKLR010000704.1 coordinate 196,683, forward strand.
GTTCTATCGACGATCTATCTGTACATCTTTGAATTACACTGACATTTCCCTGAAAGCATTCAGGTCTTTTTAGTTTTGTCCCCTTTCTCGAGAGTCTTTCCTCGTCCCCACTCTTTTCATTATACCTCCTCTCGCTCGGCTCTGTATCTCTTTATCTTGTTGGTAAACCTAATTAACGATTCCATGGAGACAGACACGTGGGCTCCGGGTATTTCATGATTACTGTCGTCGCCTTTATTACACACATGTATACAATTGAAAACATTAGTCTGGTTTAAAAATGCACTTAGAGAGGAAATTTTTCAAAAAAATTTAAAATTTCCTCAGAATTACCGTCATTACGTCATCGTCATTACTGTTACCGTCATTACCATTACTGAGGTACTATTGTGGTCATTACCTTTACAGTGAACACCGTTACCGTCATGACTGTTACCGTTACTGTTATTACATTTTTTTATTACTATGAAATCCGTTATGTATACATTAACGATCCTCCATTACGATACTTGAAAACCGTAACCGTCATTACCACTGCTGTTTCTGACTACCATTGCTGTCATTATCGTGACCGTTATTATCATTACTGTCGTACCGTTAACTGTTGTTGTCGTAATTACATTTACCGTCATTACTGTTACCGTGAAATCCATTACAATATAGCCTAAAGCACAATGAATCGTAATCATTAATCCTTCATCGTAATAATGAGAGGAAGCAGGACACAGATATATGTCTGTCCTACTTCCTCTCATTCTTACGATTAAGGATTAGCGATTACGATTCATTGTGCGTTAGACTAATCGTAAGAATGAGAGGAAGTAGGACAGACATATATCTCTGTCCTGCTCCCTCTCATTCTTAGGGCGCAATTACATGTCTGCGTCGAACGCTGCGTTTTTGCGTTGAATAGTAAGAGAGAGAAAGACAGAAATATAGTCACATCTTTGTCACTTTCAACATTCAACGCAAAAACGCAGCGTTCGACGCTGACATGTAATTGCGCCCTAAGGATTAGTGATTACGATTCATTGTGCGTTAAGCCTAAAGCACAATGATGTCTGTCCTACTTCCTCTCATTCTTACGATTAGCCTAAAGCACAATGAATCGTAATCGCTAATCCTTAATCGTAAGAATGAGAGGAAGCAGGACAAAGATATATGTCTGTCTTACTTCCTCTCATTCTTATGATTAAGGATTAGCGATTACGATTCCATGTGCGTTAGGCCATTAAGGATTAGCGGTTACGATTCATTGTGCGTTAGGCTTTAGGCTTATGATTTGTGACAATAAATCAGGGCCGTAAAGTTACGCGTAACTTCTAATATTGACGTAAATTACGTGAAAATGTAATTTACGTAAAAACATAGATTTAGGGTGAAATCACATGGATCCGTCACATGTTGCGTCGTAATGAGATAGAAAAAGACACAGATATGTTTCTATCTCTTTCTATCTCATCACAACGCAACGTTTGACGCATCCATGTGATTTCACTCTAAATGTAAAAGAATATGTCGAACAACTGTTTGTTGTTATTTATTGCTACCATTTCCCTTTCTTAGGATAAAGCAGAGTTTCAACCACCAAAAACTCATGGGTTTTTTCTTCTTGGTATTTTTAGAATAGTTACCACAAAGCGGAAATTATAAAATAAGGAATGTTTGTTTACTTAAATACAGATTACCGCCATCTTTGAAACGTAAATCATATTTTGTAAAAATAAACAAATTTAACCTAAAAATCTCGAAAAAGTCAATATACAGAAAAGTCACTCAATTCAGCGATATTATAATAACATTTTCTGAGTCGATTTTCTTATCTAAAACTTTCTTGAACCAGTGATTTCAATTCGAGGAAGAGAAGAGAAGAGACGGTGAAAGTAAGAGGGACATGAAAATGTGGGAGTAGAGAGGGTGGATATCCGACTCTCTTTCTTTATCATTTCCTTTTTTTCGAAAGCCCTTCAGGTTAGCATCTCCTTCGTAGTTGAAATACAAAATGAAATATGAAATAATGGTGCGCACTCGCGGCTGGCTAAAGGCACGGGCGCACCCATATCTACGCCCCCATACTGTATGCATCTATCTACCTAGATGTTTATACACACACACACTCTGCTTTTAACTAAAAATTAACCGGAAATTTTTTTTTATTGCGAACAAACGCAGTTCAATAGAATTTCAAACACAGTCCGTAATCGTACATAACCTCAAAACTTATTGGAATTGTTCGAAAATTTTCGATTCTGGTACAATTAATAAATTTTATTGTATCATAATTTTATCCTATACATATATTTAAATAAAATGGGTCATTCTATTTGGATATAATATTTAAAAAAATAAATATAAATATATCGAATGAATAAAAATACAAATGTATTATAAAATAGAAATAAAATTTTTGATATTATAAAATGAAATGGATTTTTTTTTTAAAGAACAGTTAAATGACAAGACAAACTTTTTGGTCAACAATAAGTGGATTTAAATTTAATATTTCTGGGCGCGCGGTCTCCCGCGGTGATTCATCATCACACCCGCGCACTTTAGGAGCGAGCGTCCCACAATGTACACATTACACATGTGTATGCGATGTCCTCGTTAAGTATTCTAATGGATCCGTGTTCCTTGCTTAATTTTATCCCTCCCCCCGCTCCCCCGGGGGCCAACCCTTGTACCCTTTCTGTTCCTCCTCCTTTAACAAAGTTCCCTTCCTCTCTCAAGAGTCCGACAACTTCATTAATTTCGTCCCTTTTCTGGGAGATGATATCTTCCTGTTTTCAAAACATCATAATTGCAGGACAGTTTAATCGCTTCGACATTATCAGAGAACGGGATATTTACATTCTCTCGATTATTGCCTTTTTTCCATTTATTATAATCAAAGTAAAAAAAATTTTATTTGAGGTTAAAATTTATATATATTTTTATAATTTTTTATTTTTTTTATTTTAAATTCACTTTTTTTATTTAAATAGTAAAAATTTGTTAATTTTTACTGTTTTAAAAAAAATGGTCAAGAGAATCAGCAAAAATCCCCCCTACCCCGTTACTAGAAAAAGACATCCGCCATTTTGAATTTTAAAAATTAGATTTCAGGTTTTTAATCATGCAAAAACTCGAATAACAATATTCAAACAATTTTGTTTGATTATTAAGAAAATTTGGCACAAAAGTCTAAATTAGAAATTAAATTTTGAAATAAATGAAGTTAAAAAAATTTGAATTGACAAAAAGTGTAATATATAAAAATTTGATTTAATTAAAATTAGAATAATTAAATTTTTGAATTGATTAAAATTCCAATCAGTTAAAATTGGATTATTTGGAATTAAATAAATTAAAATAATTAAAGTTAGAAGTAATAAAATTGGAATGATTTAAAATTGTTTTAATTGAAATTAAAATAAATTAAAATTTGAATTAATTGAAATGAGAAAAATAATATTTTTTATTACTTTTCTTTAAAGTGAATTAAAAGTTGAATTAAATAAAATTTAGATTAAATGAAATCGGAATGAATGGAAAAAAGTTTGGAATTGGAATGGAAAAAATGAAGAAATTAAATTGAATTAAAATTTAACTTAATTGAAATTAAAATAAATTAAAATTTGAAATAATTAAAATGAGAAAAATAATATTTTTTATTTATTCCCTTTAAAGTAAATTTAAAGTTAAATTAAATAAAATTTAGATTAAATAAAATCGGAGTGAATAAAAAAAAAGATTGGAATTGGAATAGAAAAAAATAAAGAAATTAAATTGAATCAAAATTTGATTTAATTAAAATTAAAAAAAATGCAAATTTAAGCTAATTGAAATTAGAGCCCATTAATTAATATATTAAAGTTAATTAAAATTTGGAATAACTAAAATTAAAAGCAATTAAAATGTGAGGTAATTTTAATTAAAAGCAATTAAAATTTGTGCTAATTTTAATTAGAACCAATTAAAATTCAGATTAATTGAAAACTAGAATCAATAAAAAAATTTAATTAGTTGACATTAGAATAATTTAAAACTTGATTGAATGCAATTGGGAATAATAAAAAAATTATTTGATTTGGATTAAAAAAAGAATTAAGAAATTAAAGTGAATCAAAATTTTATTTAATTGAAATTAATGAAATTAAAGTCTATTTAAATTTTAATTAATTGAAATTAAAGCCCATTAAAATTAGATGAATTAATATTTGGAATAATTAATACATTAAAATTAAATAAAATTTGATATAACTAAAATTAGAACCAATTAGAATTTGAGCTGATTTTAATTCGAACTAATTAAAATTTAGATTTAAAACTAGAATCAATCGGTTTTGAGAAAAATTAGAACGAATAAAAATTTTCAATTATTTGACATTAGAATAATTAAAATTTTGATTAAATGAAATTGGAATTAATAAAAGAATTAGAGTAAATTAAAATCTAAAATAACTAAAATAATAACCAATTTAAAATTTAAATAATTAAAAATAAAATAATTTAAAACTATAATAGAAATTAAAATAAATAATACGATTAATTGATCGATGTTGAAATCAATGACAAGAATGTTTTGATTCGCCGAAATAGGAATAAACTAAAATTTAAATTTATTCAAATTAAGAGTAGAATTAGAATCAATAAAAATTTGTAATTAAGAAAATATGATATACGAAGAAATTAGAATAATTAAAATTTGAAAGAATTGAAATAAGAATAATAAAGATGGATTAAAATTAATTAAAATGGATTAATATTTGGATTTTAATTAAAATTAGAATCAATTAATTGTACAACTAAAATTAGATTAATAACAATTTTGATTAATCGAAATTATCACCAACTAAAATTTGGTATTATTAAACTTAGAATCGATTAAATTCGGACTGATTGAATTTACAGTGAATTAAAATTTGGATTCAATTAAGATTTACTGGTATAATTATAGAGTAATACAATTTTAACCGATGAAAAAAAAAATGAATTGAAATTTAAATGACCAGTTAAAAATCGAACAATATCTATTGATTGGGTTTCCTTTATTTAAACTTATTTCAACAACTTTCAGTTCTCACATAAATCACGCTTATTTATGAACTGGAACGTAAAATGCATCTGCCTCAGGGCATAATGAGATATTTATATATAACTTAATCATACCCTTACCCTTAATTGCCATTTACTAATTTTCTTAAGTGATCCATGAGATACGACTGCATTAAAACTAGAGCGTAAACTCGTATTTTATCTCAACAAAATAATTATACTCCACACATTATAAGCGTATAAATCTACATTCCACTGATAAACCTCTTTATAGTTTTCTTCTGACAAAATTCTCTTTCTTTTTTCTGCATTCTTTTCAAACGGATTCAGCATCATGGTAAGATGAAAATTAAAAAAAAAACATTTAATTAGTATTACAATTAAATAAAATAGAAAAAATTTATTAAACAATATATATTTATTTATGGTAAATTTGTTAAGAGGTAAAGCCACTGTAAACGCAAAAAAAACACGTTTCTTTAAGAATTTTTATTTTTTAATGGAAGGAAAGGGAATACATTTATAATATTTTGGGAAGTTATTATTTACATATTGAAGTAAAGAATGACAAATTTTCAATGAAAAATATTTCAAAATGGCGGCACTGGAGCCATTTTTGTAATGCATGTTTTCTTGGAGGAACTTCACGGCACGCAGCGAACAGAGTGCAAAATTTAATCTAGAACAAATTTTTTTTTTAATCAACCTGTCGCCAAATAATTTTCACATGTATTTTTCTAAAAAATAACAATACTTCAACTTTTATTTTTCCATTAAAAGTGCAAAACTATTAATTTGATATGATAAAAACAAAAATAATAATTAACAATAATAAAATTCTATGTGCCTTTTCAATTTACAGTTAAAAAAAAAGGTCATGAAAATTATTATTATCATTATTACTCAACTGTCAGGAAATGAAAGGAGGATCGTCATGTGACTGAACCTAAATAATAACAGAAAATACTCTAACCTTAAACTTTACAATTGAAAGTGCTAAATTACTAACTTAATTTTATGTTTCAATATAATATTAATAGTTAAATATAATTAAATTAATTAAATAAACAAAAGCAATGAAAAACATTGTTATTATTACTCATTCATACAAATCTGCAGAAGATTGACACGTGAAGCACACTAAATAAACACACACCACTTTTCTTATAAAATTAAAACACTATTAACCAATAAACACTTCACTGATTGTTTTTAAAAAAACACTTATCTCAAAAATTAAATTAAAAATTTCAATTAAATATTACAAAATTACAAAATAAAAAGAGAACAACTAACCTAAAATATTATTTTTAGCAAACTACCATCAAAATAACAACAAAAAACTATCGATAAATATCGAAGATATTGCTGACCAATGAGAGAGCGAAAAAGGGTCTTAAGCCTAAAGCACAATGAATACGGTTACGGGAGCAGGGCATGAGATAAAAAAGGACAGAGACTGTTTCTGTCCTTTTCTGTCTAATGCTTTGGTCCCGTACGCGTATTCAATCTGCTTTTAGGGCTTTACACGTCTGAAGTTTGTCGAAAGCTATTTCTTTCATAAATTTCAAGGTCAAACCTAATTTTTAAATTACGGTCAACTTAATTAGAACTATTATAATTATAAATTCCCAAAATAATAAAATGTCATGTAGAGTACGTTTGAAATTAAATTTTAATATTTCACTATAAAAATTGTTATAAAAATCAGAAAGTCGAAATCGAAAACTATCGATTGTATCTACTGACCAATAAGAGGTCACGAAAGGGTGTTACACGTCTGAAGTTAAACACAACGTCTATTCATTTTTAGGATAGGATTGTTTAAATTAATTTATCGAAAATCCTCAACTTGTTTCTTTTTGAAATGTTATTATAAGGATGTAGGAAAAAAACCAATTAAGAATATTGAAAATTGTTCAAGTTATGCTGCGTGCCGATTTTGAGAAAAACGCGTTGGCGTTACACCACTTTAGACGAATAAATTCAAGCTCTTTTTTCGATTGTTTTTTTTTTTTTAAGAAACAGTAAGAGAATAATAATATTATAGATATTATCATCTAAGCCAACAAAAAAATAATTTTAAAAAATTCTACAGTGGCCATACCCCTAAATGCAGTTGATTAGAAGATTGATTTAAATTTTTAATACTTAAATTGGAACGTAATTATAAATTGTCCGCAAATTCAGCTTGACTTGAAGTCTGAGAATAATTCGTTGCAATGTTTGGTTTTTTTACAGGAAAGAAATGGCGAGGACTGACACCACAAGACAGAAGGCCCTACGTGGAGGAGGCTGAGAGACTGAGAGTGATTCACATGCAGGAGCACCCGAACTACAAGTACAGGCCGCGGCGGAGGAAACACGCAAAAAGGGCCCCCGGGGCCCCCTCCTCACCTCCATCAGCGACAAACGCCCCTGGAAGTAGGACCAACCCTAATACTGCCAACATCCATCATTCCATGTGAGTTAGTCCACAGAGTCCTCCTCGCACAATGAATAATTCATGAAGATATAAACGACTGCCAAAAGTAAACCGAAACTAGTATTTTTAGATCCGAGCCCCGTATTCTTTCTTCTATCCTTTACAAATTTATACAAACTATTTGCATTATTAAATCGGTTCCCTAAACTTGGCGCGGTAATAAATACTCATTTCATTTAGCATTGGTTCGCTACCGAATGGGGGGGTTTTTTTTTTTTAATGAAAATATTTTATTTTCGACTATTGGTAACAAAGGGACTGTTATTTATCGACGTGGGTGAGGTGGAGAATTTTTCGTTACCGACTGTCGGTAAATTTTTGACTGTTTAGGTGACTTGAAAATTATAGTAGAATCTTTTTATTGTCTTGTGGTGTTTAAATCCACGTGGCAGGATATTTTTTTGATAGGAAAGTTTCCGAGAAGATTCCGGATGTCCTGTAAAAAAGTCTTCTGTATAAGAAGAAAATCTTATACCGGAATGTTCAAAAAAAATTTTGAGGAGGTTTAATCAAAATCTCTAAGGATTGACAAGAGATGCTTCCGAAAGAATCTTAAAAGAAGCACAAGGGGCACTGAAAAAATATTCTTTTTTTAAAATCTATTAAAAATTTTCTTAGAAATGTGATGGCTTTGTCACATTTGGGATATTTTTTAATTACAAAAATTATTATTAAAAACACTAACACAGTTCCAAAAATTTTCATTAAAAAACTTTTTTTTCAAAAGCTGCTATTTCTGTCAAAAAAAAAAAAGAAAAAATCTTTTATATAAGGGTTTTGGAAAGGTAATAGATATTCTAAATTAGAATTTAATAAGCTTTCCAAATTTTTAAAAGCCAATTTTCTATCTTAATTTTTAACCAAGATATCGTGGTTTTAATTGAGTTGTGTTTTTCGATCAGCTCCAATTGATCGGATTAACAGTTTCCGACGGTGGAGTAGCCTTTTCAAATAATTATTAACGGACTGTATAATAAATTTTATTCAGCTGATAATATTTATACAAATTTTTTAAATCTTAACTTTTTCTCGCATAGGTCTAAAATGGACAGCTATCAAGGAATGTCTCAGATGGCTTGGGGTGGACATTCACCGATTTCCTCTCTTTATCATCCTCAGCAGCAACAGAATATTCAAGAATACAAGTCGGAAAATAATTCTATTTATGGAAGTCCATACACGCCGATTATTCACACACCAGATATAACTCCTGTGGCTAGTCCTGAACCAGATGGTAATTTTATTATTTATATTTCTGTGTACTTCGACTATTTTAATTATTTTATCTTTTAACTTCAGAAGAAAATAATAAGATTTTGATTTTGCTTCGTCCTTAACACGATTCGACATCATCGGGCGGAATTTGTTTTATTAAAATTCTTCCTCGACAAAAATGCAACGATCAGAAAAGAAATTAGATTCAATTTAGTTGTAAAGAATAAAGAAAAGGATCAATAACTAAATTAGGATTTACGGTAACGTCCACCTAGTTGAACAATTAAATGCCAAACGTAGAATGATGCCACGAGTGTCTTGTCTTCAAGAGTCCCTACTTCCGCGACACTAGCGCCATGAGAGTTTGTGGTACTAGTCCGATTACCGACTGTCGGTAATATATCGACCGCTGTATTTTGGCTTCCTCTTTGGAACTTTGGGGAAGTTTTTGGAACCAAAATAAAACCTCTTGTGGCAAAACCAACTCAGCTTAGGATAAGATTTCCTTAAAACTGTTCCAGTTTCTCCAAGAGCTTTTATTTACAATTATTATTATTTGCAGCAGATGGACATATGCCTTCGTCTCAGAATCCGGACCAGGACCGAGATATGATGGAAGGCACATCAAAACAACACACCGATCTCAATGAACAAACGAAGCGTTACTCTTTTATGAACGAAAGTCAAATGCATCCGCCGCACAGCGGAGTGAGCATATCCTCTTGTCCAAGTGCTGGAAGTTATACTGATACCCTGACATACAAAAAGGTAAGAATCAATTTTAAAAAATTTATTTCCCTGACGATTTTGTTGGGAAAATGAAAATCTTCTTTTTTAACAGGTGGGTTATTTAAATTTCGAGAGGCAGAGTTCGAGTATAGCAGCGGTGGGTATAGCGAACGGGATGATGGTCTCCTGCAACAAATTGAGATCTGGATTCGAAAATGTTGGATCAGTCACTGGAACTTTCTATCCTCCAGTCGCATCACCTCACGATCAGTCTCTTCATTACAGTACTGCTCCATCAGTCAAATCGAATTACCCAATACAATCTGGAGTTGACACTGGATACAGTTCAGTTCCGTGCAACAGGCTTGCAAGTTTGGGTTTACGAATGAGCGAAGGTTGCTCTGGTAATTTTCAATTAATTATTAAAAATGGACTTATTGGCACTAGATAATTTTAATTCCTTCCTTATCCACGACTGATAATAATGTATTCTGCTTAACCGACAGTTGATAAAACATCCCACTCACTCGACAGATGATAATTACTTTTTTTTTCGTAAATAACAAATGATTTTCGCCTTTATTTCTACCGATAGATTGTAATTCCGTCTTTATTTCTATTGGCAAATTATAATTCTGACTTCTTTTGAACTGACACATGAGAATTTCAACTCTCTTTTAACCGATCGATGTTAATTTCGCCTCTTTTCCAATCGATAAATGGTAATTCGGTTTTCCACTTTACCGACAGGTGATAATTAGGCGATCTTTTAAATTCTGAGGTGATTCCTGTTTTGCTTTTTATTGACAGATAATAATCCTGATCTCTTCTTTACCTACCGGTGATAATTCTGCTTTCCCTTCTAAGAGTCAGACCAATTGTAATTCGAATTATAATTCTGTCCTCCATTAAACTAGCAGAAGTTAATTTAGACTCTCTCTTGACCGATCGATGTTAATTCCGCCTGTTTATACTTTTTGCAAGTTCATTAATTTATATTAAAAGAATAATATTTATAATTTTAATATTTAAATAAATGTTAATAAATTTAAAATTACAGTTAAAAATCTTTTTCAAATTAATATTAATAATTTATCACACCGAATTCGAGAAAACCTCGCTCGAAATAAAATAATAATTATTATAATAATTATCCCTTTAAAATATAATAATAAATTAATTTTTATTTCTGTATAAATTATTGCTATTCAAATTCTTATTAATATAATTATCCCATATTCTGCTATAGAAATTAATACAAATCCTCCTCTTATATATAATTTCAAAAATAATATAAAATGTGAAAAGATTTATTGAAGTAAATGTTAAGAAAAGATTTATAGTTATAGTTATTAAATTTATTAAATAAATTAATTTAAAATTGATTTTAATTAAAGTTATGAATATTAAACTTATAATTTAAATTGTTAAAATAATTAAGAGGAATGAAAATTAAATAAGTATGAATAAAGCAAGTTTTACTTAAATAGAACAAAATATATAAAATTTTAGAATTAAAAAAACTTTAAGGAAATAATTGAAATTTAAAACAAAAATACAGATTTTGCAAATTAATTGAAAAATAAAGACAACAATTAATAATTGGGCAAAATAATTTCAAAATCACAGAAATATGATAAAATTAAAGAAATCAATTGAATTTTAAGAAAAATACATTAAAAAACTTATAAATTATTTTGAAAAACGAAAATAATTAAAAAAAGTGGAAAAGGATTGAAAACTTATCAAATTAATTGAAAATAAAATAATTGAATTTTAAGTAAAATAATTGAAAATATTAGAAATTAATTGAAAAAATTACAGAATATATATTAAATAGTAGAAATAAACTGAAATTTCAGAATTTTTTTTTTCAAAATTATAATAACGAATTAAAATAATTAAAAATTAGACAAATTGGAAAAGAGAATGTTATTATTAACGAAAAAATGGAGATTGTAATTAATAATGAATAACATTTATTAAAAATTAAAGAAAATGGAATTGCACAAGAAGGAAATTAGGAAAAAATAATTTAAAACTAATTAAATTTTGAGAAAAATAAATGAAAAAATTATAAAATATATATGAAATAAGTAAAATAATTTAAAAATGATTTTAAAAATTGAAAATTAAAGACGATAATTTAGAATTTTTATAATAAAGGGATTTGAGCTCGTGATTTTACTAACATAAGTGAATAAAAATAAATAGTTGAAAATTTTAAAAACTGATTCCATAATAATTCAAATAATTTAAAAGTAGAAGAATTAACTAGAAAAATTTAAACACCATAATTTAAAATTAAGAAAAATAATTGAAAATTTAGAAAAATAATCGAATAATAATCAAAATGCTTAAAAATTGGAGAGAATACTTCTGAAATGACAAAAATAATTAAAAATTGGAAAAAACTACTAAAATTTGAGATAATTAATTAAAAATTGAAAGAAAGAATTGAAATTTGAGAAAATTAATCAAAAATTTAAGAAAATAATAATTAAAGTATAATGAAAATAATTAAAAATTGAAGAATATAATTGTAAGATGGTGTAAATAATTGAAATTTTAAAAAAATAATTATTAAATTAAATAAACAATAGAAAATTTGAAAGAATTAGATGAAAATTGAAAAAAATAATTAAAATTTGAGAAATTAAATTGAAAATTCAGGATATTAATTAAAGTATAATGAAGATAATTAGAAATTGAAGAGGATGGTACAAATAATTGAAAATTAAAGAAAATAATTGTAAATTCATATAAATAGTTAAAAATTGAAGATATTAATTTAAAATTTTAGATAAATAATTAAAATCTTTGGAATCAATTAAAAAATATTCAGAATAACATAAAAATTGAGAAAATAATTTAAAATGAAAAAAAAATAATAAAAAAATGAAGATTTGAGAAAAATAATGATTTAAGGCATTCAAAAGTGAAGAAAAGAATATAATACACTTGAGATAATAATTGAAAATTAATTAAATTAATTGAAAAATAATTAACATACCTCATTAAAAAGTGGAAAAAATAATTGCAAAATTATAAAAATAAATTAAAATTAAGAAAAAATAATAGAAAAATTGATAGAATTAACTAAAAATTGAAGAAAATAATTGATATTTGAGTAAAATAATAAAAAATCTTGGAAATTAATTGAAGAATAATGAAAATAATAAAAAATTTAAGGAAGTGCTTACAAAATGGTAAAAATAATTATAAATTGAAGAAAACTACTTAAAGTTCAGATAATTAATTACAAATTGAAAAAAATAATTGAAATTTAAGAAAATTAATTTAAAATTTAGGACATTAATTCAAGTATAATAAAAATAATTAAAAATTGGAGAAGATATAAATAATTGAAAAATTAAGAAAATAATTGTAAAGTCATAAAAGTATAGTTAAAAATTGAAAAAATTAATTTAAATTTTGAGATATATAATTTAAAATTTTTGAAGTAATTAAAAAATATTCAGGATAATATAAAATTTGTGAAAATAATTGGCAATGGAAAAAAATAATAAAATAATGAAGATTTGAGAAAAATAATTGAAAAATGATTTAAAAATGGTGAAAAGAATATAATATATTTGAGATAATAATTGAAAATTAAGGGAATTAGTTGAAACATAATTGATATACTTAATTAAAAAGTGGAAAAAATAATTGCAAAATGATAAAATAAATGAAAATTAAATAAAATAATAGAAAATTTGAGAAAATTAATTGAAAATTTAGGACATTAATTGAAGTATAATAGAAAAAATTATAAACTGGAGGAGATAATTTTTAGATGGTAATAATAATTGAAAATTGAAGAAAATAATTGTAAAATGATATAAATAATTAAAAATTGGAGAAAATAATTTAAAATCTGAGATAAGTAATTGAAATTTGTTGACTTAATTAAAAAACATTCAGAACAATATAAATTTTGTGAAAATAATTGAAAATAGAAAAGTGAAGACAATAATATAATATATTTGAGATAATAATTGAAAATTAAGGGAATTATTTAAAAAATAATTAATACACTTAATTAAAAAGAAGAAAAAATTATTGTAAAATGATCAAAATTTACTAAAAATTGACAAAATAATTTATATTTGAAAAAATTAATTTCAAATTTAAGGCATTAATTGAAGAATAATGGAAATAATTAAAAATTGGAGAAAATAATTGTTAGATGGTATAAATAATTAAAAAATGAAGAAAATAATTGTAAAATTATATAAATAATTATAAATTGGAGAATATAATTTAAAATCTGAGATAAGTAATTGAAATTTGTTGACTTAATTAAAAAATATTCAGAATAATATAAAATTTGTGAAAATAATTAAAAATAGAAAAAAATAATAAAAAAATTGATGATTTGAGAAAAATAATTGAGATTGAAAAGTAAAGAAAATAATATAATATATTTGAGATAATAATTGAAAATTAAGGGAATTATCTGAAAAATAATTAATATACCTAATCAAAAAGTGGAAAAAATAAATGTGAAATGATAAAAATAAATGAAAACTGGAATAAATAATAGAAAATTTGAGAAAATTAATTGAAAACTTAAGAAAATAAATGAAATTTAAGAAATGTACTTACCGCATTAAAAATTTAGGAATATTAAAAATAATTAAAATTTGAATTAAATAATTGCAAAATGATAACAGTAATTGAAAATAGGAGAAAATAATTGAAATTCTAGAAAAATAATTAAAAATCTAGGAATTTAATTGAAGAATAATGAAAATAATAAAAAATTGGAGAATATATTTGTAAATTTATAAAAACAATTGAAATCTTGAGAAACTAATTGTAATTTGTGAAAAATAATTAAAATTTGAAATATTATTATATTGTGTAAAAATTATTGAAAAATGACAAAAGAAATTTAAAGTAAACAGATACAATAATAAATAAATAATAAAATTGATATTTAATGATGAAGAAAATAATTAAAACTGTAAAAATTTTATTTAAAAAAAAAATAAAGGTAGAAATTTGCGTAAAATAAATTGAAAATGTAGGGCAAGAATTGAATAATAATTAATATAATTAAAAACTGCCGATAATTTTTAAAAAAGTGATGAAAATATTTTAAAGTAGTAGTAAATAATTGGAATCATAGTAGAAAAGGATTACTAAGAAATAAGAATTGAAGACATTTTTTAATTATTTCAAATTTATTATGCTTAAAACGTGGATTGGTTGAATAGTTAATTAATTCAAGTTCAAATTTATTGAAGTTTGAGAAAATAAAAATTGGTATACATTTAAAACCTGATAAAATTTTGAATGGATGAAAAAATTTTAAAACAGAAAAAAAACATCTAGTGACAAATTTCAGGTTTTGACAGAATGAATAAATGAATGAAACTTGTAAATTATTATTTATTATTACATTTTCCTCTTGACCAATCAATGACAATTTCGAGTCTTTTTTAACTGATAGATGATCTATGCCTTACTTTCCATTAACAGATACAAGAATCTAGTCTTCTTGGACAGATAATAATTTTGCTTCCCTAGCTAACTGATAATAATACACATATCTTTTTATCCAACCGACGATATTACAGTCTTCCTTTTAACCGACAGATGATAATATTGATTTTTTCTTTACCTACCTATGATAATTGAGTTACCCTTTTATCCGACATATGTTAATATTGATTTCTCCTTTACCTACCTATGATAATTCAGTTACCCTTTTATCCGACAGATGATAATATTGATTTCACCTTTACCTACCGATGATAATTCAGTTCCCTTTTAGCCGACAGATGATAATGCAGATTTTCTCACAAAATACCCTTTTTTAAATCTTTTAGCAGGGGTTTCACACAGATATCAACTTCAGCATCATCAAGAGTACCAAGAGAGCAGTTCAGCTCAACAGCAGCAGCAGCAGCAGGTTCCAATGTCTCACATAGAGACGGGTCTTCACGATGACGAGCAAGAGCAGGCGCTACAACTGG
Organism: Ganaspis brasiliensis; assembly: GCA_037103525.1. Taxonomy (NCBI): domain Eukaryota; kingdom Metazoa; phylum Arthropoda; class Insecta; order Hymenoptera; family Figitidae; genus Ganaspis; species Ganaspis brasiliensis. The sequence goes on from JAZKLR010000704.1 coordinate 212,136, forward strand.
AGAAATACTTTAAGTACTCGCAGCCATCATCGGTAGGACACTCCAGTCTCACTACTCAGAATCTTCTCGATAGTAATCACAATTACGCAAGTGATTTACGTTACTATTCTCCTCAACAGTCGCATCTCGACTTATCCAATTCCCAGTGTATTATAGACGAACAGAACAAGGACAGCCAGTGCACGAGTGTCGGAATCAGTCACATGGATCAGCAGTATCATCAACCGATGGATGTTGCCAAATATCAGGAACATCCACAGACACATCATCATCAACAGCCGCAGCAGCAACAGGCCCCAAATGCCGAACACGCGCCAAAAACTGACGATGACTTCAGCGTTATTCTCGCGGACGTACGAAAAACTTGTTACAGTAGTTAGTGTTAGGTTTTTTTTTTATTTTTCAAAAAAGAATCCCTGTCACTGATTTTCTTTAACAAATTTATCAATTATACAATTTGTAAATACAATTTTTATATTTGAACAATTTTTCATTGCAGTAAAAACTCATTTTGTGGAATCTTTTATATCTGACTGGAACAATAAAGTAGTTTTCTCAATGACCGACAATTGTCAAGAGTTAGATGTCTTCTTTACCGACTGTCGATAATGAGGTCTATTTTTTATCATGAAGTCTTTATTCGGAATTTTTCCCGCATTTTTGACACCTGATGTTATTTCTCCTTTACCAATCGTCGGTAAAGTAAACTAACTTATCAATTGTCGGTAAAATAAACTATCGGCAAATTTTACCCTACCGACAATTTACACATCTCATCAGAATTGCTTTTTTTGTAATTAAAATTTTCTCCACAGAAAATTATGTTGTTTAAAAAAATTATTTCACATTAAAAGAAAAGTAGTTACAAATCCTTTGTAAAATTTCAAAAAGCATTTTAGAATTAAATGCCATTCACATAGTGTACAAATAGAACATAAAAGCATGTTAAAAGCGTTAAGACGCTTTAAGTTTTTTTTTTTTCATTACTCTTATACTTTACAATTAAGTGTTTAGGTCCATCCGGCAGGCATGTAGTTGTTAATTCAAATGATCTCGATCGATGGACTGACCTGCACGATCTGCTCTTCGATTTCGAGCAGAGATCCTCTAAACTGGTGATATAGAATATCAATTTTTCCGAACTAGTGGGAAAAACGATTATATCCTCACTAGTATGAAACGTGACCGTTTCCTCACAAGTTGGAAAAGTATCTATTTTCGTCACTAGTGGTAAAAGTGATAATTTCCTCACTAGTGGAAAAAGACACCATTTCCTAACTATTGGGAAAAGTAACCATTTCTTCACTAGTTAGAAAAGTGGCTATTTCTTCACTAGTTAGAAAAGTGGCTATTTCCTCACTAGTTAGAAAAGTGTCTATTTACGTCACTAGTGGGAAAAGTGACAATTTCCTTGCTTGTGTATAAAGTGTATAAAGTCACTAGTTGGAAAAGTGACTATTTCCTCACTAATGGGAAAAGTGTCTATTTCTGTCACTAGTGAGAAAAGTACCCATTTCCGTCACTAGTGAGAAAAATATCCATTTCCGTCACTAGTGAGAAAAATATCCATTTCCGTCACTAGTGGGAAAAGTGACAATTTCTTCTATAGTGGGAAAAGTGTCCATTTCTTTGCCTGTGGGTAAAATGACAATGTTTTCACTAGTGGGAAAAAAGGCAATTTCCTCACTAAACTATGACATTCTGAAAATTATTTATCAATAATTTACAATTCGGAAATTTTTTCCTCGATATTCTAACACTGTTCTGAACTCAAGATCCTTTTTAACTATTGTACTTAATATTTATGAAAAAGTGATACATAAATACTTAAAATTTTACAAATAATGTACAACTAAATTAATCGTTTCTTTGAATAAAAATATTGTAAAAAGAATATATAGTACGTACTTTAAAGAATAGAGTAGAAGAAATCGTATACGAAAATGTTTCAATAAAAAGTATTAAAAAACAAAAATTATATATTGTTTGATTTATCTGCAAGTTCGACTGATTTTTATTAGAATCTCGTTTTTGAAGACTGGCTATATGTTGACAAAATAAGAAAACGACTGCTTTTCTCGTATGTTATACTTTTTTTTTTTAAATACTTACAACACAAATATTTGTATATAAGTTACATTGTATGTAAAGCGTAAATCATATATTTTAACGTCACAATTACGAAATTGGAGCGACAATAAAGATGAGAAATTTTTTCTCATTTCTAATCTGCTGTTTGCTTTGTCATTTCCCTTTTTTTTGCAAAAAAAAAAAGGTAATCGATTTGTCATTAATTATTTTGATACTTTTTTGTTATTGTTTTGTGATTTTTAATAAAGTAGATGAGAATAATAGTTGAATATTTGAATTTAGATGAATTGTTACTGACAAAAGAACAACATTTTTTAAAAGTACATTTTCGAATTTTTATTTTGTGGGATTTTATTAGATATAATTTTCGTTTCGCTGTATGTTTATTTCTCGAATTTGTTTTCAATAGAATTTAAATAAATCCAAATATTTATTTAACAGAATTTTCAGATCACGGAAATGTTATTTAACAGAGTTATCATTTAACGGAATTTATTTTTAATTATTATTTTAATTTTAATTATAAAAAAAGAATTCGAATTTTATTTAGAAGATTTCTTATTTGACAAAATTTTTGATCAATTTTTAAAAACAGAATTTTTAAGTGATAGAATATATATTCGACAGAATCTTCATTTGTCAGAATTCTACCACTGTAGCGTTTAGCGAAAAATTATTTATTATTAAAAGCAATTTTGAGGTTATTCTAAGTCAAAAAAACAATAAGTAGATTTCTAAATTGTTAATTTCTTCAATTAGAAATCTACTAAATATATTGGCATCTTTTACTATTAAATTAGTCAAATTTGATTACTGAATTAGTAGGTTTTTCTACTAATAATTAGTTTTTTTACTATAATTGAGACAGAAGAAAATCGTTCGCTGTTTTACTATTCAATTAGTAATTTGATTTTTTATTTTATGGAATTTTTAATACGACGAAATGTTTATTTGTCCGAATTGCAAATTTTATGTTTTTTAAAATTCAAAATGGCGGATTCAGAATGTCAAAGAAAATATTATTTTAAAAAATAAATATTCAAGAATCCTAAATTTTTTAACGGTTTTTGGAATTGTTGACTACAAATTCGTTTCACGATTTTCTAAATCACAAACAATTGATTTTAACAAAAATTTATGATTAAGCGATTTTTCAAAATTGCTTCCTTTCCCCGAAAATAAAAACCTATTCGCTTTCTTAAAAGGAAATTTCCAATGAACTCCGATTCAAAACATTCTAATTTTTCAAGTGTTTTTTATTTTTTAGAAATATGTTGAACAAAAAATTAATATATTTGTTCAATTTTAAAAAGTTTTATCAAATCCCTGCACATAATTTATTCAAGTAGCTCCATTAATTAAAAATTCCAAATTTTGCATTAAATATGACAATCTAACCTCAAAATTTCCAAACCAATTCATAATTGTCCGAACCGATTCAATAAATTTTGTATTAATAGGAAATCACTTATTAAAAATAACTCCGATTTAAAACTATTCAGAATGCCAATCATTAATCTGCTTTTTTAAAAACTCCGATTCACTAGAGGTTTTATTCAATAACAGGGTGTCTACTAATTTCGTCCCACAAAATTCCCGGTCATTTCCCGGTTTTTTCTCTTGTTAACTTAAAATTTATTTTAAGTATAAATAGGCCTACAAATGGTTACAAAAATTGAATAAAACAGTTGATAATTGAAGAAAATAAATGAAATTCAAAGAAAATAATTGAGAATATTGAAGAATTAAATATTAAACTTTACAAAAAATAATAATTAAGAATTAAAAGAAACAATTAATAATGAAAAGAAATAATTGAACAATGACAAAAATGTTTGACAATTAAAAACAAAATTAAAAAAAAAAGTAAATATTAATCTACAATTCAACAATAATAAAAAAAAATGAACAATGGTAATTAAATTTAAAGAATATAATTGAAAGTTGGTCATCTAGATAGAAAATCAAAAAAAAAATTAAAATTAAGGTTAATAATTCAAAATTGAAGAAATAAATTGAAAATTAAATAATCAAATTGAAATCAGAAGAACACAGAATTATTGAACATTAAAAAAAACAAATAAAATTGAAATTCGAATACAATAATTGATAATTAAAGAAAATTACTGAAAAATTGGATTGAAAAAAGAAGAAAATAATTTATAATTAAAAAAAAATGGAAAATGACAGAAATTATTTAATATTGAAGAAAACATTAAAATTGAAGAATAGAATTGTTATTTAAAGAAATTAATTGAGAATTGAAAAAAATAATTGAACAATTGAACAATTAAATTGAAAATAAAAGAAAATTATTGAAAATTAAAGGAGGTTTTGAAACATGAAATGAATAACTGATAATTGAAAAAAAAATAATTAAAAAAAGTCGAGATTACTGAATATTGAAACAAACAATTGAAAATTGAACAAAATAATTTAAAATTAAAGAAAATAATTAATTTAAAAATTCCCAATTTAAATAAAAATTGAAAGAAAAACATAATTTAAAAAAGCTGAGAATTGTTAAATATGGAAGAAAATTTAGAAGAAATTGAAAATTGAAAGAAATTGAGAAACTGAAAGAAATATGAAAAAATAATTGTAAATTGATGAAAATAATTGAAATTTAAGAAAAAAATTGGAATTTGAAGAAAATAATTGAGAGTTTAAAAAAATCATTGTAAAAAGCCTAGAGTTATTGAATATTAAAAAAAATTAAAAATTAAAGAATGGAATTGAATGTCGAAAATTATAATTGAGAATTAAAGAAAATAATTCAAGAATTGAACAATGGGATTGAAAGTAGAAGAAATAAGTGATAATTGAAAAAAAAAGAAATTGAACAACCCAGGAATTATAGAATTTGAAAAAAACAATAAATAAACAGCACAGAAAGCAGGCACGATGTGCCTACAATCGAGGGTTTCGTGGCTTTCTCTTTATCTCTATTTCTCTCTCACACACTCCCAGAAAAACTTTTTTATTGATAGTCGATAATCTCTGTCTCTGTCTTTCACTATTTCCCTCTCTCTCACACACACAACCGTAAATTGACAGCTATTGGCTATGAACGACGAAAGGACAGACGGACGGACGATAAAAGTCTCAATATACGGTAACTTACGTAACTCACGGACCTACGTAACTCGCGGTAATTCGTACGGTAGCTTACGTAACTAACGGTAACTTACGTAACTAACGGTAACTTACGTAACTCAAGGTAATTCTTACGGTAGCTTACGTAACTAACGGTAACTTACGTAACTCAAGGTAATTCTTACGGTAACTTACGTAACTCAAGGTAATTCTTACGGTAACTTACGTAACTCTCGGTAACTTACGTATCTCTGTCTCTCTCGCTCACAACCTAAAATTGACAGCTATTGGCTGTGAACGACGGACGGACGGACGGACGACAAAGTCTCACTATAAGGGTTTCGATCCCGAACCACGAAACCCTAAAAATGAAGAATGTAATTGTAATTTGAAGACATTAATTAAAAATTGTAGAAAATAATTTGAAATTGAAGAAAATGTGATTTTATGAAAATTGTTGTATAATAATTGATGAATTGAATTCAAGTTTCAAAAACATAATTGATAATTGAAAAAATATTGAAAAAGCCGAGAATCATTGATTATAGAAAAAAAAATTGAAAAATGGAAGAGTTATTGAGATGTGAAATAAATAAATGATAATTGAAAAAAATAATTGAAAAAAGTCGAGAATTATTGAATATTAAATTAAATAATTAAAAATTGAAGGAAATAGTTGAGATCTGAAGAAAATAATTAAAAATTGATTAAAATGACTGAAAATCGTAGAAAATAATTGAAAATTGAAGAAGTTAATTAGAAACTGATGAAAATAATTGAAAATTGAAGAAAATAATTGGCAATTGAAAAAAATACTAGAAAATCGAAGAGAATAATTGAGAAAGGAAGAAATAATTTTAAATTAATGAAAATAATTCCAATTGGAAGAAAATAATTGAGAATTGTAGAAAATAATTGGAAATTGAATAAAATAATTGGAAATTGAAAAAAATTTATTATTCCAGAAAAAAAATTCCCGGTTTGACGGAAAATTCCCGGTTAATTCCCGGTTTTTCCCGGTCAATTTAAATTCCCGGTTATTTCCCGGTTTTCCCGGTTAGTAGACACCCTGAATAAGTTTTTTTCCAGGGTTATCAAAATTGTGTTCAATATTTTATATATTTTTTTTTTTTTGTATAATTTGATTTCATTTTTCTTTTTAACTATTATAAACAGAAAAAAATGTTGACTAATTACTTATTGAGAAAAACTTCATCAAAATCGATACATTTTTTAAGGTTATAGGAATGTTTACAACATGAAAAAACGACAATTTCTCGTATTTTATTTTTATTAAATACTTATAAAAAATATGTGTATATGAGTTACATTGTATTTAAAGCGTAAATTATAATTTAACGTCACAATTCGAACTTGGAACAACAATAAAGATGAAAAGTTCTTTCTCATTAATAATATGCTCGTTTTGTCATCTCCTTTATAAAAGAAAAGAAAGAAAAACAGTTGACGAGAATTTTATTTTGAACACGTAGACTTAGATGGGTTACATATATACAGTGAACATTTAAATAAAGGTTCTTTTGATTAGTCAAGAAAAACAAATTGAATATAACTGATATTAATCTCTCGTTAACGAACTACAAACACCGGTTATAAAATTCGATTCTTTAGGGTTTATATACAATCTCTTATGTACATTTTTTGTAGAATACAAATTTTCAATTTTTCATTTTATTCAATTTACTGAAAATTGATAATCTTGGGTTTTTTTTTCTGCACAGAGCGAGATTTGAGTATTTTTCAGATAAGGATTTCTCTGATTTAGAAAAAATCCAAATAAATTAATAGCTCTGTGTGTACGTAAAAAACAGACTATTTCTAACTCTTAACTAGATAACATGTATTGACTCGTTTGCATTTTTGGTTAATTCTATTCCATAACCGAAGTTACTAAACCCTGGAATTGCTATTTAGAAACAAAAATTACGGGAATGATACGTTCTTTCTGGACAGAAATTACGGCAGTCTTGTTTTATCAATTCTGATTGAAAATCGAGACAGTTGCAAACTAAACACAAAGTTTGCTGGAAATTTAAATTCATTAAAAAGTGTACACTCTAACATTAAAAAAAAAAAAAAATCGAAAAATTAGTGGAATGATTTAGCAAATTGCGGCACGGAATGTTGGACAAAGTCCTTAATGCAAAATTCAAGATATAATCTCAACTTGAAGCGCCACTAGGAAATATTCATATAAAAATTGGATACAAAAGAAGCTTTTTAAAATTAGAGAAAAGAGAGCAATATGTGACTAATCGATTCCCAAAAAAGCTGTGGATTTTCGAACACATGGAATTTTAACAATTTGACTTACAAAATTAAAATATAAGTGTAAATTTGAGGATTTAGGAAGCACGAAAGTGTCATTCGTCCCAGAGACAATTCTGTTTCATTTTCGAGTAATAGGAGAAAATGAAACACTTTTTGCAGGTTTTTATCCCACATCTGTACAAACTACTTGCTTTTTTCCCCTCGCCTTTGCCTTTGCAAAATTTCAGGTCACAGGGGTACCAACCGATGCAGAGTTCCAAGGAGCAAGTGCAAGGAGCCCAGAGATTCGAAGTGTCGGAACATTTTGTTATTAAATATGTCTTCGTGTCGTTTGAATCTGAACGTGTCGAGGTAAAGCTACGCACTGCTGATGTTAAAGCTACTTCTGAGGATCCTGAAATTAAAAAAATAATAATAAAGTGAAAAAAATTAAGAAAGTTCTCTCCATTGACATAACCTCAAACTAGAAATTCCTTTTTTCACCCCAAATAAAAATATTATTCATATTAATTTCACTAAATTTTGAAAGATCCAGTTGTACACTTTTTAGAAAAAATTAGGTTCTCCTAAAATTTGTTGTCAAATAATAATTATTTAACATTTTATGCTTTTTCTTTGAATCTAGTTAAAATCTGTGATTTTCATCTAATTTTAACAAATTTCATTTTTCTCGTTAAAATATTCTCTATAATTTTATTCGTTAAATTATGTTAAATAATATTCACGGAGGACACTTCCAGGGTGTCTACTAATTTCGTCCCACAAAATTCCCGGTCATTTCCCGGTTTTTGTTCCTATTTTTCCCGGTTTTTTCTCTTGTTAACTTAAACTTTATTTTAAGTATAAATAGAACTACAAATGGCTACAAAAATTGAAGATAACAGTTGATAATTAAAGAAAATAAATGAAATTCAAAGAAAATAATTGAGAATTGAAGAATTAAATATTAAACTTTAAAAAAAAAAATAATAATTAAGAATTAAAAGAAACAATTAATAATGAAAAGAAATAATTACTAATGGAAAGAAATAATTGAACAATGACAAAGATATTTGACAATTAGAAACAAAATTAAAAAAAAAAGTAAATATTAATCTACAATTTAACAATAATTGAAAAAATTGAACAATGGTTATTAAATTCAAAGAATATAATTGAAAATTGGTAAACTAGATAGAAAATCTAAAAAAATCATTTAAAATTTAAGTTAATAATTCAAAATTGAAGAAATAAATTGAAAATTAAATAATCAAATTGAAATCAGAAAAAAACAGAATTATTGGATATTAAAAAAAAAAAAACAATTGAAAATTGGGAAATAAAATTGAAATTCGAATAAAATAATTGAAAATTAAAGAAAATTACTGAACAATTGGATTGAAAAAAGAAGAAAATAAATTATAATTAAAAAAAAAAGAAAAATGACAGAAAATATTTAATATTGAAGAAAACATTAAAAATTGAAGAATAGAATTGTTATTTAAAGAAATTATTTGAGAATTGAAAACAAAAAACAATTAAATTGAAAATAGAAGAAAATTATTGAAAATTGAAGGAAGTTTTAAAACATAAAATACATAACTGATAATTGAAAAAAAAATAATTGAAAAAAGTCGAGATTACTGAATATTGAAAAAAAATAATTGAAAATTGAACAAAACAATTAAAAATTAAAGAAAATAATTAAAAATTGAAGAAAGTACTTAAAAATTAAATACAATATTTGAAAACAGCAGAAAGATTTAGAAATCGACGGAAATAATTGCGGATTGATGAAAATAATTTAAAAATTCTCAATTTAAATGAAAATTGAAAGAAAAATATAATTTAAAGAAGCTGAGAATTGTTAAATATTGATGAAACTGAAAATTGAAAGAAATTGAGAAAATGAAAGAAATATGAAAAAATAATTGAGAATTTAAAAAAAAATCATTGTAAAAAGCCTAGAGTTATTGAATATTAAAAAAAAAACAATTGAAAATTAAAGAATGGAATTGAATGTAGAAAATTATAATTCAGAATTAAAGAAAACAATTCAAGAATTGAACAATGGGATTGAAAGTAGAAGAAAATAAGTGATAATTGAAGAAAAAAGAAATTGAACAACCCAGAAATTATAGAATTTGAAGAAAACAATAAAAAATGAAGAATGTAATTGTAATTTGAAGAAATTAATTAAAAATTGTAGAAAATAATTTGAAATTGAAGAAAATGTGATTTTATGAAAATTGTTGAATAATAATTGATGAATTGAATTCAAGTTTCAAAAATATAATTGATAATTGAAAAAAAAAATATTTAAAAAACCGAGAATTATTGATTATAGAAGAACATAATTGAAAAATGGAGGAGTTATTGAAAAATAGTTATTGAAAAAAGTCGAGAATTATTGAATATTAAATTAAATAATTAAAAATTGAAGGAAATAGTTGAGATCTGAAGAAAATAATTGAAAATTGACTCAAATAATTGTCAATTAAAAAAAAAATTTATAGTTGAAGAAAATAATTAAAAATTGATTAAAATAATTGAAAATCGTAGAAAATATTTCAGAATTAAATAAATTAATTAGAAATTGATGAAAATAATTGAAAATTGAAGAAAATAATTGGCAATTGAAAAAATAGTAGAAAATAGAAGAAAATAATTGAGAAATGAAGAAATAATTTGAAATTAATGAAAATAATTCCAAATGGAAGAAAATAATTGAGAATTGTAGAAAATAATTGGAAATTGAAGAAAATAATTGAAAATTGAAAAGAATAATTGTCAGTTGAAGAAAATAATTGTGAATTTCTGAAAATAGTTGAATAATTGAAGAATTGAATTGAAGCTTCAAGAACGTAATCGAGAATTGAAAAAAAATATTGAAAAAAGCCGAAAATTATTGAATATCGAAGAAAATAATTGATAATTGAAAGCACACAATTTAAGTATTGAAAATCAAAGAAACTTAATGATAACTTATTAGACTTAATTATAATAAAAAAAATAATAGAAAAAAGGCGATAATTATGTAATATTATTAAAAATAATTGACTATTGAAAAATGGAATTTAAATAATTATGAAGAAAATAACTGAGAATGAAAGAGAATATTCCTAGAATTAAATAATTGAATTGAAATTTTAAAACAATGTTTATGAGTGAAAAAAATAATTGAAGAAATCCGAGAATTATTGAATATTGAGGAATTAATTAATAATCGGTCAAAATCATTGAGAATTGAACAAAATATTTGAAAATTGAAGAAAATAATTAAATATTGATGAAATACATTAGAAATGAATAATCATAAAATTGAAGGAGAATAATAAATTATCAATTGAAAATGGAAAAAAATAAATGAAACTGAAGAAAATAATGAAAAATTAAGAAAATTAATTGAAATTAATAGAAATAAACTCAAAATTTAAGAATTGAGTTAAAATTTGAAAAAATAATTGATAATTGAAAAATAAATTACAAAATGACGTAACCAATTGAGAATTGTGAACAAAATTCAAAAAATGGTTAGATTAATACACAACCGAAAAAAAAAATTAAAATATCAAAAAATAATCATAAAATTTTAAGATAATAATTGAAAATTGAAAAAATTGTAAGAAATAGTTAAAAATTGCGGAAAATAATTAATAATATAAAAGGAAACAGTTGATAAATAACGAAAATAATTGAAAAATTGAAAAAAAGTATATGAAAAATGACGAAAATAATTGCCAATTAAAAACAAAATTCGAAGAACGACTAGATTCATAGATAACTAAAAAAACTAATTGAAAAAATTAAACAAAAAATAGTAAATTTAATGAAATAATTGTAAATTGAAAAATTAAGAAAACTGTATCAATAATTGTTGGAAATAATTAAACAATGAAAAAACTGGATTGAAAATCGAAAAACTTAATTAAAATTTTAAAAAAATAATTGAAAATTGAAGAAAGCAATTAAAAATTAAAGAGTGTATTTGAAATTTAAAGAATATATTTAAAATTAAAAAAATAGTAATTGAAAAAAGACGAGAATTAATGAATATATAAAAGAAAACAATTGAATACTGAAGAATGGAAATAAAAATTGAAGAATGGAATTAAAAACTAAAGAAAGTAATTGAACAATTGTATTTAAAATTAAAGAAACTTAACGATAATAAAAAAAAATAATAGAAAAAAGGCGATAATTTGCCCTAGAGACTTTGAACTTTTTTAAATAAATAAATAAATAAATAATTTTTTAATATTAGGAAAAATAATTAAAAATTGAAAAGTGGAAATTACATTTGAAAAAATTAACTGAGAAATTTCAGAGAATTATTTAATATTGAGGAATTAACTAATAATCGATAAAAATAATTGAAAATTAAAGAAAATATTTGATTATTGAAGAAAATGATTAAAAATTGTGGAAATAAATTGGAAATTAGAGAATTAAATGGAAATTCCAAGAAAATAACTGATAATTAAGAGAAAAATTACAATATGACTGAAATAATCAAATATAAACGAAAAGAATTAACTATAAAAAAAAAATTAACAATTAAAAGAAAAATTGGAAAACTGGCGAAAATAATCGAGATTCGAACAAAAAATTGTTTAAAATTAATGAATAATCATAAAATTGAAAAGAATAATAAATTTTCAATTGAAAATCGAAAAAAATAATTGAAACTGAAGAAAATAATAAATAATTGGTAAAATTAATTACAATTTTAAGTAATAAATTGAAAATTTAAGAATTAAATTAAAAATAGAAAAAATAATTGACAATTGAAAAAAAATTACAAAATGACGAAAATAATTGACCCTTGAAAACAAAATTTTAAAAATGGCTATATTAATACACAACCGAACAAAATAATTTTAAAAATTTAAGAATAATTATAAAATTTTAAGATAATAATTGAAAACTAGAAAAATTGTAGGAAGTAGTTGAAAATCGCGGAAAATAATTAATAATTGAAGAAAATAGTTGAAAAATGACGAGAATAATTGGTAAAATGAAAAAAAAGTATGTGAAAAATTACGAAAATAATTGTCAATTGAAAACAAAGTTCGATAAAAGACTAGATTAATAGACTACTGAAAAAAATAATTGAAAAAATTAAACAAGAAATATTAAATTTAAAGAAAATATTTGCAAATTGAAAAATTAAGAAAATTATAGGCCACCCTGACATTCTGTTTAAAAAATATGTATAGAACAAATTTTATTTGTTTAATAAATTTTAAACAAAATACATTTTGTTTAACAAAACCCAACGAATAACTAATATCATTTTAAAATTCAGTATTTCAACTTTTCTATAAACTTTTAAGGGCATGTGGAAGGCGCCAACTTCAAATGAATCGTTTTAATATTTTCTACCAATTTTCTAAAAAAATATTAAATAATTTATCATGAAATTGAAAGAAATAGAAAATGGGACCTAGACGCATTGGCGTCCAGTCCGTTACAGTTTTAATTTTAATTCTAAATTAGTGGAAAATATTACAACGAATCATTTGAAGTTGGCGCCTTCCACATGCCCTTAATACACAATTTTGTATTATAAAATAAAATAACTTGAAATCAAATTCTTTTTAATTTAATCTTTAAACAAAATAAAAAGAATTTTTTTAATGGTAACATTATTTTAAAAGTATACATGCAAACAAATTTAAAAGAAACTGACCAAATGTTTAAAATCCTAAAAACTATACATAAAAAAAAAAGTGAGAAAGTTCGAAAACAAAAATTATGAAAATGTTTACAAAATTTTAAAATATTGACAAACATATTTTTGAATTAAAATTATTTAAAATTATTATTTATTTTTTAATTACTAATATTATTTATTTTATTATTAAACTATTAATTTATTAGAATTTATTTAAAATTGATTTGAATTGTCCAAAGGAAAAATGAGAAAATTAATGGAAAAATTGTGGAACAAAGCAGAAATTTTTTAATAAATATACAAAATTATTTTTAAAATTATTTAATTATCTACAATTAATTAAAAAGACAGCGAAAAAAAAATCTACAAAAAATTGAGGAATTTTTTTTAACAAATCAAAAGTCGAAAGAAAAAGAAAAATATGAGAATATGGATTTTAAAAGAATAAAAAATTTTGTAAAATAGAGAAAATCTTCTAAAATTTCTATCAAATCATGAATAAATATCAAATACCATTCATAAAAAAATAAAGTTGAAAAAACTTTTAGAATTGTCCTGGATGAATGAGAAGATAAGAAAATTAAAGAAATTCTACTTTAAAAAAATGAGAAAATGTAAAAATAAAAAAAAAATAAAATGTTAAAAAATGGGTAAGACTAAATAAGTGTTATTAATTTTAAATTTGGTTGAATTGAATTTAGAACTAAATTTAAAGTATTTGATAATTTAGTAATCATTTAAAATTTTTTTAAAAGTATATATAAAAAATATGAGAAATTAAAATTTTGATGCAATATAAGGTTGATTTAAAAATGGGATCAATTTAAACATAAATTAAAATTTTAACCAATCAGATGAACATTTTGAAAATCGGAAAAATTAAATTTAGAGATGATCAAAAATTGAATGAGTGAGTGTTTTTCCATTTAAATTAGAATGATTAAAATAGAGATTAATTAAATTCTTAATTGACTAAAATATCTATAAATTGAAGCTTATATTTTTAAAGCATGTGCCAAAGTTAAGAAATTGCGATAAATTAACAAATAATAACAATAATAATTATTATTTTTTATTTCTTAAAAGATTTTTAAGAGTCACATTTTTATTCTTGTTTATTTTTTCTAAATTCTTCTCTATTTCTTTAATAATGTAACTTTCTGCATTAAATGTTAACTTTTTATTTTAAAGAATTTTCTCCTGTTGCAGATTGTTTTTTTTTTACTTTTTACATTTTCAAGTTTTATTTCAATACTTTATTTTTTCTCTGCTTTTACCTAATTTTCCTAATTTTGCAATCATAAGTATATGAAGATTGTTTTTGTAATTTTCTCATTTATTCATAATTTATTTGATTTCGATTAAATGCTTTCTTTATTTTTCATTAAATTTTCTCAGGTTAAAAAACAAATTACATAAAAAATAATCATTTGAAAATTTTATGTACTTAATTTATGTATTGAAAAGCAGCAATTTTCGATTTATTTCTTAAATCATGATTTTTATCCAGAAAACGAGAAAAATTAAATACTGACCAGGTCTTTGAATCCATTGTTTAATATCTTCGTTACGTGTGTAAGTTGTGTCTCGAGCATCGGCACAAAGTGCACTCACATGTTTTGAAATAACTTTCGATTGCGATACGTCGAGAAATAAATTCATCGTATAATTAGAATGGCCTTTATCTTCCTCTGCTACGCGAATTGTGCCAGGATTTTTTTGTCGTAATTTTGAAATTGCATCCGAGGAAATAAAGTCAGATTTGTCAAAGTGATTAACAAAACACATTATTTGAAATTGATTCTGACCTCGTTCTTCTTCTCCCAAAACTAGCGCTTTTATCACCTGCACTTCCTATTGAAAATTATAACACATTAATAGGTATCGAAATTATTAAAAGTAAGTAATAAATTTAGTTCTGAAAACTAAAAAAATTTGTTTAATTGTTTGAACAACTATTTTTACGGCCCAAGAATTATAAAGTGTTTCTAAGAGAAATGTTAATTAAACTACGCTTTTTTATTCACTTGAAGATGGAATTTATAAACAATAATACTTTTTTATGAAAAGATTAGATATTTTTGACGACAAATTGATGAAAAGTTTCAGAAAAAATAAATTGGAAAAATATTCTTTTCAATGAAAATTAGACACTAAATACTCACATTTCTAAAATCTATTAATTGGGTTACTAAAGTTCCGTCTGATCTTTGAAATTCTAAAGTTATTGTATCGTCAGTCACATTGGATGAAATATTTTCTGACAGAATATCACCACCCTATAAAAAAATACATGAAAAACTAGATAAAAACGTGTAAAATTGTCATAAAATTTCTAAATAACGGTATGTGAAATAAAATTGGAAGATAACTTTAAATTAAAATCGAGAAAAATACAAATTTCAGATTTGTAAAATTGTAAGTTATTTTGGATTATCTGATACAATAATACGATTCGTTGAATAAAAATTGAACAAAAAAGATTAGTCCACACTTGGTGTTGTAAATATTTGAATTTAATGTTAAATTTAAACTTGAAAATTAATGAAACAACAAAGAAGTAAAATTTGTGATTTTTAGGTTAGGTTTCTAGAAATTGAAAAAAATCTCGAGATCAAATTGAAATATAAGGAAGAAAATGAATGTTTTTGAAATAAAGATCAAAACAAACAAAATTGACTTTTACTTACTTGATTTTTTACATTTATTAAAAGGTGAGTAGTACAAATACCGAGAAGGTAATGCACGAGTATAAAAGACGAAATCAACGCTTTGAACAATCCCATTGTCTGGTTTCACTTCCATCTGATTAAATAGCACATATTTTATCACTGGTTTCGTTAAATGCGTTTATTTAACGCAAATTTTAAAAAACTAAAGCATTTATTTGAGAATGAATTGATCTGTTTGACATTTTGACACTCCAACCTATATTTTCATTTCATATGTGTAGCAGGGTTGAGAAACCTCTTTGCTGAAAATTGGTAAATTTACGTAAGATACGAAATTAATGCGGGTGCAGGTGAAGTCACATGCGGAGGATTAGAGGATCAGGGGAATAAAGTAGACCAATCAGAAAATGGTTTCCAATGTGACCAATTATTTTATTGGTCCATTCTATTTCTCTGATCCCCTAATCCTCTGCATATGACCAGTGATAAAAAAAAAAAAGATTTCAAAAACTTTACTAATGTAGTAATTTAAAGTTTGATTGAATTAAATAACGCTCTCTGGCTCGCGAATAGTTTTTACACCTTGTGTTATCAATAATTATAAATAGTTTAAACATGATATTTAATGTTTATTTAAACACAAAAAAAAATTTATTATTTAGGACACAAGTTATAAAAAACCATAGAAATGTTTTAAAAATAATGAAAATAATTTAAACTTGAGAAACATACTTGAAAATCTGAAGAATAAATTGAAAAAATTGAATAATGAAAAGTTAGAGAAAATAATTGTAAATTGAAAAAAATAATTGAAATTTGAGTTGACAATTGAAATAATTACATAATATATCTTAAATAAAGGAAAGTTAAAGAAAATTTCAGAAAAATACTTAAAACTTACAGAAGTTTCTTGAAAAGAAAAGAAAATAGTAATAATAATAAGAAAATAGTTAAAAACTTTGGAAATTATAAAACAAATGAAAAAAATTAAAAATTGAAAGAGATAAATTTTGGAAAATAATTAAAAAATGATTTTAAAATTTGAAACTTGAAGAAAATAATTGAAATATGATAAAAACAATGATAAATTGCAAAAAAAAGAATATATGACATTTGAGAGAAATAATTGAAAAAATTACGGAATTTTTAAAAAAAAAAAAAAAATAATTGAAATTTGAGAAAAATACATGAAGCTTTTAAAAATTAATTGAAAAAAATGAGAATAATTGAAAATTGGATAAAAGAATTAAAGAGAACTAAAAATAATTAAAATTTACGATAAGTAATAAAAAAAATTTGGAAATTATGAAAACAAATGAAAATAATTAAAAATTGAAGAAAATAACCGAAATTTTAGAAAATGAGAATAAAAATTAACAATCGGGGAAAAAAATTATAAAATGATAAAATTAATTTAAAATTGAAAAAATAGTTGAAAAATGCTGAAAATAATTTAATATTGAGAAAAATAATTGAAATATAAGGAAAATAACTTAAATATGAAAAATTGAAAACAGTAAATAAAAGTTGAGGGAAATTGAAAAAAAAAATAATTACAAAATTACGTAAAATTATTTAATTAAAGAGAATTATTCAAAAATCGCAGAAATAATCGAAAATCGATGAAAATAATTGAAATTTTAGAAAAATACTTAAAAATCTTAGAATATAATAAATTTTAGAAAATGATAACAATAATTAACAATGGAGGAAAATAATTGAAAAATGATCAAATTAATTAAAAATTAAAAGAAATAAGTGAAATATGCTGGAAATAATTTGAGATGAGAAATAAAATTGAAATATGATAAAAATAATTTAAATATGAAAAATTGAAACAGTAAATAAAATTTGAGAGAAATAATTGAAAAAATCATAGAATATGTTTAAAGAAAGAAAATAAGTACAAAATTATTTAAACATTTTTAATTAAAGAGAAGTATTAAAAAACCGCAGAAATAATTAAAAATTGATCACAATAATTGAAATTAAAAAAAAAACTTAAATATCTTAAAAAATAATAAATTTTAGAAACTGAGAATAATATTTAACAATCGAGGAAAATAATTGAAAAATGATTCAAATTATTCAAATTTGAAAAAATAAGTGAAATATGCTGAAAATAATTAAAGATTCAGAAAAAAATTGAAATATGATAAAAATACTTAAAATATGAAAAATTGAAATCAGTAAATAAAACTTAAGAGAGATAATTGAAAAAATTATAGAAAATATGTTTAAAGAAAGAAAATAATTACAAAATTACTTAAATACTTTTAATTAAACATAATTATTAAAAAAATCGCATAAATAATGGAAAATTGATGAAAATAATTGAAACTTCAGATAAATAATTAAAATTTTTGAAAATAATGCAAAAATAATTAAAATAATTAAAAATTGAAGAAAATAATAAAAAAATTTCAAAATTTATTTTTAATCGAAAGAAAAAAATTGATAAATCGTTTAAAATATAAAAAATTGATGACAATAATCTAAATTTGTGATAATAATTTCAAATTTAGAAAATTAATTGAAAAATAATGAAAATATTAAAAAATGGTGAAAAGCATTGCAAATTAATAAAAATAAATTAAAATTGAAAAAAATAGTTAAAAGTTCAGGAAACTAATTCAGAAATTATGAAAATGATTAAAAATTGAAGGTAATAATTGCAAAATAACAATAATAATGGTAAATTAAAAAAACTAATTTAAATTTTTGATGAATAATATAAAATTTAGGAATAAATAATTAGATTGATTTAATGTCAAGGGAAATATAATTAAAATTGAAAAAAATAATTGAAAAAGCTAAACAAAATAATTAAATTTGAGAAAAGTAAATTTAAGATTTTGGGAAACTATTTAAAGATAATTAAAAATTGCAGAAAATAATTAAGAAATTATAAAAATACTCGTGAAATCATAAGGAATCGAAAAATCAATTTAAGAAAGAAAAAAAATTACGCTTTTGAACAAAAAATTTATTTAAAATTTTTTTTTAATTTTTTTAATGTTAAATTAAAAAAATTTTTGGGTCACCATTTTTTTTAAATGTTGCCAAATAATAAGTAATCCCTCAAAAAATCAATAAAATCGAATAATTATTGGCAGAGTTATGACGTTTTAAAAATTTTAAAACGCATGTAAATCCAAAAATTTTTAAAAATTTTAAAAATTGTTTTTGGAATTTTCTTCTGCATGTATTTTTATGCACTTTCACCAAGTTTTATCAAAATCGAAGATGTAAGGGACATCTTTGATATTCTAGGTAATGTTTGACCCACAGTTTTCTGAAATGGCATAAACACACTGTCATAACCTCAAAAAAACATGAAATTATATTTCAGTACTCTTTTTCTAATAATTTGTAAGTTAATTGTGCCAAAATGTATTAAGACATTGAAGAAAAGTTCCAAAGCATCTTTACGTCTCAGTCTGAATTGTAAAATTGCAGGTTTTAGGTTATGTTTACGAGTAAATTGCATTGTGTAGAAAACTTTTGAGATAAATTACTAGGTAAATTACGGTAGAAAACCATGCAATTTACCTAAAGTATTTTTTTTACCCAACACTACATATGACTTCATCCTTAGGGTGCCGTCTCATGCTAGGTAGCGTTCAGAATTACCACCCGGGAGCACCCGGGTGTATCTCTGTCTTTCTCTTTTATTATTAGATAGAAAAGGACAGACAATCACCTGGGTGGAATCTCGAACGCGCCCCTGGAGATTAATGGATTAGGGATTAGAATAGACCAATCAGATAATTGGTCACATTGGAAAGCATTTTCTGATTGGTCTATTCTAATCCCTGATCCATTAATCCCTAGCATGAGACGGCACCCTTAGCATCTGAATTGTGCACGAAATATATCTCACGTTACGTGTGGTTTTTAACGTGTTTTACGTTCGTATATTACGTCCTGAATTTTATACACAATTCATTTTCTCTTGGTGGGTGGTAAATTACGTATATTAAAAACGTAAGAAACTCACGTAATTTACGTCAAAAGCGCAAAGTTATGCGTGACTTTTTAACTCTGGTCAGGGTTGAGCAGTGACGCGTCACTAAAGCAGGGATGGGTGATTATAATAGACCTTTAATTTTATTCTTTTAAAATCAGTTTTTTTTAAATAACTTTTTGATATGAAATTTTTTTACTTATGTTTATTAACTCTTTGCGGTACGAATGTTTTGAAAAGAGAAGAAATCTTTTTCCTGGCATAAACATTAACTTTATGACCCAATGAAGTAAAAAATACCAAATTTAGAAAAACCACAAGTTTTGACATTTTTAAATTTTTATCTCGTAATCTAATAATGATAATTTCCTTCATAATAGATGTTTGAGATCGAAAATTGACTGGAGAAAACAAAAATTTGGTGTTTTGATAAAATGAAGCGTACTTAAATTTTACAGAAAAAAAAATTCAAGGCGGGACGCATACAGCGAAGTATTAAAATAACATCAGTTAATTTGTTTAAAAAAAAAGAGAATGCAAAATTTACTTATAGAAGGTTCTAAGAATAACTTTAGACATTTGATTGTAAGAAAAAAATTGGTGGCCTTATTTTCATTACAGGTTAATAAAAACTGCTTTTTTTATTGGAATAGTTACACATTTTAATGATTTGTTAATGTTGAGTGACTTTGTTTTTAATAATTATCAACTAATAATTTCTTTTTACTTATTTATATATAGTATTCAAGGTAGAGCAGTGGTTAAGAGTTCTGGATTAGAAGTTCCATGTAATAGTTGATACCCCTGTGATGCGGGTTCGAATCTCGGCGTGGTCATTTTTTTTTTATTATTTATTACCAATAATGTTTATTAATTATAAATAAATTAATTATAATTACCAGATGTAAGTAATTACATTACTGGTAAAAATGGTAAAAATGCAAACTTAAAATATTTGGTGAGTTTTTTAAAGTAAAAACAATATTTTCCTATTATTGTTTTTAATAGTACTAATATTATGTTACAATTTGGGTATAGGTATTATGAACGCTTAAAAATAAAAGTAACAAAAAGAGTGATTTTTATTAAAGCTAGCAGACGACAGCCGTGTTTGTTTTTAGATACATAACCTTACTTTTGCATTGTTTTGCATATTTTCGTGTGGAGTTTTACTATTTAGGAGACAGAGAATTTTACAATTATGAAGTCTATGAACATTTTTAAACAATATTTTGACAGACAGAAATTAATTTCAGAGCAAATGTTGCAAAAAAATATCTGTTATAAGTTTCTTATAAGCTCGTCACGAGAAAATTTTTGAGAGAATAACCCATATGGAGCAAAATTCCTCAACTGTCTAGGTTAAAAAATATAATTTATTCATAAAAGATGCAATAGATTATAATAATGCAAAAAAAAATTGCATTATTTTTACCAATTTCCAGAAAAATATATATACTTTATATAAACCAATAAGTTCGTCTTTTAATCTTGAATATATTATCCACAGAACTTATTATTATAAAATAAAAATTGGAGAAGTTATATAAAATTGAAAAAAATTATTAAAATTAAAATATATTAAATTAAAATATATTAAATTAAAATTAAGATAAATAATTAAAAACTTTTTGGAAATTATCAAAAAGAACGTAAGTTATTGAAAAATTGAAAAAAATAATATAAATAATTTAAAATTGAATTAAATAATTGAAATATCAGATAAATAGTTTTAAATTTAGGAAATTATAAAAAAAATTGAAAATAATTAAAAATTGAAGAAAAATATTTTAAAATCCTAGAAAATAATTTTATAAAATAAGAAAAATTAGAAATTGGGGGAAAAAATTGAAAAATGATTTTAAAATTTTAAACTTGAAGAAAATAATTGAAATATGATAAAAACAATAAGTTGAAAAAAATGAAATTTGAAATAAATAATTGAAAAAATTGCAGAAATTTCAGAACTTAAAGTGGAATTGAAATGAAATTGAAATATAATTGAAGTGGAAGAGAAGTGAACTTAAAATTGAAGTGAAGTGAAGTGAAGTAGACTTAATCCTTTTTCTGTGGGACGTACGTATTATGTGTCCCACTTATTACAAAAAACATTGTAACTTTTTTAAAAATTAATATTTTAATGAGCTTTAGCTCATTTTCTTTATAAAGGTATGAATTGTCAAAAAACAAAAAAACAAAATTAGTAACAAAAAACAAACATTTTTTTTGTTATTTAAAAACAGACGAAAATGAATGAAAATGTCAAAAATTGCTAGAATTAATTAGTTAGCTAGTATAGAAAAACTAATTTCAAAAATCATTAATAATTCATGAATTTGATGTCAAATTGTCATTTTGACAGTTGACAGGTGTCAAATGAACTGTCAACTTTGAGATAAAGAAATTAATTTTTAATAAAATGACAAATAAAGGGTTTTCGGGGACGCTGGTTACGAATATATTGTCAAATTGGCATTTTGACATTTGACAGGTGTCAAATAAACTGTCAATTTTACCAAGAAGCAATTTATTTTTATGAAAATGACAGTGGTAGGGTTTTCGGGGTCGCTGATTATGAATATGATGTCAACTTGAATTTTTGACAGTTGACAGCTGTCAAATAAACTGTTAATTCTGACAAAAAGCAACTTATTTTTATCAAAATGACAGTTCTAGAGTTTTCGGGGACACTGATTACGAATATATTGTCAAATTAACATTTTGACAGTTGGCAGGTGTCAAATAAACTGTCAATTTTACCAAAAATCAATTTAGTCTTATGAAAATGACAGTTGAAGGCTTTTTAGGGTCGCTGATTGCGAATATAATGTCAACTTGAATTTTTGACAGTTGACAGCTGTCAAATAAACTGTCAATTTTACCAAAAATCAATTTAGTTTTATGAAAATGACAGTTGAAGGGTTTTCGGGGTCGCTGATTATAAATTCAATTGTCAAATTAACATTTTGACAGTTGACAGCTGTCAAATAAACTGTTAATTCTGACAAGAAGCAACTTATTTTTATCAAAATGACAGTTAAAGGCTTTTTGGGGTCGCTGATTACGAATATAATGTCAAATTTCCGTTTTGACAGTTGTCAAATTTAGTGTTAACTATAACAACAAGCAATTTATTTTTATGAAAATGACAGTTATCAATTAATTTGACAGCAAGAACCGTCACATTGACAATCTGACATCATTAAACTAATGTTACTGACATTTTTATAAAAACAGTTTACTTTCCAGCAAAGTTGAAAGTTAATTTGACAGTTGTCAATTGTCAAAGTTTCGATTTGACACTATATTTGAAATCAGCGACCTCAACAACCCTTATAATGTAATTTTCATAAAAATAAATTGCTCTTTGGCAACCACCATTTAAGTGGTAGTGAAGTGAACTTGAAATGTAAGAGAAATGTAAGGGAAGTGGAAGTGGAAGTGAAGTAGACTTGAAGTGTATGTGAAAATGCAATTGAAATGTAATTAAAATTAAAGTGAAAGTCAAGTGGACTAAAAAAGAACTTAAATTGGAAGTGAAGTCTAAATAAAGTATACTTGAAGTGGAATTGAAATGTAATTGAAGTGATCTTGAAGTGGATATGGATTTTTATTGAAATAAAATTGAATTTAAATTTTTTAAAGTAAAGTGGAAATAATGTGTACTTGATGAGGAAGTGATAGCAAAGTTAATTTGAAGTTGAATTGAAGTAAATTTGAACTGTAAATGACATGTAAGTGAAATGTAATTGAAGTGGACTTGAAGGGGAAATAAAATGCAATTTAAATTGAAGTGAAAGTAAAGTGTAATTAAATTGCACTTGAAGTGGATGTGGTAGTGAAGTTGACTTAAACTGGAATTGAAGTGCACTTGAAATAATTGTGAAGTGGAAATGAAGTAGACTTAAATTAAAAGTGAAGTAGAAATAAAGTTGACTTGAAGTGAAAGTCATAGTGAAGTTGTCTCGAAGTGGAATTAAAATGGAATTAAAGTGGACATGACTTGTATTTGAAGTGAATGTAAAGTAACGAGGGCTTGAAGTGTAAGTGAAGTGGAAATAAAATGGACTTGAAGTGGAACTGAAATGTAATTAAAATTAAAGTAAATTGGAAATAAAGGGTACTTCATGATGAAGTGATAGTGAAGTTGACTTGAAGTTGAATTGAAGTGAACTTGAAATGTAAGTGACATGTAAGTGAAGTAGACTTGGAGTGGAATTTAAATGGAATTAAAATATATTTGAAGTAAACTTGAAATGTAAGAGAAATGTAAGGGAAGTGGAAGTGGAAGTGAAGTAGACTTGAACTGGATGTGAAAATACAATTAAAATGCAATTAAAATTGAAGTGAATGTCAAGTGGACTAAAAAAGGACTTAAATTGGAAGTGGAGTCAAAATAAAGTGTACTTGAAGTGGGATTGAAATCTAATTGAAGTGTACTTGAAGTGGATGTAAATATTTTTTAAACTAAAAGTAAAGTGATTAGGGCTCGAAGTTGAATTGAAATGTTATTGGTATGGAATTGAAGTTGACGTGAAGTGGAAAAAAGGCATACTTCAAGAGGAAGTGATAGTGAAGTAGAAGTAGACTTGAAGTGGAACTGAAATGCAATTAAAATTGAAGCGAAAGTTAAGTGGAATTAAATTGGACTTGAACAGCAAGTGATAGTGATGTTAACTTGAAATTGCATTGAAGTGAACTTGAAATGTAAGTGATATGTATGTAAGTGAAGTGAACTTGCATTGGGAATGAAATTCAATTAAAATTGAAGTGGAAGTGAAGTGTAAATCAAAAGAACTTGAATTGGAATTGAAATGGAATTAAAATATAATTAAAGTGGTATTGAAGTGAACTTGGAATGTAAGAGGAATATAAGTGAAGTGTAAGTGGAAGTGAGGTAGATTTTAACTGGATGTGAAAATGCAATTGATATTTAATTGTAATTGAAGAGAAATTCAAGTGGACTAAAAAAGGATTTAAATTTGAAGTGAAGCATAAATAAAGTGTACTTGAAGTGTTGAAGTTGAATTAAAATGTAATGGAAGTGATCTTGAAGTGGATATGAATTTTTATTGAATTGGAATTGAAGTTAAAGTTAAATTGTAAATAAAGTGTACTTGATGAGGAAGTGATCGTGAAGTTGACTTTAAGTTGATTTAAAGTGAAGTTGAGATGTAAGTGAAATAAAAATGGAAGTGAAGTAGACCTGAAGTGGATGTGCGCATGCAATCGGAATTAAAGTGAAAGTCAAGTGGAATAAAAGTCGACTTAAATTGGAAGTTAAGTCTAAATAAAGTGTACTTATAGTGGAATTGAAATGTAATTGAAGTAAACTTGAAGTGGATATGTATTTTTATTGAAACAGAATTGAAGTTGAAAGTAAAGTGGAAATAAAATGTACTTGAAGTTGACTTGAAGTTGAATTGAAGTGAACTTGAAATGTAAGTGACATCTAAGTGAAACGTAAGTGAAGTGAACTTGAAGTGTAAATCAAATGCAATTGGAATTTAAGTAAAAGTGAAGTGAAGTTAAATTGGACTTGAAGTAAAAGTGATAGTGAAGTTAACATGAAGTGTAGTCAAGTGCACTTGAAATGTTAGTGAAATGTAAGTGAAGTGGAAGTGAAGTGGACTTGAAGTGAAAGTGATGGTGAAGTTGTCTCGAAGTGGAATTGAAATGAAGTTGAAGTGTACTTGAAGTGGACATGACTTGTATTTGAAGTGAAAGTAAAGTATCGAGGGCTTGAAGTGGAATTGAAATGGAATTGAAATGGAATTGAAATGGAATTGAAATGTAATTGAAATGGAATTGAAATGGAATTGAAATGTCATTGAAATTGAATTGAAATGTCATTGAAATAAAATTGAAGTGGAGGTGAAGTGGTATTGAAATCGAATAGAAGTACAATTAATAATAATCAAACTTGGAACCAAATTCACACAAAATCCACGGTTGTAGGCGTTGTTTCTATTTACTTTTCCCGTAAAATATGTTCTGAAATGTCAAAAAATCACAATCGATAACTTGTGGGTAAAATAATACTTTCTCTACGAGGACGGAATGCCTATATAATCATCATTTTATGAGTTCTGCTTGGCCTCAAGTGCACTCTATTTTGAAACTCAATCTGGTGACTATCCAGGTGACCCAAAGTAACTTCAGTGTAGGGTGAGAGCTTTTAGTGTGACTTGAGGGCAAAAGCACCCTCCGCCGGAGTCAGAACTCGTCTCCGTTGATCCTCGAATTGGCCCCGCATTGCTCCCGGTCGTTCGGGGGTGTGGAGGCACGTCGACGTCGTGCTTGAAAACGTAACGTGTTTTATCGATTCGACGAGTCGGCCATATTCGCTTTACTTCGATCAGGCGCACTCTCGCCCTTCCTCGAGAGAGACCGTGCCACAGATAGATTTTCCCGAGTTGTTCGTCGCGCGAGCTTTCTTTTTAGCCTTCGACAATGTTCTTGTAATAAAACGAGACGAAAAAAAATCCCCCGAAATTTGCAAAATAAAGTGCGAGACACAGTGAATTTTCTCGTTTCGTGACTTGTTTTATCACGACTTGACAACTCTTGGACGGCCAAGTCACAAAATCGTGAGTACAGCCTACATTTCCCCTTTCTCCATTAAAAGGCCAACCCTCAATTTCTCCACCACATTTCACAACTCGAGCTAACCAAATTTCTCACAATTTTCTTTAGAATTGGCAATTTTTTGTAAAATTTTCTTCATCTTTTTTTTTTGTACCAGTGACCTTGAATCCCATTTCCCGTCACTTGGATAATTTGAAAATAGACAATTGAGAGTAGAAAAAAATAGGTAATTCAATTTATCTGTATTTTCTTCCATTTCATGGAAATTGGATCGATAACTTTGTATTCGAATTTAGGGTAAAACAATAAAAGCAAAACGGGAAAGGGATTCTTTTTCATTTTGATCAACTGATTAATTAGCCCTTGAGGTTTTATCGTTTATCTAACTTTCGGAAGTGAGTGGGGGTATTTAAATTTTGTTCAGAGTTCAGTCGACGACCATACAGTATACTCTTTAACGACTATTTTATTTTTTCCCTTATCACTACATTTTTTATCGATTCTTTTATTTTTCTTTTTTATGTATTCTTGTAACTTTGACATTTATGTTATTAACTTTAAAGTGATTATTTAATATAATTGTGTTTATTAGTATTTTTTTTTGTTATCATTTTGTATTGGTATTATTAGTATATCAAGAAATATTTTTATCAAGAAAAATTATTTTTACGTTTGTGGCGCCCAACGTGGGGCCATCAAATAATTTTAAATATTATTATTCTTATTAGGTATTATTATTTTATTATCATAACTATTATTTATTATTCAAGTTATTATTATTATCTTTTTAATTATTTCATTATTTTTTTCACTATTTCAAACTTTTGTTCTTTAATATTTTTATTTAATTCCCCGTGAGTCGGAATTGATTAGTTTGAGTTTCTGTTTTCTAAAATAAAGAACTCTCTCTAATGACGATTTTATTAATAAGATTTTTTCAATTCTTATTAACCACCTGACATTTTGTTCTATTTTTATACTAATTGTCGCTTAATTACCTCATTAATGAAAAATTATTATTAAATTTTAACTTTTCCCATTCATGAAAGGATTTCAATCAATTTAACGTAAAGTTGAACAATTAGTTGAACTATTTAAAGTTTCTTTGTGATTTCCGATTTTAGTTTTAGAGTTTACTCGTGCAATATAAAATGTCGATCATTTTTGTAGAAAGACATTTCGTAAGATAAAATTAATAAAAATCGACAGATTACTGTAAATTTTTTCATATTATGAATTTTGCAAATTTGTTAAAATTGGATTTTTTTTGAATAATTTTTTTTGCTTCTATTGCCAGTTAAAATTGTCTTATATTCCTCTTGAACTTTATTGGTCCTTTCTCAACTTTTAAAGACTTCTTAACTGGTCTCTTTGTCACTATTAACCTCACCACGTCTCTTCCGATCTTCTACAGAATTTTAACGAGTCTTACAGTATTACTTTTGGTCTCTTCATGATATTTTTCTTAAACAGAAGATCACCCTTATGCATCACAATTCTTTCGTCTCTTTAGTGTCCCCTTCATACATTCTAATTTTTTATATTATACTTATTTTTCTCAAAATTTGATTTTTATTTGCACTAGTCAAAAAATAATTCTTCAATTTAATTTCTAAAAATCCAATTTAATTTTCTAATTTTTTTTATTGATTTTTTTATTTTATTTTTACCTGAAGTAAAAATTATTAATATAAAAATATTAACTTGGTCGACACAAAAGGCAACTTTATATTTATATTTTTTTTCCTTTTTTGGCTTTAAATATTAATCTAGATTAAAACTCATTTTATTTCAAGATTCATCTCTGAGTACGTATTTCGGTTCTTCCCTTTAATCTGGATTAAATAAAACGTGAGGCTTTTCTCTGAAAAATACGGCCTTTATATTTTGATATATAAAAAACCCTCTTCTAAAACCAGTAATTTTTTCTGAAAAGCGAATTTTCCGTTTTTAATTATTTTCTCTAAAAAATACTATTTTAAAATTTTAATTTTTTTTATTATATTATTAAGCTTAATAAAATAATAGGTACTTATAAAAAATTTAAATAATTAATTAGTATAATAATAATATTTAGAAAATAAAGATAAATTAATGTAAAAAAGAAAATTTTATAATTTCTATCCGCCATATTGGATTTATTTTCAATTTTAAAAAATTAATATTTAAATTTTTTTAAAATTTTCCGCCACAGTGAATCTGCTATATTTAAAATTTTTAGAATCTGGTTACAAATTTCAATTTAACTTTGGAATCAATCTTTTTTTAAAATTGTCTGTTTATTTGATTAACATAATTTATTGTTATTTTCTTATTTTGATTCTTTTTGAAAAAAATTTTAAACGTTCCCCTGGTTGCGAAATCAGTAAGTTCTTTTGTTGAGAAATAAGTTAAAAATAAAAAAAGTGGCAGACATTAGTTAGCTTAACGTAAACAAAGAAAACTTTTTTCAATTTTTCAACTAATTTATAGAAACTTTGTAAATAGCTTTTCTATAACAAACAGAAAAGTTAGCCGTCTTTATAAAACTGCTGTGCGTATAAAAAATTAACTAAATATCGAATATTTCTAAGAAAATAAAAATAAACGAAGAAAACTTTTTCATTTCTTGAAATGTTGTTGCAACTTTATAAATATGTTTTTGTTATTATAGAAAATGTACCTTCAGCTTTGTAAAGTGAGAAAAAATAATCATTTAATGAAACTAGGCATTTAAAAAAAAAACTTTTTTCGCCTTCGGATTCTATCGAAACTTTGAGGAACTAATTACAAAAAATAACAAGTTTATTTTTCTATTTAAATTTTTTTTTATTTTTATATAATTTTTCGTTTTCTATACTTATCTTTTCTTTAGTTTGCTTACTTTTTTTTACGTTTTTTTCATTCTTTCATATAGTTAAAATTAAGTTTATTATTGTCTCATATAGGTTATGTGTCACATAATTTACAAGATGGAATTTTTCTTATTTTTTAATATTTCAAGAACTTTTCGTTATCTTTTTCGTTCTTTAAATTTCCATTTCTTAATTTCATCACCTAAAATACTTTTATTTTTTTCATTTTTGTAGTTTTAATTTTTTTCAACGTTTCTTCGTAGGTTATGTATCACCTATAAATTTTTTCTTTTTTTCAAGAGTTCAGAATTTTTTCATTTATTTTCTAATATTTTCTCGTTTTTTAAATATATTTTCAATTTTAACACTTTTAAAATACTTAATTCCTTAAATTTTTTATTTTTAAAAAATTCACTATTTTTTTGGATAGTCTTTTCACTCATATTTTTTTCAATTTTTCAATTTTTCAGCAAATTCTCCCTAATTTTGTAAATTTATTTTATTTTTCCACTCTTTAAAAGTCGTTTTCATATTTTTTGTAATTTTTTAAATTTTTTATAGACATCTACTTATCTTTTTTATCTTTTCCAATTTTACTTTCACATTTCCTCAGTTTTCGATATAATTTTCTAGATTTTCTTTTCTTTCAATCATTTATAAAAACTCAAATCTTTTTTTAAAAATTTCTCATTTTTCCAAAACTTGTTAAATTTTTAAAAATATTTCCCCTATTTTAAACATTTTTTTTTCATTATTTTTATTGTCTATCATAAAAATTGGAAGTTATTGTTGATTTGATGACATAAGGCTTTTACTGATTACAAGGGTCAATAACAAAAAATAATCTAAATATAGGCACCCTTTTCAGAATTAAGTGAATTAATATTTATGCACGGAACACCAAAATACAGCTATATCATGCTTTAAGAATGTAAAAATAGGTAATAAATGGAAAATAAAAATAAAATAGCAAAAAAATTCAGAATATTAAAAGAATAGTTTCTGAATGTTAAATTCTATTTCTTAACTTGTTTTTAAGGCATTCATTTTATTCTTGAAAATTGATTATAATATTTAAAGTTTTATAAAGAATAAAATTACAAATGAGAATAAATTTGGATTTGATTTGAACTCTAGGAGCAAGATCTGAGTTTCGAATAATATTAAGGCTAGATTTTAACTTTCTCGGGAGTCATGAGAGTTGACAATTCTGCCAATCACGATTCTGGGTCAATATACCGCGCTCGGGGATTACCCACAAACTTTCTGCGCATAAGGCGATAAAAAAAGTTTTAAATTCCCACTCGAACAATATATATGTATATTTTTTTTCTTGTTAGAAACTGTTTAAAAAAACTCTGAATAAATGATTTAAAATATTTAGGTTTTTCGGGTTCTTGTGCCATTATGTCGCCCATTTCCAATTTTTACATTTGGCGCCCAACGTGGGTCTCTCAAATTGTGTTTTACGTTCCAAATGATTATTTTCCCGTTTATACGCCTACTAATTAAATTAAATTTATTAAAAACAATTTCATACAATATTTTTTTCAATGTCATCCAAGTTGCCGTGACCTTGAAAATTATCTGCACGTGCATTGAGAGAAATCTGAAACAACGAAAATGGAAATTCATGGCAAACTGTATAACAAGATAATTCTGCTGATAACATTAAATTACCCTGATATTTAATAAACAGAAAATAAGAAAAAAACTTCTTTTTGTTATGTGGGTAAATAAATGATATTAAAATACAAAAAGAAAATGTTTATCATTCTTTAAAATTCAAAAAAAAAAAAAAAAAAAATTGTTAGAAAATTACCCTGTTAGCTTTTTCTTAGGCTCAGTGACTCGATATACTTTTTTCTCGGTCACCTTTTTCTGTCTTATAACCTCAGTCATTCGACTGTAACTATAGAAGCCCTACGTTTATGAATGGACTACTATAAGGGTATCATTGATTAGTTACCCTGAAAGGAAAAGTGAAATATGTAATATAAAACAAATCATTTCCAATAAAAATATTAATTATTTTGTAATATTACACTAACTTCTGATATAATTTATGATGTCTGATTTTTCACCAGGGAAAAGTCTTTTTTTATCTACTAGTGGAAAAAGTGTCCACTGTTTTCGCTTGTAGAGAAAGTGTCTATTTTGTTCACTAGTGGGAAAAGTGTATTATGTCCACTTGTGGGAAAAGTGTTCATTTTGTCCACTATTTGAAAAATTGTCTATTTTGTTTCCCGGTGGAGAAAGTATCGATTTTGTCCACTAGTGGAGAAAGTGCCCATTTTGTACACTAGAAGGAAAAGTGTTCATTTTGTTCACTAGAGGGAAAAGTTTTTTTCTACTGGGAAAAGTATCTATTTTTTCCACTAGTGAAGAAAGTTTCCACTTTGTCCACCAGTGGGACAAATTTTCCAAAGCATTTTAATGACCCTATTTTGTAAAATTGTTTTCATCCCACGCGCCGCAATCAAGACTCAAAATTATCTCGTGTAATCTTTCACTTGACATACTCGTGTTGGCTCTGGGGAAATCTCACGCTCAAGGGATAAAAAGAATTTTAACGCACGTATTTTTACACGAGGATAGATAATTTGAAACAGGTGATTTTTTGAAATTGCCAATTTAAATACAATTTCTGAATTAGAGTTTTTTCTGACTAAAATTAAAACAAATTTAAAAACAATTGTTTTTTTGCTTGTATGTTTCTTGCAGAATTATTATTTTGTAAAAATTTAAACTACTGACATTTTTCAGACAATTTAACAATATTTAACAGGATTTGTACCTTGGTTGGGCGCCAAAATTTTCTAATTTGCAAAATTGTGAAAAATTCTAGTTTTGAAAATTGTCAATAAGGCTTTAATAAATAATGTCCCTACGTTGGGCGCCAAATTTATTTTTAAGCAAATTATATTTTGCAACGAATTATTCGGATGTTAAAAAAATAGTTTAGGAATGTTTTTAATATTTATAAAAAATAATAAAAGATGTTTTAATTATTAAAAGTTGATTTGTTTACTTGTAAGAAAGCGATGATTGTCTGACTGAAATGTAACTTACTACTGATTTTAGAAAACCAGTGGAAAGTGTGTGTCTGAGCTATCTCAGCACACAAGGCCGTAATTATTGATTTTAAACCTCCAAGTAGATATACCATTTATGGTGAGACTCCTTCTGACCAACGATGAAAATAATCTTCAATATTTCCCTGTATTATTATTTTTGTTATTATTACTATTATTATTGCGATATAATTTTTTTAAATTTGTCGTTTAATTTAAAGGCGTGAATTTTTTATTATTTATAATATTCAAATTTAGCGCGTTTTTTGCTACTGAGGCCTCACCTCGAATCTTTAAGATTTTCCAATTTATTTAAAAACAATCTTACATCAATTTTCGAAATGTAAAATCCATTTTCTAGAGTGAACAAGAACAAATATTCACTAACTTATTAAAAATCGATTTGATGAACAAAAAACTAGGAGTTAATGATATAAACCTTTTTGTAAAAAAGCTATTAATATTTGGTAAAATCAGTCCAAAGAATGTTTTTGAATTTAATATCTTAATTTATTTATCTCTAACCCTTCGGCCCTTGTATAAAATACAATAATTATCATACAGAATAATCATAAAATATGATTAAGATAATTTAACCCCTTGACATAACCTCAAAATTAAACTCAGTTTCTTTTAGTGCAAATTTCTAAATTTTATAAGCTTCCTTTGTACAACTCTCAGAAAATATTATTTTGACCCAAAGTAATAAAACATTATTTAATATTTATTTTTTATTTTTTTACAAAAGCGAATAATTTTAACTTTAAAACCTATCTAATTCTGCTTTTTAAAAAATTATTATCTACAATTCCTCAAAGTTAAAAATTTCGATATTTTCATCTAACTTTAAAAACAACTTTTTATTTTTAGGTTATGTCAAGGAGTTAAACCTCCTACATGTAAAATGTTAAACAACGAAAATTTGCAGTCTGAAATTAAGCAAGATGAGAATGTAGTTAACAATTAATTAGAAGAGTCAAGTAAGAACTTAAATAAGAATTAATAGATAATTTAATTGTCAACTTAAAGTTGAAGGTCGCAACAAGTCGTCGATATTCGTTCATCAATGATCCAATGAAAAGCTAATTCAATCAAAATGCAATTGAAAGCATTTCAAGCCATCCCTTCCGTCATTCTCTTGAGGGTTATTTAAATTGGCTGTCTATCTTTATAGAAAAATTTTTCTCATATTTTCTGCTCTTTTCCATCGTTTCACGTTATGTTTGAATATATATCACATTCTTTACTTCATCTTATTGATCTCTTCATCTTGGCAGTACTGCAAGATTATGATATTCATTTTTGGACGAGTAATAATCCTATAAAAAAAATTGGCTCAAAAGAGGTTATTCGTTTTTTTGTTTCTTTAATCTTCAGTATATTATATTAAAAATTGACAAGAATATCAGTTATGAGAATTATTACAGACGGAATTTTTTAATAAATTAAAGAATTAACAGAATAGCGGATATTTATGTGAAACTGAACAAAGAAAACTTTTTTATTTTGAGACAAAATGCCTTCCAATTTTATGAGATTTTTTCAGGCAGTTAATAATGAGAATCAAAATTGTTTTTAAACGTAAATATTAAATATTTCCAAAATTGTGGACAATTTTTATAAAGTAAACAAAGAAAACTTTTTTGTTTCTTGACATATTGAGTTTAACCTTTGTGGACATTTTTCTTGTAGCGAATAATGAGAAGCAGCATTGAATTTAAACAAAAATATTAAATATTCTCAAAATGGCAGATAGTTTTCTAAAACTAAACAAAGAAAAATTTTTTATTTTGAGACAAAATGCCTCCCAATTTTATGAGAATTTTTTGAGCAGTAAATAATAAGAATCAAAATTGTTTTTAAACGTAAATATCAAATATTTACAAAATGGTGGACAATTTTCATAAAGTAAACAAAGAAAACTTTTTTGGTTTTTGACATATTGAGTTAAAATTTCGAGGATGTTTTTCTTGAAGTAAATAATGAAAAACAGAATTGTATTCAAACAAAAATATTAAATATTCTCAAAATGGCAAATAGTTTTATAAAACTAAACAAAGAAAACTTTTTTATTTTGAGTCAAAATATGTCCCATTTTTTATGAGAATTTCTCGGGCAGTAAATAATGAGAATCAAAATTGTTTTTAAACGTAAATATGAAATATTTATAAAGTGGTGGACAATTTTCACAAACTAAACAAAAAAAGCTTTTTTGTTTTTTGACATATTGAGTTGAAATTTCGTAGGCGTTTTTCTTGTAGTGAATAATGAGAAATAGAATTGTATTTAAACAAAAATATTAAATATTCTCAAAATGGCGGATGGTTTTATAAAATTAAACAAAGAAAACTTTTTTATTTTGAGACAAAATGTGTCCTATTTTTTATGAGAATTTCTCGGGCAGTAAATAATGAGAATCAAAATTGTTTTTAAACGTAAATATAAAATATTTACATATTGGTGGACAATTTTCATAAACTAAACAAAGAAAACTTTTTTGTTTTTTGACATATTGAGTTAAAATTTCGAGGATGTTTTTCTTGAAGTAAATAATGAAAAACAGAAATGTATTTAAACAAAAATATTAAATATTCTCAAAATGGCAAATAGTTTTATAAAACTAAACAAAGAAAACTTTTTTATTTTGAGTCAAAATATGTCCCATTTTTTATGAGAATTTCTCGGGCAGTAAATAATGAAAATCAAAATT
The DNA here is from genome assembly GCA_037103525.1 of Ganaspis brasiliensis. Classification (NCBI taxonomy): domain Eukaryota; kingdom Metazoa; phylum Arthropoda; class Insecta; order Hymenoptera; family Figitidae; genus Ganaspis; species Ganaspis brasiliensis. The sequence continues at coordinate 247,116 of JAZKLR010000704.1, forward strand.
GTTTTTAAACGTAAATATGAAATATTTATAAAGTGGTGGACAATTTTCACAAACTAAACAAAGAAAACTTTTTTGTTTTTTGACATATTGAGTTGAAATTTCGTAGGCGTTTTTCTTGTAGTGAATAATGAGAAATAGAATTGTATTTAAACAAAAATATTAAATATTCTCAAAATGGCGGATGGTTTTATAAAATTAAACAAAGACAACTTTTTTTGTTTTGTGAAAAAATGTCTCCTAATTTTTTATGAGAAGTTTTCGGGCAGTAAATAATGAGAATCAAAATTATTTTTAAACGGACAATTTTCATAAAGTAAACAAAGAAAACTTTTTTGTTTTAAGACAAAATGCCTCCCAATTTTATGAAAATTTTTCAGACACTAAATAATGAGAAACATAATTGTATTTAAACAAAAATATTAAATATTTACAAAATGGTGGACAATTTTCATTAAGGTAAACAAAGGAAACTTTTTTGTTTCTTGACATATTAAGTTTAAACTTTGTGGGCATTTTTCTTGTAGTGCATAATAAGAAACAGAATTCCATTTAAACAAAAATATTAAATATTTACTAAATGGTGTACAATTTTAATAAACTAAACAAAGAAACCTTTTTTTTATCAGTGTATTGTTACAAAATTTTACGATAATATTTTTTATGTTGAATATTAGAAGTAGAAGTTTCCATGGAATCAAAAAATCAAAAATTCTGAAAATGGCTGATAGTTTTATAAAACTAAACAAAGAAAGCTTTTTTATTTTGAGACAGAATTCCTCCCAATTTTATGAGAATTTTTCGGGCAGTAAATAATGAGAATCAAAATTGTTTTTAAACGTAAATATTAAATATTTACAAAATGATGGACAATTTTCATAAAGTAAACAAAGAAAACTTTTTTGTTTCTTGACATATTGAGTTGAAATTTCGTGGGCGTTTTTCTTGTAGTGAATAATGAGAAATAGAATTGTATTTAAACAAAAATATTAAATATTCTCAAAATGGCGGATAGTTTTATAAAACTGAACAAAGAAAACTTTTTTATTTTGAGACAAAATGCGTGCCAATTTTTATGAGAATTTCTCGGGCAGGAAATAATGAGAATCAAAATTTTTTTTAAACGTAAATATTAAATATTTACAAAATGGTGGATAATTTTCATAAACTAAACAAAGAAAACTTTTTTGTTTCTTAACATATTGAGTTTAAAATTCGTGGGTGTTTTTCTTGTAGTAAATAATGAGAATCAGAATTGTCTTTAAAGAAAAATATAAAATATTTACAAAATGTCGAACAGTTTTAAAAACTGAACAAAGAAAACTTTTTTATTTATCAGTGGATTGTTACAAAATTTTACAAGAATATTCTTTATGTTAAGTATTGAACGCAGAAGTTTCAATTGAATAAGAAAATCACAAACTCGCAAAATAGCAACCAATATTCTATAAAAAAAATTTCCCCAACAATTTTCCTCATTATATTAACATGTTTTTATTTGAATACTCGATTCGCAAATACTTCCGAATCGCCTCCAGCTGTTTTCAATATTCTTTAAATCAATATAAGTTACAATGAATACAAATACACGTGTTGTTAGATTAACGGGATAAAAATGTCGTTATTGTTAAAAGTATCGAAATAGCCACTAATGTCATTTTATAAAATAATAAAGTTTATTCTATTCTAAACATAGCAAATTAACCATTTTTTTATTTAAAACCCTTTAATACATACTTTTATTATACAATAAAATAATTTTTCACAATTTTATGAAAGGTCTTTTTTTTATTTTTTTTAACGTAATATTGACTTTTTTTTATTACTATTCGCTTGATGGTGTTTAGCATTGGAAAAATCGGCATTTTTCTCCTTTAATCTTGTTCGAGCATCGGAATCACTTTATTACGTATTTACGTCAATAGCACGCACTCGTCTGACGTCAGGACTCTATTTCATCCCTTATAAACGAAAATTAAGAAAATTAACTCAGTAATTACTTTTGTTCAATTCTTCAGATTATAGTCTATTCGAGAAAATTCTTCCGGAAGAATTTGTCTGCACGTGAAAAGGGGTTAAAATTGCGAAGTGGTGATAATGGCTGTCAAATTGAATTGAACAATTCAAATGAGCTATTTATAATGTTATATTATTCTGCGAATTCCAGATTATTATCTTACCAACGAAAGACAAATTATTTAACATTAAAATTTTAACGCTTTTTTCCCCCTACAAATTTTGGCTAATCGAGCAGAAATGAATTTTTGAAAAATTAAATTTTTATCTAAGATTTTATGTCTAGACAAGTTCTTGAAACGTGGAGCACCCTACTTGGCAATGCTCTCCATTAATACTCGCATATCAAGCAAAATGGGGAGGCTGACGCTTTTAACTTTCAGTTCATTCATTGGCCGCATCACCCTCAATTCACTCTTATAATTAAAAAGGGGTGAAAATCTCTACTTTCACAGCTTCGTTTTTTTATATCAACTTTCTGGTTTTTGACTTTAAAAAAAAAATTATAATCAAAAAAGCTTGGGAGAAACTTATTTTTCGAACGAGAAAAGAAACGATTAGTAACTGATTTTATAAATGGGGCGTTCCATGTGACATTTTTATGCAAATTTTTTGTTTGTTTGGAATAATATTTTTCTGATTCTATATGAAAAATAAGGAAATACGTATTTTTTATTTCCTTATTGAACGAAAATTACAGAAGTTATACATTTTTCAAATTTTAAGTTTTTAGAAACAGAGCATTTTTGACACGCGTTTTTCTCCGTTATTATTAGCAAATTGGAAAAAACACTCTATATAAAGTTTGTTCAGTTTTTCCTAAATTTTTTAGAACTGTAGTAAAAAATAATACATTTGCAACAAAAATATAAAAAAAAAGTGGAATTTAATTCTAATAAGTGACATTTCTCAAAATCGAAGTCATGAATTTTCGATTTTTTTCTTTTAATGCAGTTAAATATATTTTTGTTGTAAATACATTATTTAGTAGTACAGGTCTAAGAAATTTACGAAAAACTGAACAAATTTTATATAGAGTATTTTTTCCAATTTTTAGATACTAATGGAGAAAAACGCGTGTCAAAAGTGCTCTGTTTCTAAAAACGTTAAATTTCAAAAATCCATAACTTCTGTAATTTTCATTCAATAAGGAAATAAAAAAATACGTATTTCCTTATTTTTCATATAGAATCAGAAAAATATTGTTCCAAACAAAAAAAAATTTTGCATGAAAATGTTGCGTGGAATGCCCCAAATATAGAATCTCAGAGGATAGATTGTAATTTGTTTACTTTAGGGGTGCAACTTCGTTTCTTATAAATATACCCGGAACTCTCTTTTTATCCCACGCAGTAAACAAAGTTGTCAGATCGATTTAAAATGATTGAAATTGCGTTTTATATTTTGTCAAGTGGCAAAGATAAACAGAATTTTTTTGCTCGTAATAATTTTTTTCGGACTGAAGAAAAAAACTGGTAATTTTTTCATTTAAGGAAAATTATGAACTTTTCGAAAAATCGTCTAGCAACAGAGATGGAAAAAGTCGTCTAGGTTGGTTCAGGATTTTATTTCTCATAACTTCCGTTGCGCGTTGAATTTTACGTTTTCTCACATATGAATGGAAAGATCTTTTAAAATGTGCTGTTTTTTCTGAACACTGGAAAATGATCGTACGAGGATATGAGGAATTATGGGAATTTGAAAAAAGGTAGTCAAGGTCGGATCATGTAGTCTAGGTTGGGATTTTGTTGAAAATCATTGAGATATGAAGAAAAATAATTAAAAATAAGTAGTCAAATTAAATTTTCCTTATTAGAAAGCATCATAATAGCAAAATTTCAAGTGACCCAACCTAAACTACATATAGATTTTTGTCTTTTAAATAAAACCATAATTTGAATTAGTTATATTTTTACACTAATTTAGATTTAGAGTTTCTAAAAGTCAATGAAATAATACAAATGTTTATATATCAAATAAAGAATCAACTCTGATATCTTGTTCCATTAAATCAAATATTGTTGAAACGAATACCAATCGATAAAGAATGAGCAAAAAATTGGAATTTTTTATTTTACTTTCATTACGGTTCGGACATAAAAGATTCAATATTTATTGAGATATTGAACATAAAGAGAAGATTATTAATATCTTTTCTCGCACAGTGTGGCATAATATATGCCCTAATGTTAAAATCCAATAGTACGGGAGTAAAGTGACGTAAGGAGATAAGAGTACCTCATAACGTTTGTTGGAAGATAGAAAGAAGAAAATACAAAGAGGGATCGGTCAGACTGAAATGTGGGACGTTAAGAGAATGTAGGGTAAGGAGGGACGAGAGAATGAGAGAGAGAGAGAGAGAGAGAGAGAGAGAGAGAGAGAGAGAGAGAGAGAGAGGGAGATAGTTAGAGATAAAGGTGGAAGTGTAGCAAGATAGAGGGTGGGAAAAGTTATCGAAACCCTGGCAGGTTTCTGAGCGAGGGTTACTCTCACTACGACCTTGCAGTCAATGTCAAACTTTAAGGGGACACAATGAAAAAGTGGAAAATTTTCAACAGACTCTTCCCGTCTTATTTTCTTCACTTTGTTAATTTTATTTTTAAAAGTAGCCGACAAAAGAAGCTAATCTATTTTACTTGATGAATTTTCTTTTCTAGAACGATAATGACAATTTATGTAGTAATGAAAGAAAAATTATTCTCTTACATTTTATTTTCTGCATTTGTAGCAGAAATTACTGTCCCGATTAAAAATTTCGATTTTTCCTGTATTGATTTTGATATAAGTTTAAACTGGAATATTGCTTTAAATTTGGACAACAATATTTTTTTGAAACTGTCGTTGCTCTGTTAAAAAAGCTTTCGCTGCAATATTTACCCAAGTTTGCGCTATAAAATATCTCAATTTTATTTTGTGATGCGCTACATTATGATTCCCAAGCTTTCGCTACAATATATTTTTCGAAAACTTCCTTGCGCTACATTATATTGCCGAAGCTTTCGCTACAATATATTTGTCAAAAAATGCGCTACAAAATAAAGCTCAAAGCTTGCGCTGCAATATATTGCCCTGGTTGAACTACAATATATCTCCTCTCACTTGCACTATAATATAATGCCACAGTTTCGCTACAAAATATTGATTAAAATTTTGTCGGTAATATATTTTTTCCTACTTGCGCTGTAGTGTATTGCCCAAGCTTGCGCTACCAGATTTTGTCTTAAATTGTCGCTACAATATATTTCCTTCACTTACGTTTGATTACACTGCTTAAGCTTGCGCTTAAATATATTGCTCAAACATTGCGCTACAAAATATTGCTCAAAACTCACACTGCAGTTTATTGTCTCTTGCTTGCGCTGCAATATATTTCCCTAAACTTGCGCTGCAATATATTGTCGGTAACCTAAGCTATAATATATTCCCCTCATTTTTTCTAAAATATAATCCTCCCCATTTGCGCTACATTAAATTATCTGAGCTTGCACTACAATATATTGCTCAAAGCTTGCGCTGCAATCGACTTACCCCCACTTGCGTAACAATATATTGCCTCAGTTGCGCTACAAAATATTTGAGCGCAAGTTTTGAGAAATATGTTAGCTCTGCAATATGTTATTTTTAGCGCAACATATTGCCCCAAGTTTGCGCTACAAGAATTTGTCTTAAGTTTGCGCGGCATTCTATTCCCTTTACTTGCGCTACATTATATTTTCCCAAGCTTGCGCTGCAATATATTTCCTACACCTACGTTTAATACACTGCGTAAGCTTGCGCTAAAGTATATTGCTCTAATCTTGCGCTACAATATATAGCGCAAAGCTCAAACTGCAATATAATGCCTCCTGCTTGCGCTACAATATACTTTTTATATTTCAATTATTTTTTAGCGCCCAAGTTGCGCTACAAAATATTACAGCGCAAGTTTTAAGAAAAATGTTAGCTCTGCAATATGTTATTTTTAGGGCAATATATTGCCCCAAGCTTGCGCTACAATATATAGCGCAAAAGCTCAAATTGCAATGTATTGCCTCCTGCTTGCGATGCAATATATTTCTTCTAACTATTTATATTTTAACTATTCTATTTTAAGCTTGCGCTAAAATATATTGCTCTAATCTTGCACTACAATATATAGCGCAAAGCTCAACCTGCAATATAATGCCTACCGCTTGCGCTACAAAATATTACAGCGCAAGTTTTAAGAAAAATGTTAGCCATGCAATATGTTATTTTCAGGGCAATATATTGCCCCAAGCTTGCGCTACAGTATATAGCGCAAAAGCTCAAATTGCAATGTATTGCCTCCTGCTTGCGATGCAATATATTTCTAATACCTATTTCTATTTTAACTATTCTATTTTAAGCTTGCGCTAAACTATATTGCTCTAATCTTGCGCTACAATATATAGCGCAAAGCTTAACCTGCAATATAATGCCTCCTGTTTGCGCTACAAAATATTACAGCGCGAGTTTTAAGAAAAATGTTAGCCATGCAATATGTTATTTTTAAGCGCAATATATTGCCCTAAGCTTGCACTACAGTATATTGCTCAAAGCCTTCGCTACAATATATTACTCGAAGTTTGAGCTCCAATATATTTCGCCCACTTGCGTAGCAATATATTACCCAAGCTTTCGCTAAAATATTTCTCAGCGCAAGTTTTGAGAAATATACTAGCGCTGCAATATGATATTTTATAGCGCAATATATTGCCCTAAGCTTGCGCTACAAAGATTTGTCTTAAGATTGCGCTGAATTATATTCCCTTTACTTAAGCCTTAATATATTTCCCCCTACTTGCGCTGCATTATTTCGTCTACGTTGCGCTAGAATATATTTCTGAGAGCTTGCGCTACAATATATTGCTCAAAGCCTGCGCTAGAATATATTACTCGAAGCTTTCGCTGCAATATATTTCTCCCGCTTGCGTAGCATTATCTTACTCAAGCTTTCGCTACAATATATCTCAGCGCAAGTTTTGAAATATATATTAGCGCTGCAATATTTTATATTTTAGCGCAGTGTTGCTCCAAGCTTGCGCAGCAATATATCTCTCACAGATTTTTTAGGAATATATTTCCTCAAGCTCTCTCTTCTTCTTCTCCAAGTTGGAGCTGCAATATTGATCCAAGTTTACCCTGCAATATGTTGCTTCAAGTTTTGCATCAATATTACCCCAATCTTTACCAGCAATATTGTCCTAATCTCGACATGTAACTTTCTCATAAATACAAAATTTTAATCTTCCCTTTTGGACAAAGGTTCAGTTTATGTCCTATATTTAAAAAGGGACAATATTCTCTTGGGATTTTTTTAATCTACAGTTGCATTGATTCTCACTTAAGTTCTCATAATTGAACTCTCGCTTGGTTTTTTCCACTTTTTTAGCTTTCTTATTTTCCTTCCTCTCTCAGCTACTCTCTCCTGTCGGTTTACGAGTATATGGTCATAAAACATTAACTCCCACACGGTCTTCGTATTTCATTCAGTCCCTCAACATAAGAATGCGGAATTCAATTTATATTTTAGAGGGTTGCGAATTTTACATAATTACTGTTCTTATGTTTAATTTAATATTTGCTTATTTGATATTTAATTTAAAACAGAATAAATATGAGTTAATAGAATTAAATTCACATAGGTCAGAATTTAATTTTTTCTCTTTTTTGAAACAGAAATTATTGAATATTCAACAGCTGATTATCAATTCAGAGAGTTAATTTTAAAAGTATTACTTTTAATTCCATTCTTACTCTTTGGCTGACCTGAATGACTCTATTAATACCATCTTCTTATAAAAACTAATCATATTATTTAACCCAGATTTGTGAATTTTCTATTTATTCCAAAGATTCAGAAATCAAGAGCAATATATAATGAAAAAATTTGGACATTTTTAAATAATGCAATAATAATTCGTCTGTTAATAAATTTTTTTTTATATGAAACTTAATAATTAAGTTATTTAGAATTTAACTGAGAACTTTTACAACAAAATAAAATACAATATTTTCTCACAACGAATAAATGTAAAAATATTAAAATTTTTAAAAAAATTTCAGAATTGATTTAATTGTTAAATTGTTCTTACGATTAAACTATAATAATCCACAAATACAATGAACAGAGCGATTACAGTTTTTGAACAAAATTTCGTTACACTAATAACTACGTCACCAGGGAGTCTCATTAAAATTTGTGGTTAGTCAATTAGCTTTAAGTTGACCTCTGCAACAGGAGTTTACCACATAGTTTACACAGTAGAGACATGAATAGGTAGTCGGTGACACATGTAGAAATGAAATTAATAATTAGGAGCGAATAGTTGAGAACATTTAATGTAAGAATGAATAATTATACAAGTTTGAGTAACTTTAATTTTGTGTAGGCGAGAGAAGCATAAATAATAAATATTAGTGCTTGCATATTTTCCAGTTCTGTATGCATAGAAAAAACAATTATTTATTTCGATTTTTCGGTATAATTAATAGAATAGGCCAATTAGATAATTGGTCACATTAAAAATCACTTTCCGATTCGTCTATTCTCCTGATCCTCTAATCCTCCGCATTTGACTTCACCCATAGAGTCGTAACCATCCCAATGGGCACACATGTTCAAACGAGCTGTCCCATGTGATCGTGAAAGCGTTGGTGGAAAAAAACCATATGAGAGAGAGAGAGAGAGAGAGAGAGAGAGAGAGAACGCGATATCTGCTCTTCTCTTTCTATCGCATGGTTTACGCTTTTCGACGACGCTTTTACGTCGACATAGAACGGTACCTTTAAACAAAAAATATTAAAAGCTATTGAAATTTCTGGTTATAATTCAAAGCAGGGTTGGCTAGTTTTGCAGGTTTTGTTACTATCTAGTAACTTCCCTAGTGATTTTAGCGATATTATATTACAAAACATATATTTATCTTACTCGTATTGTTTTCTAACCAATGACAATTTTTGTTTCAGGAAATGCCTGTTATCAGGTTGAAAAGAGCTGGGGAGGTAGTTCCCTCGCAGATTCCACTTTCAGAACTTCCGAAACCTATTCTCACGGCGAGCCAACAAAATGGAACGTTGATGGCGCCAGTAGCAGGTAATAAGGAAATTTGGAACTATTTAACTTCACTTTTAAACTCTTTTCTTTGTGCACTTTCATACCTTTTCGGCTCAGAGAAAGTTTGTTGAAAATCTCGTTGGAGTAAGAGAGATAGACAGAGAGAGAGAGAGAGATTCTCCTTCAAACTGGACAAATTAAATTCTTTGTCTTTCTTACTCCAATGACTTGTGATCAGAGCACAGTATCATGCTGGTAGAATAGTGAAATAGATTTGACCAATCAAATGCTTACACTTTTTGAACTCATTCTCTGATTGGTCAATTCTACTATTTTATCCTCAAGGTGTCGTCTCCTGTTGGCGTACTGTATGAGTGAGAGAGAAAGCGATATTTGTTCGTCTGCTCACATGATTTTTGCTTTTCGCCGACATGGCACGGCAACTTCAGGGTCAATTTTTGTAACAAGGGTTAGGAACATAAGTATAAACATAATTCTTTATTGGTAAATTATTACGTTTACTGCGTTTAAAATTTTTAACATAACATTTTGCTTTTTAAGGGTGAAATCACATGGGACCGTCAAACGTTGCGTCGTAATGAGAAAGAGAAGGACGTAAATATATCTTTGTCTCTCTCTGTTTCATTACGACGCAACGTTTGGCGCATCAATGTAATTTCACCCTAAAGGTATGCATTACGTAAATTCTACATCACGTAATACACGTAAAAACTTCAAATTACGCGTAAAGAAGCAATTTTTTTCGAATGCGTGAATGTACCATAAGTTGGCTACCTGAGAACCAGAGATCGGAACGTAAATTACTTGAGGTAATCTACCCAGTGGGCAAAAAAAAACAAAAGACGTCCTTAAGACGTCTTTTGGACATAAAAGCCGACATAGGGACGTCTTTTGGACATGTGTGCCCACTGGGTACATGGTTGTTTACATCTAAATTACCTAGTAATTTACTGGAGTAGTATTCTACGTAATTTACATCCCTTATAAATATCACGTGATCTACAAAAATACGTATGCAACATAACCTAAATGTAAAATCTAAAACCAAAATAATTGCTTACTTTATTTTAAAACTAGCCGAAATATATAATAAGGGTAAAATCCCATGTGAGCAGAAAGCGTAAAACCGAAAGCAGAAATCATGAGAGTGAGAGAGGTAGGTAGATATCACTGTCTCTCTCACTCTCATGATTTTCTGATTTCGGTTTTGTGCTTTCTGCTCACATGGGATTTTACCCCAATACCCTTAAAAATTAACAAAAGACATTCATAGAATCAAAAAATTATAAAAAAAAGTTTTTTTCTACTGCCGCCATGTTGAAATTGTAAAGTACATACCTAGGTTGTTTACATTTTTCTACGTATTTTACGTATTCCACGTATTCTGTCTCAAAATCTAAAATGACATGTCAATTTCCGATCCCTGTTGAGAACAGCTGACAAGATTTGTAGGAGCAAGGCGCAACTTCAAGAAGCAGTTGCTAATTAAAATAACACGCGATGCGGGAAGAAAGTACACGAAACTAAACGGGATTCGAGGTTATATAAACAAGTTTAAAATTACGGCAAAAAAAAATTACCCCCCTGGTCGAGGGGTGGGTGGTGTCAGGAGGATGGTAAAAATTATAAATAAAACATTAAGTTTTACGTAACAAAATAATCAGAAAAGTACGGAATTTAAACACCCCATGAACTTACGTACATATGAACTATGGTTAATTTGATTTTAATATAATTGTAAACCTAATATTTAATCCCGTAGCTGTTTTTTAGTTATAATGTCTTTGAAATATTGGTTTTCAAATTCAAGTATAACCATAAATTATTAAATTATTATATTTTTAATCATTAATAATATGTTCCTGTAAAAATTCAAGAGTACCCTATTGGAAATAACAAAATGAATGCACTGCCCAAGAGCCAGAATCTCTTCACTGTTGTTGGTTATTTAGAACTATATAAATATGAAACTAAAATAATTTCAAATTAAAAATTAAGGAAATTATAGGAATAATTGTGGGAAATAACTGTAAATTGAATAATTGGATTGAAAATCGAAGAAAAAAATTTGAAATTCAAGAAAATCACTGAAAATTAAAAAATGTAATTGAAATTTAAAGATTATAATTAAAAATTTAAAGATTATAATTAAAAATTTAAAAAAGTTATTGAGAAAAGGCGAGAATTATTGAATATAAAAAAAATATGTGAACTAAAGAACCGAATTAAAAATTGACGAATTGGTTAGAAAATTGAACTAAATTATTGAACAATTGTATTTAATATTAAAGAAACTTATTGATACCCGAAAAAATGATTGAAAAATGGCGAGAATTTTTGAATAGTAAAGAAAATACATATAATTGGAATTTAAAGAAAATAAATAAGGATTGAAGAAAATATTTGTAGAATTAAACAATCGAATTACAATTTAAAAACTATTTTTTATAATTGAATAAAATAACTGGAAAAAGCCGAGAATTGTTTAAAATTGAAAAATTAAATAAAAATCGAAAAAGTAATTACAAATTTAAGAAAATAATTGAAAAATTAAGAATGGAATTGAAATTTTATAGAAAATAATTAAAGAAGACGAAAATGATTAAATATGGTAGGAAATTATGTGAAATTGCAGAAAATAATTGAAAATAGAGTAAAATATCGGATAACCGAGAATTATTGAATACTGAAGAAAATAATTAAAAATTGATGCATATGGAATAAGCAATTTAATTCAAATTTAAATGAAATTGAATAAAGCCAAGAATTATTAAATATTGAAGCAAATAATTTGAAATTGAAGGAAATCACTGAAAATTGAAGAATGGAATTGAAAGTTAAAGATTATAATTTCAAGTTCAAAAAAATTATTGAAAAAAGGCGAGAATTATTGAATATAGAAGAAACTAATTGAAAACTGAAAAATCGAATTAAAATTTTAAGCATATAATTAAAAATTGAAAAAAGCCGATAACACAGGCACACAAAAAAAATAAAGTTGTCTGAGCTGGGTATGAGACCAATATTTTCCTATGTATTTTGATGCGCTGAATCCGAATCCGTCATCAGGATTGACGCATCACGTCACGTTTTGACCCTAACCTTAAAATCAATAAAATGACAGTTTTTGTTCATTAGAATCTGAACCCGACTTAACTTTAATTTATGCCTAGGGCCAATAGAAAGCTTGATTTATGACCTTTAAAATGCTTTTTTAAGAATTGTTGTACGATGATTTTTAACGCAGATATGGTATGTTTTTCATAAAATATTTTTTTTTCATAATTCACTATTCACGCGTTTTTAACATTTTAAAAAAATAATATATTACGTAAAACATCATATCTCCGCTAAAAACCACCGTAGAACAATTTTTAAAAAAGCATTTTAAAGGTCATAAATCAATCTTTCTATTGGCCCTAAGCATGCATTAAATTTAAGTCTAGTTCAGATTCAAATAAACAAAAACTGTCATTTTATTGATTTTGAAGTTAGGGTCAAAACGTGACGTGATGGGTCAATTTTGTTGACGGATTCGGATTCAGTGCATTAAAATACATAGAAAAAGATTGGTCTCATACTCAGCTCAGAGAACTTTATTTTTTTTATGTGCCTGTGTAATTATTGATTATTGAAAATTTAATTAAAAATTAAAGAAAAGAATTAAAATTTGAAAAAAAACTGGACATTGAAGAAAATAATTTAAAATTTCATTAAAATAATCATAAATTAAATTTTCAATTAAATTTGAAGGAAATAATTGATAATTCAAAGAAAAATTAGAAATATAATTAAATATTGAAATAAGTACCTAATTGAAAAATTGAATTGTGAATTCTTGAATATAGAAGAAAATAATTCAAAACTGAAGAATAGATTTGAAAATTGAAGAAAATAGTTGTAGAATTAGAAAATTGAATTGAAATATTTGAACAATATTTATGATTAAAAAAAGACAGGAAGTACTAAATATTGAAGAATTAATTAAAAATTAAAAAGGATAATTATAAAATAACGACAATAATTTGATATGAAAGAAAGTAATTGAGATAAGTGGAAAATATTTGACAATATTGAAAAAAAATTCGATAATTGTTGAGAATATTTGACAATTGAAAAAAATCGAAAATTGTTGAGTACATTTGACAATTGGAAACAAATTCTAAAACTGTTGAGAATATTAGACAACTGAACAAGGTAATTTAGAAAATTTAAGAATAATTGTAAATTGAAAACTGTTTAAAATTTAATAAAAAATTATAGATTTATTGAATAATGAAATTAAAATTACAACTGTTACTTATAAATTTAAATTTTGATCAATTCAAAGGCATTTTTAAAACAGTAGTTGACTCATTATTACTCTCTAAATTTTGAATCAGTGAGAATTTAGCCTTCAAATCAATGAAATTTCACTGACTTAAATTTAGAGAGTATAGATAATTTTATTATGTGAATCTTCTTTTTTTTTTTTTTTTGGTTGTCAAAATTAGGGTTCATGAAAGGGGGGTGGTATCCTGGAAACGGGTCTTGCCCCCCCCCCCTGCTGGAAATCCAATGGGCGCCACTGACATTACGGATATTATGTTTGACCAGAGTGATTAATGTTTCTTTTTTTTTTACGGTCATAGACTAACAAAATGCAAAGATACTTAGCCCCACATCTGAAATGAATGTGCGTCTCTGATTGGCTAGAAAATTTCTAGAAATCGCTAGAAAATTTACCGGCCAATCAGAAACGTGAATCAGTGTTCAGCTCAGTGTCTTTCCATCTTGTTATTCTATGGTCGTTATATTGTCACTGTTACCACTCTCAACATTAATTTTTTGTTAAAGATAATATTCACAATACTGAACTCGTTCATAAAACTCCAAACTCCATTTTGTTTTGCCTGCTTTCAGTGTGAAGAGTCATTTTAAAAAGTACATTTCGTGTTATGGCGGACAATTGAATAAATGAGAAAATTTTAGAAGTCTGCTTGAGTATAATGTTAAACACCAGCTTTAAGTTAATTCCTTACAATTTTATGAATAATCTTTCGTTTCATTTTGACATTTATTTTCTATTATACTTTTTTATAAGAATATTTTTCCTTTGGGTTCCAATCGAAATCTTGGAAATCAAAGCATTTAATTCATAGTAAACGTTAAATTCCTAAAATAGATACTATTCTGGTAATTGGAATTCCGGCTGATCCAGTTCCTAATCACACACATCTTATTCTACATAATAGATTCTATTCGACTATTACTTAAGCATCTACGGGGAAAGATATAATACACATTTCAATAAATAATTAATTTTATCATTTAATTTGTCTGCTTCAGCTCCTAATCCGGTGGTAGATATAATCACGAGTACTCCTAGTAGCACTAATGTTCCGACGACTACAAAAGCGACCGAGACTGCGGTGGAGAAAGTGGGAGACGTCACCAAAGAACTCGCTGAAGAAATGGGTATTCCAACCTGGGGATTAGTTGCAATAATAATTGGCAAGTATTTTCTAAATTTAAGTAATCCTCAATAATTTTGTTTTTACATTTCAATATTACTAGAAAAAGTTTTGATAATTTAGTACCTGGAATGAATTTGCGACCATTATTGGACACAAATTGAGGTAACTCCATATTTTAAAGAGCGATATTGTAAAAAAATTTAGATTGTTCAAACGGAGAAGAGACAGACTTAAAAAAGCGTTTTTTAAATGGAAAAGTTATACGTAAAAAATAAAGGCAGAAAAAAAATTCAATTGATGTATTGACAGATAACTTGGTAACGCGAAAGAGACAAATGCATTAGGTAGCTTAAAGATTGAGAGAGATAGTTGTCTATTTTTGTAAACTCTTAGTAACGCGAAAGAGAGAGACAAAAAGGAACAGCTATGGACATTCTTCTCTTCTTTTTTGCCTTTGCTTTTACCTAGAAGGAAATTTTTGTTACGTAACCTTATTTTGGTAAGATATTTTCAAATTAATTTTTGTTGCAGTTAGTAATTGTTTTTTCCTTTAGTTGGTTTAATTTTTGTTAATTGAATAATCTGTTTCTGATAAGTTAATTTGTTATTCCGGAAAATTAATTCTAGTTTTTTCAAATTATTTTTCGTTGGTTTCCGTTAATATAGAGTTATTCTGATTGTTTGTCCACTAATGGTTGCGAATTCCAAAGTTTTAATTATTTTTCCACTCGTTTCAAATATTATAATAACATCTCCATAAGTTTATTAGTAAGTTCACAAATTTCTTCTAAAGAGTTTAATCAAATTTTAATTCATCAGCCGTTGGAGCCGTAATCCTAGGAATCTGCTTTTGCTGCATAAGACGATGTTGTCGCAAGAGAAGGTCGAAGGACGGCAAGAAAGGATTGAAGGGAGCAGTAGATCTCAAATCAGTGCAATTATTAGGTGGCACTTACAAGGACAAGGTACGTATTCGCTGTTCCGTGCTTGCAATAGATATTAGATGCTTATCTACATCCGTGGAATCCTCTTCCCTATGTGTAGGTTCAGCCCGATATGGAAGAACTCACGGACAATGCGGAGGAGCCGGACGAAGCTGAGAGCAAGCAGAGCGAAGTGAAACTCGGAAAACTCCAGTACAAAGTAAACTCGCATCTCTCGTTTAATCTTAAATATTCTTAAAAGCTTTGTAACGTTATAGGATCTGTTTCTAAAAATCTTTTTTTTTTAAAGAAGGAACTAATTATTTCAATTTTCGTAGCTCGAGTACGACTTCAACTCGAACAGTTTGTCAGTCACGGTCATCCAAGCTGAGGAGCTACCAGCTTTAGATATGGGAGGTACTTCTGATCCGTACGTCAAAGTTTACCTTCTGCCGGATAAAAAGAAAAAATTCGAGACCAAAGTTCACAGAAAGACGTTGAATCCAGTGTTTAATGAAACCTTTACGTTTAAGGTGAGTTGAGATTCGTATTTAAAATTGTGACAAGTTTTTGGAATTGTACTAAAAATTGTTTTCCCTTTAATAGAGCGTACCGTATGCTGACGCGATGAACAAGACGCTAGTTTTCGCCATTTTTGACTTCGACAGGTTTTCGAAACACGACCAAATTGGAGAAGTTAAAGTACCTCTTTGTCAAATTGATCTTGCACAAACTATTGAAGAATGGCGGGAATTACAAAGTGTCGAAGGAGAAGGTGGACAGGTAATTTGTTTGATGAAAAGGAATTTTTAAATAATTTTAATGAACCTTATTATGGAAATATACATGAACTGTTTTTCCCCAGGATAACAAACTTGGTGACATTTGCTTCTCTCTGCGATATGTGCCAACTGCAGGAAAGTTGACCGTAGTTATTCTCGAGGCAAAGAATCTGAAGAAGATGGACGTCGGTGGTCTATCCGATCCTTACGTGAAAATCGCTTTAATGCAAAATGGCAAGAGACTTAAGAAGAAGAAGACATCCATAAAGAAATGTACACTTAATCCATACTACAACGAATCCTTTTCCTTCGAGGTTCCCTTTGAACAGATACAGGTACGTTTGGAAAATTTGTTTTTCGTGCAATTAAATAAGAATGAGGTATTTATAAGTTGTTGTAATATTTAATTAAAATTGATATATTAAATTTTCAGAAAGTGCAATTAATGGTGACAGTAGTGGACTATGATCGTATCGGTACGTCAGAACCAATTGGAAAGGTTGTTCTCGGTTATACCGCGAGTGGAACGGAACTCAGACATTGGTCAGACATGTTAGCGTCTCCGAGACGTCCAATCGCCCAATGGCACACGCTTAAAGATCCTGAAGACGGAGACAAGAAGGACTAAAGAGACTAATACGTTTTAAGGTAGATTATGTTCGTATAAATTCATTGTATTAATTAATTCCTCGGTGCTATTAAATTTGCCCATAATCTCTTTTCTGAAGTAATATGCGATAGCTGTTACGGTGGAGAAAGGTTAATAGAGCGAGGAAGATTTAGTGGGTATGACTCAGTGTATTTACTGCGAAAGGAGAATCCCAGTTGGAGACCAATAGTATCTAGGTGCATGCCTCGGCATTCTCATCATCTTGAAATGAATTCCGTTTATGCGTAAATGCATTTTCCAAAAATTTGAACAACCCTATCCAGTTGTCAGCATTATGCAAATTGCATAATTGGAAGCAGGAAACTACCTAGAAAGATTCCTAAGAACCCGTGAGAAAATTTCTTAAATCTCCACAGAAGGTTCTATACCAGAATTTCTAGGGAAACTTACAAAGTTATCTCCGAGGAAACCCCTACCGGAATTGTCAGTAAAGTTAACAACATCTGCCATGAAAGCTTCTACCTGAATATTAACTAAATTAAAACATGTGACGTATTCTGCCGTAAAAGTTTTCATTGTAATTACGGCAAAAGATCCCTAGAGATAATCCTAGATTTCCTGGAGGTTCCGTGAATGATTTTCTGGAGACCTGAATACCTCTGGGTATTTCGCTAGGTGTGTCCTGATCAAGTAACATTGGCTGTATCAAAACAAGCGATGCTAATTCTCCCGACCACGTATAATTCAGTCTTCTTTGGCACTTTGGATCACACGGTCCTTACAATGACAATTTTTTCAAGTTCGCAACCTCCAGGTGCAACTTAGATGATTTCGATCATCCGGGTTTCATTATGTATAAAACTTTGGAGTAGCTTAAAACTAGATTCGTAGCCTAGTATAATATAACATCCGGATTGTAGCTTTTGGGAACCTAGGCATTTCTGAGAGTCTCGTCCTTCTGCTTTGCACAATTTTGGAGGCCCCGATAGAATTTTCTCCGGAGACAACTTTTGAAACCTCTCTGGAGATTAAAATTAAAAGTTTACTTAAAGACTCTGCTACAATCTTCTTAGAGATTCCGGGGTAAGCTTGAACTCTAAGGTTTCGCTCAGCGGTTTAGCTAATCATATGGTAACTGTGGTAACTTCAGTTGATGCTTTCCTAAAGATTCTTTTGAAGGCTTTCCTGTAGGATCCAGGAAAAATTACCTAGAAACTGTGGTACAAAGTTTTCTGAAGGTTTCATCTGATGATTTCCTGAAGATTCTTTTTAGGCTTCCCTATATATCCTGATTGAAACTTCCCTAGATGTAACATTAAAAGCGTCTTTAGAGATTGCGGTAGAATTTTTCTTGTAGATTCTGATGGAAGTTTCCCGGGAGGATTCAGGAAAAATTATCTACAAATTGTGGTATAAACTTTTCCGGAGGTTTGCTCTAATGCTTTCCTAAAATTTTTTTTGAGGGTTTCCCCATTTTTATTGATAGGAACTTTCTTGGAGGTGCTATTAACAGCATCGGAAGAGATTTCAGTAGAAGTGTCCTTGTAGATTCAGTTGGTAGCTTTCCTTTAGGATTCAGGCAAAATTACCTAGAAACTGTGGTACAAACTTTCCTGAAGGTTTCATCTGATGATTTCCTTTTTTGGGCTCCCCTATATATCTTGATTGAAAGTTTCCTAGAGGTAACATTAAAAGCATCTTTGGAGATTTCGGTAGAAGTGTCCTTGTAGATTCCGATGAACGCTTATCTGTAGGATCCAGGAAAAATTACCTAGAAACTGTGGTTCAAACTTTCCCGGAGGTTTTATCTGATGCTTTCCTAAAGATTCTCTTTTGGGCTTCCATATATATCTTGGTTGAAACTTTCTTGGAGGTAACATTAAAAGCATCCGTGGAGATTTTGGTCGAATTTTCCTTGTAGATTCCGATGAAAGCTTCCCGGAAGGATTTTGGAAAATTTATCCTCAAATTGTGGTACAAACTTTCCCGGAGGTTCGATCTGATGCTTTGCTAACAATTTTTTGAGGGTTTCCCTATTTTTATTAAGAGGAACTTTCCTGGAGGTATCATTAAAAGCATCGGAAGAGATTTCAGTAGAAGTATCCTTGTAGATTCCGATGAAAATCTCCTTATAGATTCCGATGGAACTTCCCTGGTGGCTCCAGGAAAAATTACTTAGAAATTGTGGTACAAACTTTCCCGGAGGTTTCATCTGATGCTGTCCTAAAAATTATTTTTAAGGCTTCCCTATATATCTTAATTGAAACTTCCCTAGAGGTAAAATTAAAATCATCCGTGGAGATTTCGGTAGAAATTTTTTTGTTGAATCCGATGGTAATTTTCTGGAGACTCCAGGAAAAATTTCCTAGAATGGTCGAAGGGGTTTGAAAATTTTTGATTTTTTGAAAAATGGTTGGTAAATCAGTTTTTAAGTTTTAGTCATCATCGACTTCAAAACCCAACTTATTTGTAAGCTTTCCATCAGGGATTTATTATACATTATACACTATGTATGGGTAGAACATTGTAAAACTGATTAAAAAACCTTTCTTATAATTTTGCAGAGAGGAATTACAAGAGAAGACCCGTTGAAAAGAAAAAAGGAGAGAGATAAACAGTAGATATTAAACGATCTATGATTAATGAAAATAACAATAACTACCACCGAAAAGATATAGTGTTAAATAATATGTTCTTATGGAGTGTAGTGTCTTGTATATACATATACTATATCTACTTTTCTCTGTAGAATAACTGTTGAATGATTTCAAAGGCTGAACATAAAAGCCAATGCGAACGCCTCGAAGACAGGGTTTCGCAAAAAGCATTGAAATTTTGCGAAGTCGTTCAACTTCACTTCATTCCCTTTAAAATGAGACGCCTGCACTTTTTTGTGCATTTATATCATGCTAAAAGCTCGGAAATTACGAATTTTTATAAATTCTCACGACCTTAGCGATCATTGTATATCAATCATCTATCGATGTTTAAAGATAATTCGCAATTCTAAAAAAAATGACAGACAAAGCTTGTGCGATTAGTTTATGTAAAAAGTTGACTCTAGCATTATTTGTCACAACAGTTGTGACTTTTGCAAAACATTTAGACAAAAATTTAATCAAGTTAAACAAAATAGTGCTTAAAAAATTATTGTTTCAAAATTAAGAAAGTCAAGGCTCTTGATTTTTTTTCAAAAATTTGTTTCTGCATCTATTCGCACAAGCTTAAAAACGCTCAAATTTTAACTTTAATTCGCTGTGTTTCTGGAATTTTAAAATTTAGACGTCTTTTTTTATGTAAATTAGGTAAGCTTACAGACACACATGCGCGAAATATTCAAACGCAAAGGAACAATGCTTTTTTTACAATGTCTTCGTTGTACACAAACACTCATATTCATTATAATGATAAACACTGCTAAAGATCAATTTTAACGATCTCAACCAAACAAGTGACATTCCATGATTTTGAAAAGAATCAGGAATTAAATGTAAACTCTTATAATTGAAACCAAAAAATATCAGAGCTTCTCGTTCGAACTTATTTACTTACACAGACTGGCCTACCTATTCAGATCTCCATAAAGATTCGGTATTAACCGAATAACAATTAAGAAAGAATTCTATATATGAAAATATAATTATAAGAGTTCTTAAGATCAATATGACTCTAAAAGTTATACAATTACTTTACTCATTGACTACGTTTAACAATTTTGCGTAAAGATTTTTAAGCCTCATTTTGATCTTAAGACCAATCGAGTTTAATTAAAAAGAGAGTACCAAGTTTTAGTAGAATAGTCTGATTTATATTCAAATTTGAATGTTTAAGTTTGTATATTGTTCTATGCTTGGTTTATTTGCTGTGAATGGGTACTGTGCACCATTTTAGCACAGCTGTTTACTGCGCAAGTTTACTGCGCAGCTATTGCAACTGCGCAGATTTATTGCGCAACTATAACAACTGCGCAGACATGCAGCGCATTCGTTGTCTGTTACGCGCCATTGTTTCACAATTATTACTATAAATTTTATGAAATTAAAGTTACGCAGAGTAAATGATTTTTATTTTGAATTAAATCAGACACTTTTACGAAGAACTGAATGTTTTAAAAAACAGAAATTTATCGGATGTAATATTTACGGTAAGATATAAGTGAGATAAAAATATGCTATATAGCGTATAACAAAATCGACAAAAAATAAGATATCGTATAATTATTTATTGATTAATAACATTCGACTAATTTCTATATGCGAATAAGAAATAGTGTAGATATTGTTATTGTTTAATGGTATTTATATTAATTATTGCGATATATATTTAATTTATTAATTGCATGCTCATTGCTCGTGTAAATATATTCCCCTTCAAAAATTGTACTCTGATTTATATCCAAGAAGGACGGATGTATAATAAGATAAAAATACAGAAATCGAAATAATTGGAATTGGAAAGATTATTTTAAGTTGTAACATTTTTTAATGAATTTCTCAGGTTTTTTTTTAACGAGCGAGCATTTTTGTGTAAAGGAAGAAACAATATCAAAATAAAAAGAGATATAGGAGAGCGTACACCGGCGCGTGAAAAACTATAAACAAGATGGCTTCCTTTCAGTACAAAATTTATAAGTTGGAAACTTTAAATCCTTTTTTCTCAAAGAGCTGACTACAATAAATTAAATGTTTTGCAAATTCGTCTACAACAGAAGTGAGAGAAAATGTAGTAACAATATTGATTTGCTTCGGTAAAGATTACTTTTGTAAACTTAAAAAACGTCGATTCAAGAAGGAATTCAGTCCTGGAAGCCTTTTTCGTTATCGTGTTTCCAAGATTATACATTTTTTCCGTTCGCAGGACCAATTAACGTTAACGCGTGAGATTTATTATTAAAAAATCGAACATCGTGTTATCGGCAGCATTGTACTTAAAGACAGTAATTTAGAAACTGTGTCGCTTCGAAATAATCGTGACATCGAATCAGAATCACTTTTAGCCTCGCTTTATAGACACATCGCATCAGTGTAATTTGATTTATAGATGCCGCATTCAGAAAATATTATCTAGACGTGTCATAGGAAAAAAGAAAATCCATTTATACAAATCTAGAAACCTAGGATACATTTTTATCATACCTAAGCAGCTAAAGTCGTCAACTTTTCTTGAGAAAAGTCATTTTTAATCAACTCTGCTTTACTCATTCATAATTCAAATCATGTGCTCTTTATTCGCGATATCGTCCATCGTTAATATAATCGGAGGGAGGATTTGTTCTCCTAACTCCGTCCATTGAGTGGAGAGCCACTGTTTTCAGGTGAGTCGTTCAACTTTTGCGTGTAGAAAAAGAATCAAGTCTCTGGAGTATTCACCAGGTGTCAAGAAAACACTAGGGGATTCGTTTTCTTTTGATTGAGAAGATTTTGTTAAGCGAACTTATCACGTGACTTTCTTTTATGTAATAAATTAAAAAAATTCCGATTCGAAAATGTAAAGCGCCAAGTTATTCTTCCAAGATGATTAGAAAATGATTAATAACTAACTCTGAATTCTTATTTAGCTTTACCGGAGTCACCCAAAGTAATTTTCTTTCGGTTCATTTTTGAATTTACTTGATAAGCGCCAAGTTATTTTTCCAAGATGAATAGAAAAGGATCACTAACTTGTTTGACTTGATTACTTCCAGAAGAATCAAGGACCGGATCTTTCTCTTCTGATTTCAAAGAGGATGTCAAGCAGCCGTAGTGTTTGACTTGAGCAAACAGACTAGGGAGAGGGTGTGTCCTTAATGACCTGTGGGTGAAAGAAATGAGCAGGCAGAGTTTTTGTCTCCTAGAGGCGTGGTCTCCGATTAACATGCGCTGGAATCTGGCACGTGTTCAGAAGGTTACTTAGTGTGAGGAATGTATCAAACGGATTTAGATTAAGAAACTATAGTTGATGCTTTTCGTCAATAACCACTCCACATGTCGGTAGCTTTAGACATTGGCGGTTTGCGATGAACAACTCAACGTGCTAAAAATTTTTTCGACAAGGAACACGTTGATATTACGTCTAATTTGCTTACTTTTTGAATCAGCCAGGGGAACATGAGTTTAGCCTTCTATCGTTAGGGCGTGGTCAAGAGGCTTTACACGCATGGAGGGAGAAGAATTTGGGCGAGGCGATCAGTGACTCTCAACCAAAGTGAGCGAGGCTGAGAGACAATATCCGTCCTCTCTCAATCACTAAGAATAATAATTATCCATAGTTTTTTTATTGTTAATATTAATATTAATGAATGTTGACAAATTAATATTAATCATTAACGATATTAATTAATTGCTAGGCACAAGTCGACATCTGTTGAGGAGAAATAAGAGGATGAAGACCAAAAGTCTAGAGTAGTAGTCGGTAGTTAGATTGTGCGTAGATTATTCTTTGTTCTTGAAGTCTCCCGATCAAATATCAAGGAACTGTAGTATGTTTTTTTCGAATTTAATTACTAATTTATCGAAAGAAAGCCCAAAAGTAGCTCCGAATCGAGTGATTGTGTAATAAGTTTGTAAAAAAAGAAAGATAGGGGAGAGTGCAAGTGAGAATGAACATGAGGGAATGTCGCATTTCTTGAAGCGTACTCGAGGAGTTGTCTTGGCCGTCAGATGTCACTCGTAAGGTATAAAGCTCGCGTTTTTCGTTCGGCATTGGCGTTGCGACACCTGTCGGCAATTTTATAAACAGTTTTTAGACAAATTGTTCAATTTGAAATTAATGTTCCCGGCTTATAAAGCTGTTTTATGGCACAATTATTTTAACTTGGTCGTTCTGATGTCGCAATGTTCTCTGCTGCTTCAACGCGTTCACATCACGTGCCTAAAACGTACCTCGATGCCTCTAATCTTTGTGCTTTCTACAATTAAGAGAATAGTAAGGAGTTTACCTCTTAAAAATAATCTTCTAGGAACGTGACATAGTCTCAAAGATTTTTTTCATCTGTTGATAGTAGTTTGATTCGTAAACAGCAAAAGCATCGTTTACCAGAAGGCCTTTCTGACGCCTGAGATACTCACTCCTTGAATGCGTTTCCTTGACATATTACATAATTAATGACTAATTAATTAAGTATGATACGATAGTACCTAATATAATTACGTACCCTGTTCCTAATAATTCACACTAATCGCCACAAGAGACTTATCAATGATTGATTAGCGACCTGCATTAAGAAATAAGTGACCGATACCCCACAAGTTTAATGCTACTTAAACCATAATAAACGCATACTATATTATATTATATTAAAAGGGGTGACCTACTTGTCGTTATACCGAAGATAAGACGGCACTTTATTAGAGCACGGATCTTGTAAATAAGGAAGGTGTTTGTAAAGCTTTCGTTTGAAAATTACATAATGTTGTCGTCGTTATAATGCTTTCCAAAATGTCCACTGTACTCGCATTGGTTCTCCTGCCAAAATGACGCCTCCTTATATAATACCTGAACACCTCGATCTTTGAACATCCGTAAAATACTAGCTTAAATTATTTTCTCTAGATCTGAAAATATCTCATTAATTGTTAGTGTGTGTCTAATACACGCACATCTCAAAGAAATAATTTGACATGAGATATTTTAGACTAATGATATGATTTAAGAGCAGATTAAAAGAGGAGGTAGGATTTTAGCAGCAGAACTTGAAGGAAAACGCCATGGAAATACTAGATCGTATTGTAATTAAGAAAAAGAGTTGAAATCGAAATTCCTAGAAGAGAATCATCCCAATAATTGTAGCGCGTTTCGCTGTAAAATGAGTTACATTGCTGTGAAATAAAAATGTTTGTTCCTATAATTGCGTCTCGACCATCTGACAACCGCTAAGAAAAAGAATTTTCTTTTCTCCTTTGAGTGTGCCTCTAATTGCCATTGATCTAAGTTTGAGGATAAAATCCAAATGTATTAGCGAAATCTTGTTCTTGGCGGTTTTCATTTCCCAGATCCGACATCATGCACAAAAAGTTCATCTTTCTAGAATGATAGATGTAGAGTCACATTGCATTATTATTTTGCTAAAGGAAATTATATATCGAAGAATGCAGGACGCCTGACAACAACCTGCTAAGGACGATGACGCGTATCAACCAATCTTGTAATCATTCCATAACACATTGTATTAAGATTAGGGTGAATGATGTATTGTAAATCTATAGATTATTATTATCATTATTATTATTATATCGTATAATTATTATGTAATAAATATTGTTGTTAACATAAAGAGGTATAGTCAAACTCCAGTAGAGTAGAATCTTTAAAGTGACATTTCATTTTTAACCAACTAGTGAAAATTTTTAGATCAGCTGATGCCAAACTAATTTCTAATAGTGAGGATCTTGACTGGGGATTGTAAAAGATAATGTGGAAGAGAATTTGATTGTGCTGCCAACTTCAGTAAGTGACTTCGAGTAAAATTCTTCATTAAAATAGGACTCACTTTTTAGGAGGTTCTAGCTTGAGTATCTAACTAAAGTAATCTACACATACACCTCCACGGAAAAAACTTTGGAATGCAGGGTTGTCAAAAAGAACGAAATAATCCTTACTCTGTCATTCTTTAGCTTGACGCTCTAGATAAAAGGCTTTAAGAGTTGGTAAGGATTTCGTCTTCCTTTTGGTAACTCTGTTGGGATGTTTGTTATCGTAGCGGAACCATAGACTAGGCTTATAGCAGTACCTATTGGTGCTTCTGTGACCCAACTACCAGGAAGTCTGTTCATTTGAAATGATTAAAGTCTCTTTCGGCGCAGTCATACTTCCAAAAATGGAAGAGATGACGAACCGACGTTTAAACTTTGGTAACTTAACCAGTCGGTTTAAACCAGGGTTTAATCGGTGTCATGTATTCATAGTATGCAGATGGAAATTTGTCTCTGATCGGTTTCTTGAATTCAGACATTTAGTGTCAGATTCCAAAGCCAACAACAAATTGCTTGAGCAAACCATTAAGGTGCACTTATACATTTGCCAGTGCTGAGCATTGTCATCAGTAAATACTTCCAATCTTTTCAGGTATAAAATTATGTATCCTCAATATTAAAGGACACTCTGATCCTAAAAACCCAAATCCGTACGATTGTTAGATATTGATTAGTCGAGGAGTAACAGGTAAGATAGAATGGGTAATCTACCGGATGGACTTACTGTTTTCTTCTTTAGATTGTTACTTAGTTAGAAAGATCGCATGACAAACTGGCTACCACATTATGCAGACGCTAACAGTTTATGGTTGTTTCAACGAGTACTTACAACGTTTTAAATTAAGGGAAGATGAATCGGGCTCTTATTATAAACTTGGAGCACAAACTCTTTAATTGTTTATAGAAAAAGGAAAAGAGCAAGAATTGCTTCGGTCTTGGCGAGTATTCCAAAAATTGATCTGCTGGTGAGGGAAAGGCAAATCGCTTATTTTCTCGCTAGGGATTGGCGGGGTAGATAAGTCGAGGAGTGTCAGGTGAGGTGGAATGGGGAATCTACCTGATGGATTTACTGCTTTATTCTTCATCTAGATACTTTCTTAGAAAGATCGCTTGACAAAGTTGGCTACTACATTATGTAGGCGCTAACAGGTTATGGTTGTTTTAACGCGTACTTAAAACGTTTTAAGTCACGGGAAGACGAATCGGGCTCTTATTATAAACCCGAAGCCCAAACTCTTCAATTGTTTGCGGAGAAAGAAAAAGAGTAAGAAATGCTTCGGTCTTGGCCAGCATTTCAACACTTGATCTGTTGGTGAGGGAAAAGCAAATCGTCTATTTTCTCGCTGGGTATTGGTGGTGGTAGATAAGTTGAGAAGTGGCACGTGAGATGGAAGGGGGAATCTATCGAAAGGTGGACTCATTGCCTTATTTCCCATCTTGATACTTGGTTCGGAAAGAATCAACGAAAAATTGGCTACTACATGATGCAGGCGCTAAGAGGTCATGGTTGTTTCAACGAGTACTTGAAATTATTTGAACAATAAATCGTGATAACACGATTGTCCTTATGTTAAGAGATACGATCTTGTGGCACCACATCAAATCCTTCATTAATCAGGTAATGGAAACAAATAAACATCGATGTGTAGAGAATCAGGAACTAGTGTTAAATTTGAGGACAGAAGAAGGTAAGGAGAAAATCCGAATAGAATTTTTCGCCTAACCTCAGGTCGAAGTCCGATACAAATCATCAGGTTTACCTTTGGTGGATTGATAGGTATTAGTGCAATCAGCACTGTAAAAAATTGGTAGCCTTGGGCGATAGTTCAGTAGATCCACAAATATTCCTTTAAAGGATTCCGGGATGTAGAGTAGCCGTACCTGCAATGAGGGATGACGAAATATGGAACAATATGATTCGGGATTAGGGACGGGTGGTTCCAAATTAACAGTTTGTGGAATAGTAAAGTCCGGGATGTTGAAACACGGAATGGTAGGATCCTGGAAATTAAATAGCAGTATCAGGAATATGGGATTTTGTACCAGGAAGTTAATTATAAAGACGGTGAGAGACAATAGGGACAAGGGTACATAATAAAAAATATTTTATTGGAAAAATAACGCGAATGAACACATAATATTATAATTGAATAGACACAAGACGTGCATTAAAAGTAAGTACTAACTTTACAAATCTATACGTACTGCTAATAGTAAGTTAAAGCTATTCTATAATTATGTTGATTAACTGTTTCAACAGGCTTAATACTGGCGGTAGGACGATCGCTTCTGATTTGTCTGTGGCAGCTTTTTTCCGGGAAGTCCTCGGGCGTACGGTTTGTGTGCGTTTGTTGACAGATAGAAGATTCCTCTTGCTCTGTAATTTAGTGAAAGGATATTTATAAAATTGGCTTGAGCAATTATAAAAGAATTTACAATCGTGAAAATGAAAAGTGGAACATAAAAATTATAATATGACAACATATCATTTTGCACTATTTTTAAATATAAAAATAGATAATTAAGTATGACTCATATTTTTAAGAAAAAAAATTAGCAATGTAACTTAAATAAAAAATAATAAACTTACGAATGTGGGGTATCTTCCCCCATTGGAACGTACTCCTCGTCTTTTGGGTTGCACCATCCGATCAGGTAAGAGAATAGGTTTCCGCATGGTGCTGCCCAGAATCCTACCTTCGTCGTGATGGATTCGATGTAGTAAGGAGTGACTTTGGTGTGGTCGCAGGACAGAGTTTCTTACGCAAAATACAATTTTTAAAAACCCTTTTTTAATTACTTTTCCTGATAATCTCTTAAATTTATTTATTACTATTGCCAAATATATTTTATATTACTAAATTTTAATGTGAACTAAATATGACCGATTCATCTCTCCCTTATAAGACTGATCAATTCAGAAACATTACAAGCATTGCATAAGAAATTATATTTTGTTTCATATCTCAAAAATTATTCTTTGAAAACTAATTTTATTTTATTTAGGAGAATTTCAATTGTGATTGGTAGAATGGATAAAAATAAAAGATATGTGTCTTACGAAGTAGAGAGGTTGTAGCGCATCCGGGCTGACTTGATCCACCGTTCACATAAAAATCCGCGTGGCCGTTTGGACCCCACTGTCCTAGGATTCCTGCTCCCGTGTGGATCACATCTACAAAATGAGCATCGGTCTCGTCTAAGTCCATCGACCTGTTCCCATTCATGTAGAAAAATATAGTTGGATCTAAACCTGAAAATAAATTCCACCCTTTTTATTAAATTGATTAAAAGTTTTTCTAAAAAAAGCAAAATTGTTGAACTATCTAATGACTATTAACTTTTTATAAATTAGACAACTCATAGAGACTTTTGAATCTGTCTACTCTTTTTACCCTTTATTTGAAATGTTTAAAGTTATAAGGAAAATTTCTTGCAAGATTTAAATGGATGGTTAATGGCTTTCTGTAGGCATTGTGAAACAATGCTTACCCTGATGTTAAATCTTTAATAGAGTAAGTTCCGTTTTGGCATTTATACAGTCTACATCGAGCACGTTTTCCGTGCATTTTCCAACGGTTTCTTTACTGGTTCTCTAATTTGTGTTAAAAGCGGATGAACAAATGTAACGTATTCAATATTTGTAATAAGAATAAACTATCCTTTGTGAACTATAAAAGTGCTGTGGAATTTTGTGAAATACCATTAAACTCTTCTAACCGTATCACTTTCAGATTTGTGCCAACCCAAGAGACGAATCTCTCGAGGGATACCTAGGCTCCCAGGGGCTATACTCCAACGTCTGAAAATCTAGCTATCTAGTTACTATCCAGATTTACATAATGAAACCCGGATGATCAAAATCAACTGAGTTGCACCGGAAGGTTACGGGTATAGAAAAATTGCCACTATAAGGACTGTAGAGTCCAAAGCAGCGCAGAAGACTGAATGCCCCGAGAGGAGAGGGTGGTTAGCATCGCTTGTTTTGGCCCAGTCAATGTTACTTGGCTAGGACACACCAAACGGAGTACTACCCCATCAAAGGTTCTACCCCTGATGAGGGCCCAGGCCCATCACCACACTTGTGGATGGAGGTAAATTACCCCAGATCTAGTGGACTGGCCTAGACCAGTCAAAGTTAGATTGGGTGGATGTAAATAGAGATGAGGTATGATGGGTTGCCACCTAGACTCAAGACTTCACCAAGGCAAGGTCATATTGAGCTTGCTGTAATGGTATAGAGGTGAATTTACCCAGTTCTGTGGACTAGTGTTGGCTAGTCATGAGTAGAGTGAGTGGATGAAAATGATGATGAGGTCTTCGAGCCGTGTTCCGAGCTGTCATGGACCAGTTTAACCTAGTCATTATTGACAACTCGATCAGTTTAATTTTGGGAAGAAGCTCTCTTCCTAAGTTTCCTGCAAGGTAAACATCCTAGATTTCCAGAGTCACTCTTTAGTCCTCCGGCAGCCGAAATGACAGGTTCAGCATAGCGTACTTCTTAACTAGCTTCGGAGAACTATTCACTCCATCCTTGCAGATCTCCTAATACTGAGGATAAGACTTTATCGTCATAGCAGGACGCAATATCTTGGTACTAATTAACACCCCTACCACCAATACTTATTCTGATGAGGCAAGTGTCTCTCTACGCTTTTCCCAATTCCTCATTCGTGCCACATAGAGTGTTCTCTAGCAAACACTCCAAACTACGCTGTTAGACTGGAGACTGGGTCTCTTCATTTAGCTCATAGAGTCTTCTCGATTACACTAAACTGGATTTACAGAATTTCGTTAATGAACAATTCAAGGTACCCCAGGTTGTATTTCGATCGATTGAGAGTATTAGCATTGAGGGAGCCTCAGATAAAGTTTAACTGGTTTTCTCAACTAAGATTCTTTTTTGAGAAGAGTAGGTTGAATGTTACATGATCACTTTCTTTGGATTCTATAAGTGCGGTGAGGGGGTTGGTCCTATCGGAACACAGGGCTACTTGATGTCTAGACTTCCGTTATTTTTTAAGAGAGTTTTTTCTCTTATTTAAAACTTTTCAAGCTACGGGAAGAGGAATCGTGCTTCTATTGCGACTCCTCTGTAAATGTTTTGGAGCACACCCACTTTCATTGTAGCAGTGGAGAAACTTGTGGCAGCATATTGAATCCTTCATTATCCAGGTAAACAAATAAAAAAACATCGGCGGGTGAAGGGTAAGGGAGCAGGGTTGAACTTAAGGACACAAGAAGATAAAAAGCAGGTAAGGAAGAATTTCAAAAGGAATCTTCTGATTGGTCGGAGGTCGAAGTTAGTCGTTGATCGGACATAGGTTCAATCTTTTAAAATTTGTTGGGTGATGCAGGTCTGATGTTAGGCAAAGGGATCTATTGGGTGTGGTTGGAATTTTGCTTTTTTCAAAGTTACTAACCTCGAGCGATTGTTTCACAGAGTTTCAAAAATTCTCATAAAGCGAGAAGGGTTTAGTGGGTATTATACTTAATCTAATAAACTGTTTTCATTACCCGTGATCCTTCCCAATTTGTCATCTGGCAAGTAATTTGCCACAAGCCCAGCAATGTGAGCTCCCACGCTGTATCCAAGCATGTGAATATCCTCGACCTGAATTCCCCGTGGATGATCCCTCAGGTATCTTACCAACTGAGCAATACATCGTGAACAGAAATCTGGACCCCATCGCACTTGCGAAAGACATGGTTCCCTCACCAATGAGCCGTAATCGACAATAATTATATTGTAATTTCCGCGAGTGAAAAACGCTGAAATTAAAATTTTAATAATAATTAATTTAATAAACAAATAATTGTAAAATAACAGTAATTAAAAAATAAAATTCATAGCAAAATTATATTATAGTATTACCTTGTCGCAAGTCAGTACTTGGAGCCAAATTTCTTCCTCCACCAAATCCGTGAATAATGATTTTTGTTGGATGTTTTGGATTAAAGTGGGAGCGTTGAAGTGAATTGAATTTCAAGACGTTCAGGCGCTCTGGATCTTTTTGCGTTTTTCTGTTTTAAAATTGTAAATTACAAAATTAATATACGTTTTAAAAAAATTTATTTACAGAAATTAGAAAGTAGGGATTATAATTTTTAATTTGCAAGTTACTAATACCGTTAATAATTAAATAATAATAATCTCCGTAAACTCTTGAAGTTAGTTAGTATTTATATTTATTCATCTTTTTCTGTCCACGTTTCAAAGTCTGAAGTGAAGTTAGTTAGTATATTTATTCATCTATTTCTGTCCACGTTTTAAAAACTGAAGTGAAGTTAGTCTTAGTCCCTGTTATTTTATTGATTTTGACTCTCTTTATCAAGAAATATTTTGAAATTTAAATTGAAAGAATAAGGTAACCTTTTTCGTTAGTGTTGTTTTTGTTTGTGCTGGTTTTTAATTGTCATTTGTGTAAAAAAATATTTCGAAAAAGGCTTTCAAAATTTATTATGGTTTTTGAAGAAGTATAAAATATATACACATGCAATTAATTTCCTAAATTTTGAGATATTATCTCAAATTTAGATTATTGTCATCAATTTTCCATTATATAAGGATTTTTTAATTGTTTTCTTTTGCTGAAAAATAAATTCTGTAATTTTTCTTGATTTTCATCAATTTATAATTATATTAATTATTTTGGCATTACTTTTAAAAATTTCAATTATTTATCCGATATTGCAATCATTTTCATCAATTTTCGTTATTTCTGCGATTTTGTAATTATTCTCTTTAATTAGAATTTTTTAAGTAATTTTGTATTTTTTTATTTTTTTAAACATATATTCTATGATTTTTTCAGTTATTTCTCTCAAATTTTATTGAATGTTTTCAATTTTTCATATTTAAATTATTTTCATCATAATACAATTTTCTTTCTCAATCTTAAATTATTTTTAGCATATTTTAATTATTTTTTGTAATTTTTAATTAATTTTATAATTTTTCAATTATTTTTCTCCATTGTTAATTATTATTCTCATTTTCTAGAATCATTTTCTAAAATTTTTAAGTATTTTTCTTCAATTTTCTTCAATTTCTAATTATTTTTATTTGTTATTAGAATTTCAATTTTTTTTTTTATTAATTATTGTAAATTTCAATTATTTTTAGCTTTCTTCCAGACTTTTCTCTAGTTTTTAGTTTTTCTTATTTTATAAAATAAATTTCTAAAATTTTTTAAGTATATTTCTCAAATTTCTATTATTTTCTTCAATTTTTAATTATTTTTATTCGTTTTCATAATTTCCAAAAGATTCTATTAATTATCGTAAATTATAATGATTTTTATCATTCTTTCAGTATTTTCTCCAATTTTTAGTTATTCTCATTTTCTAAAATTATTTTCTAAAATGTTTAACAATTTTTCTAAAATTTCAATTGTTTTCTTCAATTTTTAATTATTTTCATTTGTTTTCATAATTTCAAAATTTGTTTATTAATTATTGTAAATTTCAATTACTTTTAGCTAATTTCTGCATTTCTTCCAATTTTTAGTTATTTCCTATTTTTTTAAATTAATTTCTAAGATGTTCATGTATTTTTTAAAAATTTTAATTGTTTTTTCTTTATTTAAAAAAAATTCTGTAGTTTTTTCAATTATCACAATTGAATGTCATTGATTTTTTACAACTTATCATTGTTTGTATCATATTTTAATTATTTTTTTCAAGTTTTAAAATTTAAAAACATTTTTCAATTATTTTCCAAAATTTATTTTCTTCAATTTTTAATTCTTTACATTTGTTTCATAATTTCAAAATTTTTGAACTATTTATCTGACTTTTCAATTATTTCATTATTTATAATATTTTTTATATTCTTTTCTTCAATTTTTAATTACTTTCGTTATTTTTCTCTTTCTTTTTCATAATTGCCAAAAAGTTTTTACTTATTTCTCTTTAATTAAAACTTGTTCTGTTCAATTTTAAATTATGTTTCTATTTTTTCATTTATTTTCTCTAAGTTTTAATTATTTTCTTTTATTTCAATGAACTTGTGAAAGTCTGAAGTATTTTTCTCAAATTTTGTTTAACTTTCCTTTATTTACAATATTTGATGTAATTTGTTTAATTATTATTTTCAATTTTAATTTATTTATCTGAATTTCTAACCATGTTTTTTCAGTTTTCAATTAATTTCTCTAATTTTTCATTATTCAATTTTGTTTTAATTTACTTTTAAGATTCTCAAGTATTTTTCTCAAATTTTAATTATTATCTTTATGATTAAAACATTTTTATGATTGTTTAAATTACTTTCCCCAATTTTTAATTGATTTCATTTTTTTTTCAATTAATTTGCAAAATTTGCAATTATTTTGTGCAATTCTTTTAAATTCTAAAATATTATAAATTTTGTCCTAAATAAATATTTATTTTATTTATATTAATTGATTTTTAAATATTATATTTAAAATATTTATTTCTTCTTATTATATAAATATTATTTACCGATTTGTTATATTTATTAATGTATTTTATAATTTCTAAAATGCATGAAAAACTAATCTCGCGCTAGCGCGCGTTTTATTTTACTAGTTTAGAATAACTCGAGTGCATATTAATATTTCTTGGCAAAAAAAAAAAAATGTTTACAAATACTTAAATAAATACGAAAATATCCAAAAATGCCTAAAGGTCTTACTTATTTTTTTCCCTTAAAAATTTTTCTGAAAAGCGCTAATTTTAGACGTTCTAAAATAAAAGGAAAAATGTGAATAAATAAATTGATAATGTTGTCTGATAAGAAAGAAAAAAAAAACATTAATAATCGATTTTTCGTGAATAAAAATCGACTGTTTCGTTAATTTAAATTTTAAACAACGCTGAGTGAATCGATTTTTAAAATTTACTTTAACAAAGAAAAAGTTAAACAGGAACAAAAGATTTCTCTTAGGACGTTTAAAATTTGTAAAAATATTATGTATATATTAGAGATAAATACGAATGTTGTTTTACCACTTAATAGAAAATACGTGACATATTAGTGTCAGCGAAACGAAACGTGAGTAAATAAAAATGGGCCAACTGCACGTGACGAGTAATTTTTAAACAATTTTTTTATTTAATTTTTTAACATAAATTACTTATTATCTTTAAAAGTTCAAAACGATTTGTAAATTGTCTTTCAATTTAATCGTCATGTTGAGACGAATTTAATAACCCGTCACAGAATATTATTATTAAAAAATAATTAAAGAAATATTTTAATTTAAAATCAACTTAAGACTCGCATGATTTGAACATTTGTTGTTTGCACGCAATTAATTAATTAATTAATTATGCGCATAAGTATTAGATCGTCCATGCGCATGCGCAGTAGATCGTCTATTAGACGCATGCGCAGTTCAACAAAAAACAAAAATATTATTATATCTCGTACAAATCTTCCCAAAATATAATATTTGATTAACGGAAAATCATATTTTCTACCTTACGCTTCTTAGTATAATTAAAAAATTATTTTTAATTTGTTAGTAATTAATAATTTAATTTCATAGGTTTAAGAAAAAATTCAAAACACTAATACGGAAAAGAAAAAATTTTCTAATTGAATTTTAACAATTTATTATTATATAATTTTTTTTTTACTGTTTTGAAGAAACGATTTGCATAACAAAATAATTAAATTTGGATTTTGGTTTAGAGTGTAGGCATGTATTTATGGGTTTATATGCAAGAGGTAGTTGCATATATTCACTTGTTAGATATCAGTGAAAGGTAAGCGTCGAATCGAGGCCACTTTCGGTCCAAGATGAACTGATCGTGATCTTGAAATCCAGCTGCTACTCTCAATAAGTTTAGAACTGTTAAGTTTTCAGTTTCGTTAATGAAATGGAGAAACTCTCGTTTTCAGTTGGAGAATGCATCTTAAATAATAATTACTTTTTACAAATTCCGCTCTTCTAGGAAGACTTTCACTCTTTATTCTTACTACAATTATTTCAACATTTTTTTCCCATTATTATTGTAATAAAAATAAGCTGTTGTGTTATTAATTGCTGAATATTAATTACTGATTTTACAATTTAATTAGTCGCGATGGTAATTAGCATTAAAGCAAATGGAGGATAATTTTAACCAT
This sequence comes from Ganaspis brasiliensis, assembly GCA_037103525.1. NCBI lineage: Eukaryota > Metazoa > Arthropoda > Insecta > Hymenoptera > Figitidae > Ganaspis > Ganaspis brasiliensis. Next base: position 282,527 of record JAZKLR010000704.1, read on the forward strand.
CAAAAAGACTTTATTTTAATGATAAACAATGAAAATTAAAGAAATGTTTAATTATTATGATCAATATTTTTTTTTTTTAACAATTGATTGTAATTTTTTTACAATACTCGACATTTAGATAAAAGCTGATTTTAAAATACTTTTTCCTTTTTCAGAAATTAAATCTATAATTCTAAAAAAAAAATTTTGTCTTTCATCCCAGCTGGGATTCGAACCCGGAATCTTACTCTTATTTGGACGCGGCTCTAACCAATTGCGCTATTTAAAAATCTGGATTTATTTTCAGAAATGTTTAAAATTTAACTTTTTCATTCAGTTGTAATCTTTGAATTTTTATTTTTATTTCTATTCAATTTGTTTAATAAAGTTAATAAATTTAATCTGAAGTAAATCGAGAAATAATAATTTTAAAAAAACGATTATAATTAATTTTTTATAAAATTTGCTCACCTTGTATATAAATAAAACTCAATTTGAGGATGAGGACACTTGTAAGGTGGTTTTGCACAAGAAGTACTGTTAAAAAGATCCTTTATAGTTTTATTCTGTTGATTTTGTGCTAAAACACCACCTGTAACGAAAAATAAATATTAAATTTTTTTTTTATACAGAGCAAAACAAAAAAAAATTTTAATCATTTGTAATTATTGTCAACAAAATACTTGTTTTTTAATCTAATTTTTTTAAAAAAACTAAACGTCTGCTTAGCATTTGCGCTTGACCGACTTGATGGTATTACTTAACAATTGGAAAATTAATTGGAGCGCATCGAGAAGTGAATAAAAAGAGGTAAAGGTCGACACCTTTTTTTATCATTTTTTTAGACCATTTAAGAATCCAAGCTATCTTTGTTTTTTAGAATAAAGGAGCTAATGGATTTTTAATAATATTAATGGCGCACATTAAATAACTTGGAAAATAGTATCAATCTGGGAAATAATAGCATTTTTTATTATAATTTATAAATATAATTTATAATAATAATAATAATAATAATAATTAATTTAATGTTACAAAATAAATATCAAAGTGATAATTAGTTAATTTTATTTGTTTTATAAACATTTTAATTAAAATTTTATTTATTTATTTATTATTTATATTATTGTAACTTTTTTTTTAATTCTATAATTTCGAAATCAAGGACGAACGATGCTTCGAGAAAAGGATAAAGGTTAATGGATTCGATCTCAAGTTATGAAACTTTTAATATTTTCTATTTGCAGTAAATTGAATACAAAAAATCTCGGATTAAATAATTGCGCTATTATTAATATTTTAAGAAATTTTTAAAATATATTAAAAATTGTTAAATCTAAAACAATATTCTGTAAATTTAAATAGAGTAAAAATAATTTGCTAATACAATGAATAACTGTAAATTACAGTTAATCAAATGAAATTATTAAAAAGAATCTTGATTTTTTTTAAGTTAAAATAACTTGAAAACTTCTGATTCACATAAGTTAAATTTCTAAATTTTAGCAATTAAAGTGTTTTCTATTTATTTACGGAATATTAATTTTTTTATATAAAAAATAAACTTTTTTCAGAGTTTAAATTAAAAAAATTTAATTGTAAATTACATTCTATGGAAATTTCGAATAAAAGAATTAAATTTATTTAATTTAACATTAATTTATTAATTTAATATTAATTCATTAGTTTTAGATTTAATTAAAGAATTTCAAATTTCACTTTTAAATTTGATAGACTTCTTGGATTTTTTTATATAAAAATGCAATCTATGAATTTTATTAACTTGCAGTATTTATTAGTTAAAAAAGTATATTTATTAGCTACCAGTTATTAAAATAAGAAACTAATTATTTTCATTTTTAAAAATTTATTTAACAATATATCCTAATTTTAAAATAACTTTTTAACCCTTTGCAGCACGAATTTGTTAAAAGTAGAAAAAACATTTTCTTCGGCAAAAAATTAACTTTATGTCCCAAAGAAGAAAAAAATACAAATGTAAGAAAATCAAAAATTTTTGACATTTACATATTTATTTTTATTTCGTAAACTAACATTTGATAAAATGTGTTTCAGATCGTAAATTTACAATTTTTACTAAAATTCAATAAATTAGTATTTTCGAAAAAATTGACGTTTATAAATTGATATTTAAAATTTAACCAGAATTATAAATTTAGAATTATATTAAAACTAAATTAAAATTGTAAATTTATTTGATATTTAAAATTAAACAAGAATTATAAAATAAGAATTAAGTCGAGATAAAATTAAAATTGTAAATTCGTTTGACATTTTATAAAAGTTTTATTTTTTCCCGAATTTCAATTTTTCAAATTTCGAAAGGGAAATTCCCGCCTTTTGCTTTCTAGGGAAATAACGACTTTTCTGGTTAGATAATTCCAAATATCGACCACTTTCGCAACGTAAACTTGTCTGGTAAGGTGTCCAGGAAAGGAACTCTCTACATCAAAACGCGACTTATCCACAGCATACAAACACATAGAAATCACACACTCTTGAAAACACGTACGCTTGTAGCATCGAAAGTGAACACGTGAATGAGCAACAAAACTCCGATTTCATCAGTATTTTAACCAATTTCTCAAAAGTGACTGCAACTCAAATCGAAAGTTTAAAAGTGTTATTTAAAATAGATTTTTTATAATTTTCCGAATTTTATCACTCGTGAAAATTCTGCCTTGAATAATAATTACTTGATAACAGCTAAATCGATATTTAACAAGTGACAAAAATTTTGCATATAACTTTTAAAAAAATTCGAATTTAATCCTTCGACAAGTGCGGATTATTTTATGAAAAAATGTGTGATTTTGAAAAATTGGAGCAGTACGATATTTGGCAACAGTGTAAAGTGAGAAATTTCGGGGAATCCCTGGAAGAAAATCTCAAGTTCCCAGGCGCGGGAAATTCAAACTTAAAACTTCACTGGACAGTTTAAATTTTGTCGAGAATAAATTTTATTCACACTATCACTTTTTGCACACTTGGGAAAATTAACCTGGTTTGTTATAAATTTATTTAAGAAAGTTTTTAACCGTATTCTGAGTATTATTTTTTGTGTGGTTAATGCGTTAAGAACAAATATTGTTTTCTTAACGTACAAAAATTTTATAAAAATATTCCTTATTATCTTGAGGTCCAAAAAGTTTTAAAAATTTTCTTGACGTACAAAAAGTTGAAAAATATATTTCTGGTTTTCTTGACGTGCAAAAACAAAAATTGTTGTTTTTTCCACTGATTACAACTTTCTGAGAAAGGCGCAAGTTTCCCGCGCGCGGGAAATTTGAATTAAAAGAAAAATTGGAGGGAAAATTTACTTACGTTGTTGGAGGGAAAGAGCGACGAGAACGAGTAGAAAATAATCGACGACACTGACCGCCATCTCCCGCGCTCGCGTGGTTTATGATATAACATCGGACGCGTTGCCGGATGAAAAATCAGTAAAAGTTAATTCGCGGTGCGTGCTTGATTGCAAGATGTAGAGTCATCGGAGTCCTAGGGAATTTAGAAAGTGACGCTCTTCTGGATGACTATTCACTGTTTGTGTCCTAAGTCCGTTTACAGGGGGGTACACAGTGTCCGTGACCGTTGGCTTAATGGATATATTTATGGCACGCGTCTACGCCATCTCGGGTCCAATCTTCACGCATGTGACAGCGGGTACGTGCACAACAGGCCGGCGATCGTCCAGGCAATGCATTATGAGAGAGAGAAGAGAAAGAGGAGGGAGAAATGTTTGTGGGAGGGAGACGTAAAAGTGAGTTTCCGAACTCGCAACACGCTTCCGGATGTTACTCTTCATCTCCGGATGCGCAGATTTAATTGCAAATTATTAAATCAGCGCACTCGTCACTTTCGAATTCTTTCAATTATCGTTGCACGGGTGTAATTGATATGTCTAATTGTCAACTCTGTGTATGGGTCACTAGGTTGCCACTCTGATAAAAGAAATATTTTTTGAAATGAAAGAAATAATTGAACAAATGTGATGGATGATTGGTTATTTAAAACAATTAAGGAGTAGATATAATTGAAAATGGGAGGAAAAAAATTTAAAACAATGTAAGAAAATGTTTAAGGAAATCAGAAAGCAATTGCACAATAAGGAAAATGATTTAAAACGTAGATTAAAATAATTGTAAATTGAAGAATATAACTAAAAGACAGAAAAAGGTAATCGAAATATAGAAGAAATTTGGTAAAATTTGGTAAAATAATAATAAAAAACCGCTGCTAAATTGAACCTTAAGTATTTATTTTTTGGTATTTTTGGTATTCATTTTTTGAAAAAATTGCTCCCTCATAGAGATTACTACAAACATCACTAAGTTTGAATTAATTCCGAGTCGAAATTTTGAGGCTACTTTAACGCTACATAGTCCAAAATTTTTAGGAAATAGAGGTTTAAAGTAGAAGCAAATTCAATACAATTTAGCTTCTACTTTGGTGCTATTATTGGAAGAAATTTCCTGTTTCCGCGATGAGAGCGTTAAAGTAGAAGCTAATATTCAACTATATTAGGGCCTCTTTTAACGCTCAAGACCCCCTTTTTATTGATCTTCTAAAGTCTTAACAAAGAAAGAATCTGTTTTTGCGAATAAAACTAAAATTAATATGAATGAAATTATAAAAAAAAAATATAAAATAAATATTCAAAATTCATGAGCTTTTAGAATTCGTCACACTTAATACACACAAGCTGGAAATAGTCTAAACTTACTAAATAAATTATTATAACGCAAGTGGGGATTCGAACCCACGACATAACGACCTACGCACTTATAATCTAACGCACTAACCACTACGCTACCGACGCTTATGAACTTAATATTTAATTTTCACAGTGTCCTTATGATACAAATTATGAATAGTTTTTTTAGGACTTTTCAACAAAATTGTTACATATCGCCAACTTCTGAATGTTTACGGAGATTTTTTATGTATTTTTCATTTGTTTAAACAATTTATTATTGTCAAGTTACAGGCTGATATTGATTTAAATCATTGAAGCATTTGCATTAAAATCATGATTTAAATAAAAAAAAAAAATTTACAATTCTCCGGATGTCTAATACTGCATGTAAAAAATCACAAACCATAAAAAAAACCACAAATTTGTGGATAAATCTTAAAAATTTCAATTTTAATATTTTAATCTTTATAAAATTTAAATAATTGTGCTAATATAGATAATCAAAATACCTACGATTTACAAATTTTTGGTATGAAGATAACAAAAAATAATATCAAATTTTTATATCTTTATAGGTCATTATAATTTAAATAAATTCCAAACGTCAATAAACTCATATTCCAATTTTTTCAAACTTTTAAATGTCAATTAATTCAAATTTAAAGACACATTAGTTAATGCAAAATAATTAAATAATATTAATTATTTTTCATATTCACAATAATCCTTTTTTTAAGTCTTACAATATTTGTAATTCTTCTTTAGTTTCTAATTCAGTTTCTTTTTCGAAACTGTTTAAATTTTATCTTATAATTTCTTATTTTTACAAAATTTAAAGATTTTTTCTCCTTTTACTAATGGTATTTTTTGTTGTTGTATTTGTCATTTTATTTTATTAATAAATAAATTATAAATAATAAATAATAATTATTATTTATTATTATTTCGTTGAGTTTCATAAGTTTTTTCATATTTTTAAAAATAAATACGCTTATTTTTTTATTAATGCACCTATTCAATTTGTTTTTAATTCTTGGATAGTTTTTGCGAGGTTTTTTGCAAACTTAGTACTTATTCTTTTATAGAATTTTTAGATTTTCTTTATTTTTCTAAATTTATTGTTGGACTTGCTTTCAGTGTAATATTATAAAAATGTTTTTAGTTTAATTTGCCCAAACTTTTTTTTTCTGAAGGATTTTTACTTTTCTTTTCTGGACTTTTTATATACATTTTTTTAATTTTATTTTCATCAATTTTAATTTTTTAAACAAATTATTGTTAGTAATTACTAATTCTTTACAAATACACCTAGGAAGATACAAATTTTTCCTAATTTTACAAATAAATTACTGGGCTCTGGTTAGAAAAATAAAAATTATTGACCATAAATTATTATTTTTATATTTTAAAACAATTTATTATTGTTAATTTATAACATTTAAAAACACCTAGCAAGTAGTAGTTTTTTAATTTGTTTACTTTTTATATTGAAAAAATAAGATATTTATCAAAATTAACGACAATCACCACTCAAAATTGTTTAAACAAATTATTGTTAATAATTGTTATTTTTTTACAAGTGCATCTAGAAAGATACACATTTTCCCTAATTTTACAAATTATTCGGTTTTGGTTATAGATTAAAATTTTTTCCTCTTAAGGGCTAATCAGAGGAACAATAATTGAAGAAAAAGTTAGTTTAACTCCCGTTTTTCTTATATGTTAAATAAAAAAGTATATTTCAATGGAAAAAATGACTGAGTTTCACTTGCAGGTTTAAAGTAGAATAAAAATTTTCATTTCTTTATAACTGGGAATGTGGAGCTTTAAAAGAGCTGCTAATTTTAATGATTGGAAAAATGAAACATGTGTATAGACGTAAAGTAGAAGGAAATATTATTATTAGAAGTAAAAAAGAGGCTAAAAATTAAGAAGTCGTTAAGTAGAAGCTAAAGTTCCTCATGAGCTTCAAAGTAGCTTCAAAATTTCGACTCGGGATATAGCTCGCAAAAAAATATTAAACATACCAATTGATGTATTTTTGAATTGTCTACAAAACGAGCAAAAATTATTCTTTATAAAATTTATATAAAACGCAAAAAAAAATAATTTTTATAAAAAATGTTAATTATTGTAACCTTGATAACTCGGAACAGGATTGCAGTAAAAGGTTCGCAAATAGCTCATTCGATGCGTTTTCAAAAAATAAAACGAATAAAATACTCACATTTTAACTATTTTTTAAAAAAATACAATTTTCCAAAAAAACGAATTTTTAAAAATTTGTAAATGCGAAAATAAAATAGTTAGAATTTATCGATGGGGTTCAAATGTATATCACAAACACAAACACTTTTTACTACATTTTTTCCTTTGACACGGAGTAATCGCTAACATCTTATTTTAATAAACATTGTTTTACTGTTAACTAATAAAAAACCTAAAATTTGTAAAAATGGTTTAGATAAACGTTATGGGTCGTATAAAAATACATTTTTTATGTAGTCTACAGTTTTTTTGTGAAAATAAACAGTTTCCGAGAAAACTGCAATAAATAACAGACATATTGATTATTAATCATTATTCCACGTAATTGCTAATTTCGTTTAAACAAGTTATTATTGTTCATTTACAACTTTTTAATTAATGCTACAGAGTTGTAACGTTTTCTCAATTGTGCAACTTTTCAAGACGAATGTAAACAATTATTAAAATTAAACTAAGAATAACAATTTTACCAATTTTTTAAACAAATTAAAATTGTTTAATTTCTTCTACTTATTACATTAGGCTACAGAGTCGCAAATTTTTCGCAATTTTTCATCTTTTAAATCTGAATGTACCCAGTTACTAACAACAATCTAAGAACAACAATTTTATCAATTTTTTAAACAAATTATAATTGTTTACTTTCTACTCTTTATCAAATTGAGTTACAGAGTTGCAATTTCTTCTGGATTTTTTAACTTTTCAGGCCGATTGTAACCAGCTACCAACAAAAAACTAAGAATTACAATTTGACCAATTGTTTAAACAAATTAGTATTGTTAAAATTCTACTCTTCATCAAATTCAGCTACAGAGTAGCTAATTGTTTTAAATTTTGCAAATTTTAAAACCGAATGTAACCAGATACTAACAACAATCTAAGAAAAACAATTTTATCAATTGTTTAAACAAATTACTATTGTTTAACTTCTACTTTTTATTAAATTCAGCTACAGAGTTGCAATTTCTTTTCAATTTTTTAAGTTTTCAAACCGAATGTAACCTGTTACTAACAACAATCTAAAAATAACATTTGTAGCAATTGTTTAAACAAATAATTATTATTTAATTTCAACTTTTTATCAAATTACACCTAATTAACCTATTGTTTAACTTCTACCCTTTATAAAATTGAGCTACAGAATTGCAATTTCTTCTTAATTTTGCAACTTCTCAAAACAAATAAAAAACGGGCACTAACAATAATCTAAGAATAACAATCTTAACAATTGTTTAAATAAATTAGTATTGTTTAAATTCTGCTCTTTACTAAATTGAGCTACAGAGTTGGAATTTTTGTTTCAATTTTGCAACTTTTCAAGCCGAATGTAACCAGTTATTACTAGCAATCTAAGAATAACAATCTTAACAATTGTTTAAATAAATAACTATTGTTGAAATTCATCTCTTTACTCAATTAAGCTACAGAGTTGCAATTTCTTTGTAATTTTGCAACTTTTCAAGATGAATGTAACCAGTTACTGACAATACTCTAAGAAAGATAATCTTAACAATTCTTTAAACAAATTTAAATTGTTAAACTTCTACTCTTTATCAAATTGAGCTCAGAATTGCAATTTCTTCAGAATTTTTTAATTTTTCAGCCTAAATCTAACCAGCTACTAACAACAATCTAAGAATAACCATTTTACCAATTGTTTAAACGAACTACTATCGATCAACTTTTACTCTTTAAGAAATTGCTACAGAATTGCAATTTCTTCTTAATTTTACAACTGTTCAAGACAAATAAAAACCAGTTACTAACAATACTCTAAGAAAGACATTCTTAACAATTGTTTGAACAAATTAGTATTGTTTAACTTCTAATCTTTATTAAATTGAGCTACAGAGTTGCAATTTCTTTGTAATTTTGCAACTTTTCAACCCAAATGTGACCAGTTACTAACAACATTCTAAGAATAACAATCTTAACAATTGTTTAAACAAATTAGTATTGTTTAACTTCTACTCTTTATTAAAATAAGCTACAGAGTTGCAATTTCTTTGTAATTTTGCAACTTTTTAAGCCGAATGTAACCAGTTACTAACAACATTCCAAGAATAAATATTTTAGCAATTGTTTAAACGAATTAGTATTGTTTAACTTCTACTCTTTAATAAAATGAGCTGCAGAGTTTCAATTTCTTTGTAATTTTGCATATTGTTAAGCCAAATGTAACCTGTTACTAACAACAATTTAAAATAACTATTGTAGCAATTGTTTAATTAAATAATTATTGTTTATCTTCAACTCTTTATTATATTAAACCTAAGAGTTGCAATTTTTTTTCTTATTTTTGTAATTCTTCAAGCTAAACGATACCAATTACTAACAACAAACAAAAAATTAAAATTCTAATAATTGTTTAAACAAATTACTATTGTTTAACTCCTACCCTTTATTTATAAAATTGAGCTACAGAGTTGCAATTTTTTCTCAAATGTTGTTTTTCTTTGAGAGGTTAGATTTAATGTAAGACGTAATTATCGAGTAAAAATGGCCAAAAATTGATATTATGTCTGTTTATTACAATTTAGGAACTGCTTACTTTATTCTTTAATAACTTACAGTAAATACTGTATCTGTTCCTTGTCTCTGGTAATTAATTTATTAAAATCGAAAATACATTTGACACCTCTTTTTGCCACACCTTAGATTGTTGTTAGTAATTGGTTAAAAATATCTTGAAAAGTTGCGAAATGTAGAAAATATTGAAAATCTTTAGCTCAATTTGATGAAGAATAGAAGTTAAACAAAAGCAATTTGTTAAACAATTGGTAAAATTGTTATTTTTAGATTACTGTTAGTAACTGATTACATTCCGTTTAAGAAGTTGCAAATCGAAAAAATTGTATTTCTGTAGCTCAATTTGACAAATAGTAGAAGTTAAACAATAGTAATTTGTTTAAACAATTGGGCAAATTGTTATTATTAGATTGTGGTTAGTAACTGGTTACATTCGTCTTAAAAAGTTTGCAACATGTAGAAAAAGTTGCAACTTTGTAGCTCAATTTAATAAAAAAATGAAGTTAAACAATAGTAATTTGTTTAAACAATTAATGAAATTGTTATTTCTAGTTTGTTGTTGGTGATTGGTTACATACGTCTAGAAAAGTTACACAATTGAGAAAAAGTTACAACTCTGTAGCATTTGATAAAAAGTTGTAAATGAACAATAATAATTTGTTTAAACGAAATTAGCAATTACGTGGAATAATGATTTAAAAATCAATATTTACGTTATTTTTTCAAAATCTAGAGAAAGATTTTCATAAAAATAGTAAACAATTTTTTAAATGATTTATGGTAATTTTGTAGGTAATTTACGGTTTTTTTTGGGGCCCTATAAATACATCTAATATTAAAAAATAAACAAATAAATAATTTAGTATTCTTCTTTAAAATCTTCTGCAGAGAAACAGAGTTTGCCCAATGGAAATATTCATTTTCAAGGATTCTATACCAATTCTAAAAAAAAGTGTTTTTTCCTATGAATGTAAAATGGGAAACTTTGAGCGATTATTTTTTTAAATTATTTTTTGATTTAAAAAAAAAAAAACACTAGTATTTTTTCGTTCGATATAGAACAATCTTAGGAGATTGACAGTTATTTCACAAAATAAAATACGAAAACAAACATGAGAAGGTTTTTAAACATTAATTGACGTGACACCAAAAAATTCTGAGACCCCTTTTTTCAGAAATACCAAAATCGTTTTTCTAGTTTTTTTTACAGATTATCTGAAACATTTTTACAAATTTTAGTTTTTTTATTAGTTAAACGTAAAAAAAATATTTTAACAATATTTTTCACAATTTAAAATTTTGAAAATTAAATTTAATTTTCGATTAAAAATTTTAGTTATTGGTATCCTTAAGTTAACAATTATTTTCATTTTTTAAAAAACATACTCTTCACATGTTTTAATTATTGTAGAAACTTTTTCATTATTTTCTTTATTTCTTACAGCGTTAATTTTTCAAAATTTTGTAATTGTCTTTTCATTAATTATTTTATCAGTTTTTTACCAAATTATTATACTTTATTAAATTTTACCAAATTTCTTCTATATTTCCATTAACTTATTCTGCTTTTTAGTTATATTTTTCAATTTACAATTATTTTAAACTATGTTTTTAATTATGTTCCTTATTGTGCAATTGCTTTTTGATTTCCTTAAACATTTTCTTACATTTTTTATATTTAATTTTTTTATTTTTTCCTTCAATTTTCAATTATAACTTTTCTTTAATCTTTTTAATATTAATTAATTATACTTCTCATTTTTCAACTACTTCTTACATTTCATATTTCCTATAGTTTAATTTTTATTATTCAACTCTCATTTATTTTTTAGAAATTTTTGAACAAAACATATTCAAAATTTTTTTTAATTTTTATTTTTTTGTGCAATTTTTGACAATATTCGTCCATATTTAATTGTTTCTTGCAACTTTTTTTTTAATTTTCTACTATATTAATTCTTTTTATTAATTTTTAAATTATTTTCTTATTTTCAATTTTTGCCTTTAACTTTTAATTATAATCTCCAAAATTTCAATTATAAAATTAATCATTTTGTTTTAATAAACAAATAATGTTGTTAAAATATTTTGTTTTAATTTCAAAATAATATTCTTTTATTATTTAATCATTTTCTTTAATTCACATCGATTTTTCTAAAATTTTAATTCTATTCTTCAATATTGACAATAACTTTCTACGATTTTCAAATTTTTCATTCTTCAGTGATTTTTATCATTTCTTAAATTTCGAATATATTCTTTAATTCATTTTTTCAAAATGACTTTCTTTTTTGATTATTTTCCTCAATTTTAAATTATATTCTTTTACTGTTTCCATTATTTTATTCAATTTTCATTTAATTTCTTTAAATTTAAATTATATTCTTCACTTTTAGTTTCTAGAAAAAAAAAAATCCTATCCTTACTATCATTTACCTAAAAGTAAAAGTATTGCGTGCATGTGTTAGTGACCGGAAGTCATCTCAAATGCAAATGTAGGTCCTTCTATGCGTGGCACATAATTTGCAAAATTATAGTACTCAGTTTTGACAATTTAATCTTTATTAGGGTCACGAAAACTTATGTAATGGTGACAATACGAGGTTAACGAAATCAAAGACATGAAATAAAATAAATGCAAAATATTTAATTAAATATTCCACAGTACTCTTTTCCATAGATAAATGATGCTAAAGCTCAAGGATGTCGAGAATATAATCAACAAAATCTTCACTGACTTTTGTATATTTTATGTAACATTTCTTAGGCAACACATCTAATAAAAATAAAATACCATCCAAGTCGAGATTTAATTGTACGAATATTTACACTTGGAGTCGGTAAATAACTGACACTAAGGCTAAAAAATCCATATTTTTCAAAATCTGTCATTTTTATGTACTTTTAATAGACTTGGAAAATTAAAATATTTTTTGTAATACTCTTTTTTTTCATATTTGTACATAAAGGGTCGTCTTTTGAATTCTTGATAAATATTAAACTGAAATAAAAAATAACACAGAAATTTTTTTTAAAGATTTACAGTTTTTACTTTCTTAATTTGAAGATCCGATTTAACTAAATAATTTTTGGATTATTGTTTACCGATTTAGTTGTTAATTTATTTTTAAAAAAAATAAAGAAACATGTTACACAATTATTTTTTATTCTGTTATATATTCAGTTATTGAAAAATAATATTGGTCTTTCCCAAAAGGCATCAAGTGTTTGTAATCAACAGACTATAAATAATAATCAGTTTCAAAGTTGTCACTGAGTAGGAACGAAAATCAAAAATTATTTTACTCTAATTATTACAAGCTACGTAAGATTATAATTAGAACCTGGGTCAGGACCTAATGCAGTGAATGGCAAGATTTTGTAATTCCTCTCAAATGAATGCCTAATGCGTATGCCTGTTTTTATGCATTTCATTACACGCATAAATTCTTCATGTCCTATAAGAAATCTTAATTTTTACAAAGCCTTTAAAAATAACATTTTTGATTAACAAACATTTCTGTAACATTACAAAAAAAATTCTGTTACTATAAATTATGACTACGAAAAGTAAGGAATAAAAGCAAATTTCCCAAACATTTTTTCCTGAGTGTGAAACTAAATGATTTTTTTTCTAAGGACCCTTTTAATTAATTTATCTTTTTAAATTGTTGTTACAAGTAGAGATTAAACTAACATAAGCAGGAAACAGAGAGAAAGTAAAATGAATTGTTACATCTCTGTGAATTAAACTAAGCCTTCTGAAAGCATTGTATAATTGTTAATGACAGTGATAAAGAATAATTATAAATCTCTTGTCCAGATGATGATGAAAATAATTCTTTTTTCATTATGGAGTATTTAACAGTAATGATACCTTTATTCGTCCTCAGACAAAACTGGAACGGAAAATCAACAATTACACTTATGTCATGATTTTTTATCCCACGCATAAAAGTTTAAGGCGTTTTGTAAAATTATTTTCAGTTTAGCAGAAACACGGATTTTTTATTTAAAAAATAATAATAAATTGCCTGCAAAGTACTTTACTGCTTGTACGTTCTTCACATGTGGAGAAGAAGAACCACAAACATTAAAGTGTGATAATTTTCGAATAAAAATTGGAATCTTGTTTGGAGGCAAAGCAGTAGGATTTAAAAACGATGTTAATCATCGTACAAATAAAAATTCATTTGTAATGAAGGAACCTTCTTTTAAAATATCAGAAGACTTGATTTGCGGCATTGATCAACGCTTTGAAAATTTAACAACTGATCGTCATAATAAAGTGCATAAATGTATTATAAAAAATATTGCTGAAACTTTAAAGTCTTCAAATATACTCAGTGAAAATAATATTAAATGTTATGTACAGATGTATTTCAGAAAGTTAGCTAGAAAATTTGTAAACAAAGTATTGTATTCTTTTACAAAAACTCGAAGGCATGGGTATATCTAAGAACCTAACATTATTCTTTAAAAGTTATCTTGTAGATAGACCGCAAATTGTTAAAGTCAATAACGCGTATTCTGATTTTTTTAATGCTACCTCTGGTGTTCCACAAGGTTCCACAAGGGTTTTGTCTTGTAGCATCAACACTGTCCCCAAATGCGATTTAGTAGATGGTAAGTGTTCTTTCATAATTAAAACAAGATCTCCTTCGCTAAGGGTAGAAGTTGGAGTTTGCCACTTGGATCTTGTCTGAAACAATTTTAAATAATCGGTAGACCAACGTCTCCAGAAATAAGTTCGAAGTTGTTGCAGACATTGCCAACAGTATTAACGATTGTTGGGGAATTGGAGAGAGAAGGTTTTGGGATTGTATTTTAAGGTTGACCTATAAGAAAATATACCTGTAGTTGAAACCTCTAAATTCTTAGGATCATCGGATATTGCCTGCAGCGGACGAGAATTCAAACCTCAATCTGGGTAAGTGAAGTTGACAGTTCCTGGAAGGTTAACATCGTATCGCCAAGAGTACGTTTGAAATGGTACTTGACAGATTTTACGGTAGCATCCCAAAACATATCCAACCTTTGTGTGATCGATGACCTTTTCCCTTAGTTGTGCGTACATTTAACCAACTCTAAGCAAACCATCGTCAGCTAAAAAAGATGTTAGTTGGAAAATCTTACTCTTGGACGAAAGAGGTAATGTTCGTTTCAGTTTTTTCAGACGAAAAATAAATAGCTTGTTCGTGTTGGATCCAAAATACTTGAGACGAGCGTATATCTGATGCAGTAAGTATTAACGATGACGAAACCGACTGACTACGAAGACGAGCAAGGAAACAAAGACAATATGATGTAATTGTCAAAAGTTTTTGAGAGATGAAAAACGTTTTAAAAGGTTACATGGTTTAACTTTAATGGAATGAGATGTGACTTGTGGAAACTTTAATTCAGGACTCGTTTCAAATGAAACAGTAGGTTCTAATGTTGTCCAAAAACTTAATTCTGTTAAAAATGAAAGACCGTTCCACTAAAGAATGTGTTCAAGCAGTTCTTGTGGAGAAAGACCACGAGAAGCACAATCAGTTGGATTTTGAGAAGTCGGAATGTGGTGCCAAACAGAATTGGGAACTAGTGTCTGAATGGCTGAGATTCGATTAGCCACAAACGTTGGCCGGCATGAAGGTTTGTTACTTATCCAAGCCAATACCACGACTGAATCAGTCCACAAATGAATAGGCATGGTTAGATTCAACGATTTGATTTTATGGCTGATCAATTAAGACAGAAGGTAGGCTCCATTTAATTCCAAACGGGGAATCGAAATCTTTTTCAAGGGAGCCAATCGAGTTTTAGCAATTATGAGACGAATGTTATTTGGACATCAGCTGATTTAGAACAATGATAGATAACTTCTGAATTGGCAAACTCAGAGGCCTTAGAAACTCCATATAATCCATACGATTCCTTAGACTGAAAAATTAGAGCCACCTAGAAATATGTTAGGCCTATATGTAAGGTCAGAAAGACCCGAATAAAAGGAAATCCAGTTCGTGGAGTAGCCATTAGAAAGAGGGTCATCTCATGAGAGACTGAGTAACCAATGAGACTGAATAAAAATCTTGGCTGTAATTATAATTGGTGCTAAGAATCCCAATGAATCATAGAGTTGACAAATTCGACTTAACACAAATCTCTTAGTAATAATAGAGGGCAAAGGAGTCAAACCGATTGAAAAGACAAATTTATCCTCCTGTGGTCAGCACTTTGAGCTGCTAATAGTAATTTTAATCAATCTACTAATTCAATACGATCATCCAATTCACGTAATAAATCTTCCTTTTCTTGAATAATAAAAAATAATTGTCGGTGGGTTCCTTTGACCAAACCTGGTGTATTATATGTTTTTGGGGTCGCTGAACACGAATCTGAAGTTGGTTTTGCTCCATCACGTCATGATTTTTTCCTAACCTCAAAATCAATAAAATGACACTTTTTGCTCATTAGGATCTGAACCCGACTTAACATTAATATATGCCTATGTCTAGTAAAAAGCTTGAATTATTCCCTTTAAAACAATTTTTTAAAAAGTGTTCTACGATGATTTTTAACGAAGATATGATGTTTTCCATAAAATAATTTTGGTTCATAATTCATTATTCACGTGTTTTTAGCATTTAAAAAAAACCATATATGTGAAGTAAAACATCATATCTTCGTTAAAAATCATCGTAGAACACTTTTTAAAAAAGTGTTTTAAAAGGAATAATTTAAGCTTTCTACTAGACATAGGCATATATTAATGTTAAGTCGGGTTCAGATCCTAATGAGCAAAAAGTGTCATTTTATTGATTTTGAGGTTAGGAAAAAATCATGACTTGATGGAGCAAAACCAACTTCAGATTCGTGTTCAGCGACCCCAAAAACATATAATACACCAGGTTTGGTCAAAGGAACCCACCGTTAATTATTTTTTGTGCACCTGTGATAATTATATATGTCATGTATGACTATTGGTCATTTTTATTTTTTTTTTTGGGAATTTATTTGTTATTCATCAAATTAAATTCAATTTTAATTATTACGAGTTTCACATACTTCATACATAAAAACAAACATTAATTAGGTCATTTTACATCATAAAGAAATTGTCTTCGCAATATTATGAAATTACATTGTATTTTCGGATAAAATAATCATTAAGAAATGCTTCGTCAAAACTTCTCTGAGAGATTTAAAAACAAGCATATGGGAAATCTTATTATTAAAGAAAGAATTAATCAATACAGAAAAATGCAACTTAGGTAAATTGATTAAGAAATAAACATGTTCTTAATATTTAGCAGGTTACACTTTCATGATGAATAAACTAATTTCGAAATTTGTGATTATGGTTTGTGAAATATAACACAAATAATCTTCCGAATTTGTTGAAATTACAGCAATCGAATGAGAAACAAACTAACAATTATGATTTCTTAACGATTCTGTAAGATATAAAAGATCATGAAAAGTGATGAGAAGTATCAGTCGCCAGCTGATTTCCGTAAGGACAGCTGTAGAATTAAGATTTTGGATTCAAGCTCTGAGCAAGAGCTAATAAGTTGAATCTCTGTGTTGAGATTCCTAGGAAGATAATGTTAGAAGTTATATTCGAGTTGAAAGTAAGACAATTATTCTAAGTTGCATATTTTTGATTTTGATATTCAAAGTAGACGGAAATATATTGAACAACGATTGTGAAATATTATTACATTTATCGAAATTTCTCAGGTGAGTAATACGAAGCTCATTACACTTGACATACACTAATTTGCTGAATATTAAAGAATTATGAAAAGCATATTAAATTGAATAAATCAATGTTTATAGATCAATATAAATAGATCTATAATAGATCAATGTTTAGAATTGTGTAAACGAAATAGTTGAAGATTATATTGAATAAATAAACCATTTTAGAACTGATTTGTTGAATTGAACTATTTTATTTAAATCGATTTTGGATGAAATATGGCTCTCTGCCAATAAATTGAAATAATAATTTAGAATAAAAGAGAATCCAACTACCTTATATATTCTTTATTAAAGAGTATAAATGTCCATAGGACATTACTTTATTTTTGAGCAATAAATACAAGACATATTTTGATTTTAAAGACTAATTATTAAATTTGATAATATTATACAAAATATTCATCTTGTATCTATCAATATATTTTGCTATTAAACCTTTACCACAAATTGAAGATGCTAAAAAATATTGAAATTTTAAGTTTTTATCGTCACGTATAGCTCCATCAAATTTATAATACTTTTTATGAGCATTTGTTGGTATTACTATTCCTAGCGAGTACGGCATACCGTTGCTATGAGTCCAAGTATAGTTTCTTGGAATTTTGAATTGGCTAAACAAAAATTGGCCACTAAACAAGAAGATTAAAAAGAAGATATTAAAAGTTGAATTCCTTTAAGTGCCAAACCAGTTGAATATCTATGAGCTAAAAATCAAAAAGTACTATTTTTCGGTTAAAGAAAACTGCCATTTTTTAATCGTAAATTAAAACATTTTCTTTTACCTTTATCATTAATAATAAAAATTGAATATTTTACGATAAACAAATGTCAGTTTTTTTTAACCCAAAAATGACATTTTTTTATTTTTAGCTTATAGATATTCAACTGATTTGACGCTTAAAGGAACTTAATTTTTAAATTCTTCTTCTTTTTCTTGTTTAGTGGACAATTTTTGTTTATCCATTTCAAATTTTTAATAAAATTTGCTTTTCTTTTTAATTTAAAAGTTTTTTTTACTGTTAAACTCTTAAATGACAAAGAAAAATATGTTTCTTGTATTTTGCTGATAGAAATTGCCTTCGTTTGTCCTAATTCACAAACCAAAACAATCACCTATTATGAGTTTGCAGTTTTTTAAACAAAAAAATGTACACTACCTTCATCTAACTTCTGAACTATAAACTGCTTGCTAAGCTGTCATGCGAGAATCGGGTGGTAACTGGTGAAACTATTGCGTATGGTAACTAAAGCGTGAGACTGGAGTCAGTGTTCGCTTGTTTAGCGGCGTGAGTCTCCCGTGGTAACACGTTTCACGTAATCTATACGCTGTCTTGTCGGATATTGATAAATGCAATTTTGCATAATTAAAATTTTCGATTTAGCAAATTTTAGATTAAAATGAATTTTTATCATTGTAATTTATAATAAATAAAAATTAATTTTCTTTTCATTTGTCCTAAACGGCATTGAAGTAAAACAAATGCGTAATTTTAATTCTCTCATGTAAAACTAAATTACAAATCTAACCTCAAAAAACTATAACTTTTATAATAGAAATAAACAAGTGGTTGCCTGCTCCTGTATTTGAAATGTATTATTTACATAACAAAAGGTTATAAATAGTGTGTAAAATCACCAAAAGCAGATTTTTTTTCATTAAATAAAAAAATGATTAGTATTCAGTACCTTATCCTGCCCTCACTTCCTATACCTCGTCTTGCCCCCACATACGGAATTTCATTAAAAAATTAATTTCTAAAAATTAAGCTTTTAAACGGAAATAAACAAGTGCTTAACTTCAAATGTAATCATTGTTGATCATGAATAAAATTATATACCACATAAAATGTTGTTATTAACGTAACATAAAAAAACAAGTAAGTTGTTTAAGCCAACTAATCTGCACAGATTGACCACCAATCAGAGGAGGTCACGTGCTTTTCCGCACGAAAATCAAATCACTCTTGTTGACTTAAAGAATATATCAGTACAAAAATCAAAAGTTTAAACAAAAATAATTGATTAATCAATTCTGATCATTATTGAAAGCATAATTATTTCATTTCTTAAGAACAAAATGTTACAATTAATAAAATTAAATTTAAAAGTAAACTAATTAAATCCAAATAAAAATAAAATATTTATCTACCACAAAATAAACAATTAAAAAAATAAAACTTTAATTACACAAAAAAAAATTGAGATATTAAGATAACAAAAATTAAAATGTACGACAGGTAGTAGCAGAAAGGGGCACAACAATCAATTTGCACAAAAAAATCTAATCACAATCTGAAAGAGTAAAACATACTCAGAAATATACACCCTAACTTTGTAAATTAATAACAAAAAATATCAACACCTGAAAACCACCCCTAATAAAAACATTCGGATAAAATTAAAAAGGAAAATATCAATTTACGCAAAAAAATTGTAAAAAAAATTTGAAATGCTAAAACATTACCTATATCTGAAACAATAATTTTGTCCGTTTATTATACATATGGAAACATTCCTTCATAATTATGCCTTGCCAGAAATTATTGGCAAAATACACTAAAAAAATTTCAGACAAATATCAATTAATTTCCACATTTCTAGATCTAATTTCAAACTTTTTCATCTCGAAACAAACAAAATTAAACATAAATTGAACTACTGCGCATTGATTTCAACTTGTGAAAAAATGAAAATTCAATGCATTTTTGCCTTGCCAGAAATATTTGCCAAAATACTCTAAAAAATTTTCAGCCAAATATCATTTATTTTCCGTACTTCTAGATCTAATTTCAAACTTTTTCATATATTAACGAACAAAGTTGAATAAAAATTAACCCAATGCGCGTTACATTCAAATTGTCAAAAAGTGAAAATTTAATCAATATTTGCCTTGCCAGAAAAATTTGGCAAAATACACTAAAAAATTTTCAGCCAAATATCAATTATTTTCCGTGTTTCTAGATCTAATTTCAAACTTTTTCATATATTAACGAAAAAAATTGTACAAAAATTAAGCGACTACGCGTTACATTCAAATTGTCAAAAAATGAAAATTTAGTCAATTTTCGCCTCACCAAAAAATTTTAGCAAAATACACTAAAAAATTTTCAGTCAAATATCAGTTATTTTCCGTGTTTCTAGATAAAATTTCAAACTTTTTTATATATTAACGAACATAATTGTACAAAAATTAAGCGACTGCGCGTTACATTCAAATTTTAAATAAATGAATATTTAGTCAATTTTTACATTGTCAGAAAAATTTGGCAAAATACAGTAAAAAATTTTCAGCCAAATATCAATTTTTTTCCGTGTTTCTAGATCTAATTTCAAACTTTTTCATATATTACCAAACAAAATTGTACAAAAATTAATCGACTGCGCATTAGTTTAAACTTGACAAAAAATTAAAATTTCATCAATTTTCGCCTCGCAAGAAAAAATTTGCAAAAAACACTAAAAAATTTTCAGTCAAATATCAGTTATTTTCCGTGTTTCTAGATCAAATTTCAAACTTTTTTATATATTAACGAACAAAATTGTACAAAAAAAAAATAAGCGACTGCGCGTTACATTCAAATTGTCAAAAAATGAAAATTTAGTCAATTTTCGCCTCGCCAGAAAAAATTTGCAAAAAACACTAAAAAATTTTTAGCCAAATATCAATTATTTTCCGTGTTTCTAGATCTAATTTTAAACTTTTTCATATATTAACGAACAAAATTGTACAAAAATTAACCCAGTGCGCGTTACATTCAAATTGTCAAAAAATGAATATTTAGTCAATTTTTAACTTGCCAGAAAAATTTGGCAAAATACAGTAAAAAATTTTCAGCCAAATATCAATTATTTTCCGTGTTTCTAGATCTAATTTCAAACTTTTTCATATATTACCAAACAAAATTGTACAAAAATTAACCGACTGCGCATTAGTTTAAACTTGAAAAAAAATTAAAATTCCATCAATTTTCGCCTCGCCAGAAAAAATTTGCAAAAAACACTAAAAAATTTTTAGCCAAATATCAATTATTTTCCATGTTTCTAGATCTAATTTCAAACTTTTTCATATATTAACGAACAAAATTGTACAAAAATTAACCCAGTGCGCATTAGTTTCAACTTGTCAAAAAATGAAAATTCAATCAATTTTCGCCTCACCAGAAAATTTGAGCAAAATACACTAAAAAATTTTCAGTCAAATATCAGTTATTTTCCGTGTTTCTAGATCAAATTTCAAACTTTTTTATATATTAACGAACAAAATTGTACAAAAAATAAGCGACTGCGCGTTACATTCAAATTGTCAAAAAATGAAAATTTAGTCAATTTTTGCCTTGCCAGAAAAATTTGGCAAAATACACTAAAAAATTTTCAGCCAAATATCAATTATTTTCCGCGTTTCTAGATCTAAT
The DNA here is from genome assembly GCA_037103525.1 of Ganaspis brasiliensis. Classification (NCBI taxonomy): domain Eukaryota; kingdom Metazoa; phylum Arthropoda; class Insecta; order Hymenoptera; family Figitidae; genus Ganaspis; species Ganaspis brasiliensis. The sequence goes on from JAZKLR010000704.1 coordinate 304,181, forward strand.
TTCGAACTTTTTCATATATTAACGAACAAAATTGTACAAAAAATAAGCGACTGCGTGTTACATTTAAATTGTCAAAAAATGAAAATTTAGTCAATTTTTACCTTGCCAGAAAAATTTGGCAAAATACAGTAAAAAATTTTCAGCCAAATATCAATTTTTTTCCGTGTTTCTAGATCTAATTTCAAACTTTTTCATATATTACCAAACAAAATTGTACAAAAATTAATCGACTGCGCATTAGTTTAAACTTGACAAAAAATTAAAATTCCATCAATTTTCGCCTCGCCAGAAAAAATTTGCAAAAAACACTAAAAAATTTTCAGTCAAATATCAGTTATTTTCCGTACTTCTAGATCTAATTTCTAACTTTTTCATATATTAACGAACAAAGTTGAATAAAAATTAACCCATTGCGCGTTACATTCAAATTGTCAAAAAGTGAAAATTTAATCAATTTTTGCCTTGCCAGAAAAATTTGGCAAAATACACTAAAAAATTTTCAGCCAAATATCAATTATTTTCCGTGTTTCTAGATCTAATTTCAAACTTTTTCATATATTAACGAACAAAATTGTACAAAAATTAAGCGACTGCGCGTTACATTCAAATTGTCAAAAAATGAAAATTCAATCAATTTTCGCCTCACCAGAAAATTTTAGCAAAATACACTAAAAAATTTTCAGTCAAATATCAGTTATTTTCCGTGTTTCTAGATCTAATTTCAAACTTTTTTATATATTAACGAAAAAAATTGTACAAAAATTAACCCAGTGCGCATTAGTTTCAACTTGTCAAAAAATGAAAATTCAATCAATTTTCGCCTCACCAGAAAATTTTAGCAAAAAACACTAAAAAATTTTTAGCCAAATATCAATTATTTTCCGTGTTTCTAGATCTAATTTCAAACTTTCTCATATATTTACAAACAAAATTGTACAAAAATTAACCCAGTGCGCATTAGTTTCAACTTGTCAAAAAATGAAAATTCAATCAATTTTCGCCTCACCAGAAAATTTTAGCAAAATACACTAAAAAATTTTCAGCCAAATATCAATTATTTTCCGTGTTTCTAAATCTAATTTCAAACTTTTTCATATATTAACGAACAAAATTGTACAAAATTTAATTGTAGCAACAATTAATCTTAATTCGTTCACTTTTATAGTAATTTTTATTTTTAAAATTCTTTTTTAATTTATTAAATTTAAAAATTGTATTTATTAACTGAAATATAACTTTTATTAATTTTAAGCTACACATAACCTTTATGTGTAGTTTACAACCCAAGCTGTTCATTGTTTTTTGTATTTTGCTGTTTAGAATCGTTTATTTCTTAAAAAATCATTTATTTTAGCGATTTGTGGCATTTTTTTTTGACGTAATTTTTCTGACGTGATTTACTAGACGTCGCGAAAAAAAGTCATGTAATTTACGTCAAGCGCGTATGACATACATTTTATGTCATAAACTTTCGTAAGGGAGAGTTCATAAACAAACAAAATAACGGAATGTCTTCAAATCTAATTATTAATTACCAATTTTCTTGAGAGTTTTTGAGCAAAGTGTCCCTGGATTGCCGATGATATCTGATATCAAGAATGTCTAATAAAATCTAATATACGGTAAAAGTGTTTTTTAAAAAAAATTAATCTCAAAATCTTAACCTGTAACTGGCAAAAATTTTGCGATGTTACAAAATAAAAAACTCAATTTCATCAATCAGTGATTTGGCCAATTAAAAAGTATTGTAAAGATGTCATGTTATGCAAAAAATGATCACAATTGGTTAATTAGTTTCTTAATTAAGGCAGGTACCCCGTCTTGCCCCCACCTCCCCTAATCAAGAAACTTATTTATTATTTCTTTGAAGAAATAAATATCTCAAAGTTTACATGCATCAGAAAAAAAATGTTCTCTTAACAGTCGGTCGATATAGCTCAGTATTCATTTGCGTTATAGATTTCAAAATGTCAAAAAAATAAGGTATCACTCACGTTACTATTTGGATTGATCTAAGGAAGTACACCGTATAAACTTTGGTAATAAATATAAAGGTTTGCTTAAGTATCATAATAATGCGATTTCTTTAGTAAAATAAAGAGCAGATCCTTCTTCGACGACATTCAAAGTTGAAATGATTCCAATCAATAAAAGACAGTGTTGTACTTTGGCTATGAATTTTTAAATTCAGATTGTACGTTAGTTAAGTCTGCAAATTATCTTTAATTGCCTTTTCCACAAATTAAGTGTAGTTGTCTCATAGTTACAAAGTATTTCTTACTTCTCTTTGTAGCGGCTTATCAATAATTCTGTCTTCTATACCGGATGAAACAGTCTCAGGTAGATAATTACAGAGTATACTATCATTTCTTTGTCAAAATACGTTTAAAATGCAGAGGTTCGAAGAAAACTATTATATCTTTTCCTTCCCTCATTTAAAATTAATATCACCTGAAAAGTAAACTGTTCTTTGTACTTTCATGTGCAGTATATGATTCGACATTCACTTAGTCTCTAGCAGCCAAGTCATGAATTTCTTTGACAATAGTGATTATAAGATCAATAAATTTTACTTGAATGCTCTTGGACATTGGCCTTACCAATCTTCGATTCAGAAAACTATTATTCGATTCATTTGTACCGTCTTGAACATATCTCTGATTTTGCCATTAGTAAATAAACAAATTAATTAATATTAATCTATCAATAGTTTAACAAGCAGGTGTAGTGCATTCCTCCTATCTACTTAAGGGGACATCTTCCATATGTGACGCTCCAGGGACAAGGGCCCTTAGCTGCAAAACATTGAATTTTGAATTTTTATTATGAATCGATAAAATTTGAGTTGCTCTTTCACATACAGAAACCAAAACTTGTTTATGTCTATTTGTTTTTGTATAATTGGCGATGAAACATAGGTGCAACCTAACAATAACATACGCAGGCTTAACTTCAAACGCCCGTCCTGTAAAATTCATTTCTTGCAGCTAAGGTTCCATTCACCGTTGAGCGTCACATATAAATTATTATGTGTTTTACATGTCCTAATTGCAATCAGATTTTACGTTTCAGCAATTATATTTCGTAGCTCCTGACTATTGTTCTTTTATTCTTATCATGATCAAGTTCCTGTCTAAGATTAGCACTACGAAACAATTGTCAAGATGCTTCTGATCATTAACTAAATGAGATGTCTCCTGGGCACGGATTCTCTGTAGAGCCAGCGCTAATATGGTAGCCCTTTTTGCTATTTAGCACATAAATTTTTGAAAATTAAGATTAAATTTATTGCAAATAAAGTAGATAATAGTAATATCCTTAGACTTTTAAAAATAAAGCAATTAATACTTTGCACGTGAAAAATAAAAATCAACGTAAGTCTACTAGATAGCGTTTTGTCAATGATATCTTGTCAAGTCTTGTCATCTACAACTTTTTAAATCTATATGTTAAATAACAAACAACGCTACCATAGCACTGGAGCTCAAGAGAATCCATGCGACTTTTTTTTGCTTCCACAAAGGGAAGCAAAGACTCTGTTTTTTATACACAGCATAGTTCAAAGTTTAGAGATTTTAATTTTCTAAAAGCAATTATAGTTCTTTATTTTCTTTAGATTCTTTGCTCATTTTAATAGATACCCTAAGATAAACTTTGGTTATCCTTGATCTTATTCTGTTTTAAACATTCCTGTAAAAAATTTTTTTGAATTTTTTTACAGGGATTACATTCAGAACTTCCCGAAAATTTTTCACGGGAAAGGCAATTTTTCAACTTTTTTAAGGTTGACAAGGTATCTTTAAATCACATTTTCCCTACAGTCAAAAAAGTGAATAGTATCTAAATCTTTCTAAGATTTCATAAGTTTGTTTGAAAACTTTAGGAAAATAATTTTTGTTTCCCCTTTTAAGGAAGCTTCTATTGGTCATTTTCACCGTTATACTTGCATTATTTGTGCATTACTAACATTAATATTCTGTAATTATTTACATAATAAATGTAATCTATTTCTTAATAGTCTGTAGGTATAATAACTTCGAAAAAATTAGAAGATACCATCAAGCTAGTGGCAGGTTTGATCTCAATGGTCGCAACTGGAGCCAGATATATAAATTGTATAATTATGTCAAAGCAAGCAAGTTTTTAAATACTATGTTTATAATTTTGTGATATTAACTTAAAGTTAATTATGTCAAATATGTTCATATTTTAAAAAACGTTGTTAAATATTAAGGGGGAATCCTACTTTAAGCGGTTTTAAAATATCGTTTTTTAACTAAAAATTTTTAAAAGGAAATAAACTGACAAATAATATTCAAATAACATCGAGTTATTATAAATTATTTAAAGACGTCGTTTAGTTGTCTTTAACATGAGTCAAACAAAAATCAGTATTATCCCAGAATGTCCGGAGAAAATAAGGACGTCTTTTAAATGTCTCAGGGTTCACTATAGTCATGCACTTAATAATTATCTGCTACACCCATTGCAGCGTTCGGGCTCGTATTGGTTTCTAAAGCTTGAAGTACTATTACGCATTATTACCAGTTTCTGTTAAATATTTAAATTTTATATTTAAATTTACAATGTTAATAAAAAAAATAATTAGAAAAACCCTAACGCCAAGTTATTTTATTGTTAAATAACTAAACAAAAAAAGAAACAATAGACTACTTAAACTAATAAAATTATTTCCGAAATTAAATTAAACCACGACTAACACAGAAATTTACTGAGAGAAGAAAAGAACATAAGAACATAAGAAGCAGCAACAAAACCAGGATTTTTAAATTAGCTTACAAATTAACATATTAATTCAAAATATTTAATTTAAGAAGGTTCACAGAAGGTTAAATATTAAATAACCTGTCGCATATTCCTGATGGTTGCGAACCAAGAGAGGTCTTGGACCTTTAGGAGAAAAGGACAGGGATCGATCATTGATCTTACAATCCCATCGACCCTCCTGAATAGGAGGATTAATAATTGGCGCGTCCTGGAGGATTACACCCACAGCGACCACCAGTATATTCAGTTTTCAGTCTCAAGGGAAGACACACTGAGGGCCAGAAACCACGGAGTCCTCCGTAAGAACGGCCCAAAGGAACATTTAAATACTATACTAGTGGTCAGAGGAATTGGCCTCTTTGTGAAGGCATGCCTCAAAGCAAGAAGGAGATTTGACCATTCTAACGGAGATTCTCTGCTGAAGGAGGCATATACAAAGGCAAAGGGAATCCTCAGAAAGGAGATAGGCGCAGCGAAAAGAAATAGCTGGAAAGACCTAATCGGGAAAGTCGAAAACGATCCATGGGGTCTGGCTTATAAAATCGTTAGCAAGAAATTGTTAATGAGGCAAAAGAACTCCGGTACATACTATCCCGATTGGCTACGGTAAATTATCAGGGCTTTGTTTCCTCCATCAAAACCATGACCTAAGATGGACTGGAGTAACTGTCATGTCGGTGAGGATGAACTCTTCACTCTTACAGAATTACAAAAAGCAGCCAGTATATTAAAGCCAGGGAAAGCGCCGAGATAAGCAACGAGATCCTTAGAGAAGTGATCGTTGCTTCACCCCAGATTCTCCTAGATTGCTATAACAACTGCTTGAAAAGAGGAGAGTTCTTCCGCGACTGCAAAAAACAGAAGCTAGACCTCCTAAGAAAAGGAGACAAACCTCTAGATAAAGACTCATCCTACAGGCCTATTTGCCTACTAGATACGATGGGCAAACTTCTAGAGGACATGGGTCTGCAGAGAATGCAGTCTCACTTGACCGGAGGAAACAGTCTATCTGATAACCAATTTTGTTTCCGTAAAGGCCTGTCCACTGTTGATGCCATTCAGGAAGCAGTGAACCTAGCCAGAAAAGGAAAGGACAAATTGGGACCAGGAAAGAAAAAGGGCTTCTGCGTGTTGGTAGCTATTGACATACGCAACGCATTTAATACCGTGCGATGGAAAGATCTCATTGAGTCGATAAGAAGCAAAGGAATACTGCCCTACCTGTTGCGGATAATGAATAATTATCTTAGCGACAGGTGGGTAAATATACGAGGGAGACACTTGCACTCTAAAGGAAGAGATGCAACAAGGTGCCCCTCAAGGCTCGAGGATAGGACCATTCGTATGGAACGTTTCTTATGATGACTTTCTGCGAATGGGTCAACCTGAAGGTGCAGTGATCATCGGCTTCGTGGACGACGCGTTAATTGTGTGCACTGCCGAATCAGCAGAAGCCCTGGGCATATTGGTGAATGAATGTCTGAGACGGGCAAAGCGCTAACTGGAAGAGAGAGGCCTTTAAATGGCCCTGGAAAAGACCGAAGCGATGCTATTCACAGACAGACGTGGTTATATAGCCCCTGGTATCCAGATAGACGGATTCGAGGTCCCGTGGAGGAAACATATTAAGTACCTTGGCGTGGAGCTGGATATGTTCCTTAATTTAAAACACCATATAGCCGTAGCATGTCAGAAGGCCAAACAATGTGTGGCAAAAATAGCCTGTCTAATGCCAAACATTGGGGGACCTTTTGACAGGGTAGGGGATATAGGACCCCTCCTAATGGTGATACGCGCTGAATGTTCTAGCCGGAAGTGGTTTTAAGGTCCCCAAGAAAGGGTGTGTTTTTAGCGGGTCGGATAGTCGCTATCCCCGCATAACCCTGTAGACGGGCTGCAGGGTACCTGAGAGCAGGTTTTCACGTCCTACGCAAAAAAAAAAACCTGTCGCATAGCACGGACATTTCTCAAAGGTTACGCACACTCAACTCTAGCACGAAAATTAACAAAATGATAGGAGAACCAACTCCATCAATAAAATAAATTAAAGTTATTACAGGAGATCTTCTTCTTCTTGTTTAGTGGCCCATTTTTGTTTAGTCAATTCAAATGATATAGGAGGTCACCGGGGAGATCACAATGGCCACAAATGGAGCCCCATCAGTCTTATTTAATTACATTTCTATAAAGTTTTACACTTTTTTAGAAAAGAGCGCAACCAAACGGTCGAACACACCAGTCCAGAATTATATCAGTGAGAACGAGTCGTCGTAAGTCCACTATGCCAAGGTGTGCCTTTCACGAATTCTATTTGAAAGTCCAAGTAGTAAATTACCCTAGTATGGAACAATCGAACGGCGATCGAAGATGGAACGTGAATCAGATGCAATGGTGGTGGTGCTGACGTCCAACGCCAAATCAAGATGGCTGCCACCAGTATTTTGACCGTTTGTAAATACGACTGTCGATGCTAAGTCACTAGAATGGGGAAAAACAAGGCTCGATAAAAGAGGAATCTTGATCGGAGAAATGATGTTTAGGAACATCCTGATGGTCGCGAACGAGGGGAGGTCTTGGACATTCAAGAGAAACGGTCAAGGGTTGATAATAATTAATCTAAAGATCACTACAGCTTTGCTAAATAAATGCATTAAAGATTGTCGCGTCCTGGAGGATTACATCTACAGTGACTACCAGTATATCGAGTTTTCAGTATCAAGGGGAGACACACTGAGGGCCAGAAACCACGGAGTCCTCCGTGAGGACAACCCAAAATGGAACATTTAAAAAATTGACTGTGGAGAAGTTTGTCCGGTCCCTAGAAGAATCTCGCCTCATTGAGGGGCTGGGATGGGTGAAGAAACCGAACACTCTCGACGGGGAGGTGCAGACGGTGAACAATATGATTGTCACCACATGCGAGGCGTCTATGCCGCGTCGTAGGAGCGTAACCCCAAAAAGAAAAAACGTATCCTGATGGTCAGAGGAATCGGCCTCTTTGCGAAAGGCATGCCTCAAAGCAAAAAAGAGATTTGACCGTTCTAACGGAGATCCTCTGCTGATGGAGGCATTCACAGAGGCCAAGAGGTTCCTCAGGAAAGAGATACGCGCAGCAAAAATAAATAGCTGGAAAGACCTAATCGGAAAAGTCGAAAATGATCCATGGGGTTTGACCTATAAAATCGTTAGCAAGAAATTGTTAACGAGACAAAAGACCCCCGGTCTAAAATATCCCGATTGTGTCCTGTAAATTATAAAAGATTCGTTTCCTCTGTCAAAACCTGTCTTCAGAAGCGTAATACCTTTTGTTTTGGTATTACGTACTTATACAAGAAATTTTCTGGTTAGTCGAGAATTTCACTAGAAATTCTGATTGTTCAAGATTTTCTGTATGAATAGACCCTTCGTATTTTTAAATGCATTTAAAAATATTGAGCGAGGTCAATTTTTACGTCGTCACAGTACATATTTTCTTATATATTTTCAGAAGACTTCATAAGAAAAATCGATTTTGTTGACCGTCTAAAGTGGGTTCCCGCCCTTAATTACATGAACAAACAATTGTCTACTGTGCCGTCCAGCAGGATTTGCCTACACATCAGAATTTTTGCCTTCACAAAAAGTTTTGTATTTTGTAAACTAATAAAACTAAAACAATATTCAGGGCTTTTTTAAAGCTTATGTGCTCTACTTTTAGAATATCTAATGTAAGAAAGAAAAAATAAATTGTTTTCATTACTTAATTATTATTAACAATAGTCCAAATACTCAATTTTTTTTGGTAAATTTCAAACTGATGTATTTTTTAAACAGATTGTCACATTTTATTGTCAGATAATGCATTTAAAAGGTAATTTTATCACTTTTAAAAGCGAATTTTTAAAAATTGTTTTACGTTTTATTAATCAAAGATATAGGTAATTGTTTAAAAAACAGCACTTTTTTTAAATTATGCATAAGTCCAGAACGGTTGATTTTAGAAAAAAAAATTTTAAGATCAAATATGTGCCTTTTTATGTGTAGAATCAGAAAAAAATATTTAGAATTAAAAAAAAGAAAATCTTTTATAACATATTTTTAAAAAACTCAAAATATGTTATAAAAAAATTTTCTTTCTTTAAATTCTAAATATTTTTTTTTTATTTTAAACATAAAAAGGACTATTGTTAATAATAATTAAGTAATGAAAAAATTTATTTTTTCTTTCGCTCATTAGATATCCTAAAATTAGAGCACGTAAGCTTTAAAAAAGCCCTTATTTATTCTTTTATCTTTATTAGTTTACAAAATATAAAACTTTTTGTAAAGACAAAAAATTTTGATGGATGTGCAAATCCTGCTGGACGGCACTGTACGTTTAAAGAATATAAAATAACGCAAAGCCTTTTGCAGATTAAGCAGCTATGGGATCAAGTACAATTCGACTGGACGAGAGTCTCAAGTGTGGAATACAATATTTTAAAACAATTTTCGAAACGTGGGAGATTTTTAACGTTAGGATACGAAGGTAAACTATTATCAAAGTTCATTAATTGTGAAGAAAATTAATTAATTATTATCTCTGAGTTGTTTTACAGTTTATTTATACACCAATCTGGGTGGATATTTTATAAATGGATTTGCACCAGCAATACTTCAGGCTATTAAACCTTCGAATGTATCAACACCATTGATACGAACTTATCAATCAAACTACTTTCTCGATGAAGAAAAGTACTATTTTCACATTTTAGTACATGAATATATAATTACATTCATAAATATAACAATAATGCTAACCGTCGATTCGTTGTACGCAGTATACACTGAACATGCTTGTGGCATGCTTGCTGTTCTCAGGTAAAATCAAAGGTCATAAATTCACGTTTTATTTATTTCTGTACTTAATCATATTTCTCTTAAAAGTTTTCACCATCAATAGACATCGACTTGAGAATATAATAAAACCTAATCAAGAACAGTTGACAATCAGAGAAGATTGTTGTTTAAGCGAAAATGATCAAACCGCAAAGGCAATTTTAGAATGTATATCTTTGCATCAAAGTAATATTGAGTGAGTAAAAATTGACTTTATGTAGCAACTTTTTTTTAGCTTTTGCAATAATTGCAACCATGCAATATGTTTTTACTTTTTAAACTTTAACAATCGGAAAAAGTAACTGTTAATTAACAATCTTTTACTGGATTTTGTACAAGGAAGATATGCAACATTAATTGACGACACCTTCTCCTCCACATTACTTTTGCAAACTGGATTCAACATTATCGGATTGAGTATAACAGGATATATGGTAATTATGTAAAATTAATTTAATTAATGCTTCGTCATAGCACAAGATATCATATTACAGGATGTTTTATGGCTATCCCTACACTGAAAAAAAATTTAGGTACAATACAAAGAATTCTGGCTGTTACAACTAAATAATATTGCTTCATATCGTCGTCCAACGTTTAGTTGTAGTACCTAAAATATATTGCAGAAAAGATATAGCTATTCTCTCTACAAAATTTAACCAGGTATTTTATATTTTTAGCTGAATAACAGCTAGATAATATAGATGTAGCGTCTAAATACTTTTAGCAATATTTTTTATGTAATACGTCTAGCTACTGTTGACAGCATTTCTAGCTGTAATTCGCGTTGTTGACTTTCGATATTTGATTGCAAACTAATCAATATTATTTTCTTTAATACTACAAAGTCATGAAGTGTTGACAATTGATTGCCACGAATATAAATTTTTAACGAATATTTTCTTAACTTTGTTTGTTTAAAATGTTTTTAAATTTATAAGAAGAATTCCTGGCAATATTTAGATAGGTCGTTTGTGGCCTTTTCTAGCCTGTCATAAAATCTTGAATAGTGCTTCAAATTGCTATTGAGGTGGGTTTTTCCCTAGGCTGTGGCCATGCCTGTCCGTTTTTCCTCTCTCTCAATAGGATACAGGGTCGTCGATGGTACCCTCTTGGCTTCTCATCTTTCGGCATCATGCGGGGGTAGCATGGTGGGAGTCTTGCGGTCTGCAAAATCGTCATTAGTACCCTCCTGGCTCCCACCAACCGGCATTGTAGGCAGGTAGCCTGGTGGCCCTAGTGCAGCCTACGGATGCTCGGCAGTTTATCTTTAGTTTTCATCAAGTCAACATCGTGCATCGGAAGGTGCTCCCCCTGGTCTTTCTGCGGTCTAGCTGGTGTCTTGTAGTGCACCCCCTGTCTTCCTGCGATCTACCTGGCGCCTTGAGGTTCACCCCTGGTCTTCTTGCGGTCGGCCTGTGCGGTTTAGTATTCCTTTGGTCGTCCTACAGCCCATGTCGTGTCAATCAGCTGTCTTCTTACATCAATTGTGACGTATTCTTCTCTAATTGCAATAAAAATAAACTTTCTTTTGTAAACTATAAAGGGTTGTGAGTTCAGTGAAATACCAGCAAACCTTTTTTAACATTGCTTATATCATGACGACTTCACACCTGATTCAGCAGCACTGTTCTTTGTTACAAGATCTTCTTTTATTTGAGCTAAACAGCATTAGAAGCTATATCAACAATAATAAAAATCTATATTGTAATTTTTCAGATGGCATTAAAAACTGACAAACCCGACGAATTTTTACAGTTTAGTGCCTTTTCATTTACTCAACTATCTTCTCTTCTTTTCTATTGCCTACCTGGTGAAAAATTACAAAACTACAGTGAGAGAATAGTGAACTCTGCGTAAGAATCTTAAAAGTTGTTTTTATGTTACATGCAGTAAAAAGAATTTCAATTTTAACCATAACCAATTTATAATTATATATATACACAGTGCCGCTCAAAAGGATTTTCCCAGCCTACGGCATGCAAGGTCAGAAAAAAAGTTTTGTATCTTCATTAAAAACCATTTTTTAAAAAATGCTCTACGATAATTTTAAAGGAAGATATGATTATTTGTTTATAAAAATAACCTTTTTCTTTAATTGTTAGTAACTTAAGAACAACTGACTTTTGAAAAAAATTGTTAAGAAAAGAAATGTGTCTTTTTGTGCGTAAAATTAAAAAAAAATTAAACATTAAAAAAAAGAAATTTTCTTATATATTTTTTTCTTCTGTATATATTTTAAAGACGAATAACATACATATCAATAACAAATTTTTTTGTTTAATTTTTTTTCTAATTCTACCCACAAAAAGGCACATTTTTTCCTAAACAATTTTTTCCAAAAGTCAGTTGTTCTCAAGTTACCAAAAATGTAAAAAAAGGTTATTTTTATAAACAAATGATCGTATCTTCCTTAAAAATTATCATAGAGCAAATTTCAAAAATTCGTTCTAAAGGTGGCAAAATATGCTTTCAAATCCCATTTGTAGAAATAAAATGTGATGATTTCTTTAACAATTTTATCAACTTAAAATTTTTCCAAAAAAGTGAAAAAAAATTTTTTTACTTTAAGCAATTAACCAAAAAGAAAAATTTTCTTAAAAATTTTTTTAGGTATCGTTTTAATTAAAATATTTTAGCTTTAAAATAAATATTTGATGAATGTTTTTCTTTATTATTAATAAAGATACAAATCATTTTGTAATGCTCTCGCGTGCCGTAAGGTGGGCATATTCTTTTGAGCGGCACTATACCTAAAGATATTTTTAAACTTATTACGAATAATTCATGTTTTTTTAGATATTCATCATTATGGTACAAAATGTCAGTGAAAAATCAAAAATCTTTAATGTTAATGATGGTAAGAAGTTCGCGATCTTGCAAACTTCAGGCAGGAGGACTGTTCGTGTTATCTTTACAATTTTACACTTCGGTAAAATGAATGGCTACAACAGTAGATTAAAAATATCAAACTTTTTTAGTAAATTTTTTGGGTGGAATTTACAATAACTTAGTACGTCCAAATGAAAAGGGACCGATTTGTCTTTTTCTTTTCCGAAATATATGTACGCGCTATTTTAAAAGTGGTTTAGATTTTTATATTTTATTTTCTGGCTCAAAAACAAATTACTGAATATCCCACGTCAAAATATACATTTTTCATAACGCAGTCTTAAAAATGGCGTGATTCGGTTCTCTGTAGATAACCAGAAAGTTACAGATTTAAGAACGATTCACTATGTGACGTCAGAGTGCAAACAAGTACAGTCCAAATTGCACGTCTCCCACTTTTCTACTTTTCTTGCACGCACTGTTTGACCAACAGAACAGAGTCGATGTCTTTAGTGTGAGTAGTACAGCTTCAAAATCTAACCTGACAGTATCACTAGCGCGGCGTGTTGACAAGTAAAAAAATGCGAGACATTCAATTTGGATTGTATTTGTGTACACTCTGACGTGATATAGTGAATCGTTCTTCATTCTGAAACTTTCTGGTTATCTATACAGAGAACCGAATCACGCCTTTTATGACTTTGTTATGAAAAGTATCGTTCGTAACTGCGTGAACAAAGCAGTCGTTTTGAAACTCGCGCAATTTTTGCAACTCGTTTCACTCGTTGCAAAAACATTGCTCTCGTTTCAGAAACGACTGCTTGTCACGCATGTTACGAAATATACTATATCGTAATTTTATTGTAATTAAATACACACGATCATCTTGTTTTCAATTTTTAATCAGCATAGAAGCTTTTGCTAAACTTGTATTACTCAAAACTAGGCTTCTAACATTCTAACTTGGAATCACAGCAACTTCGAGAATTCTTCATCTGGAGAATTCTCAGGCTTCTCAAATTATTTAAAATTTTATCAATAATATACATACATAGAAAGGTCTAAAAGTGTTAAAGTAAGCCCTTTTCATGCGGACGTTAACAAATTACCCTCCTATTTTTTATATGTTTAAGTTCATTCCTAATTAAAAGTATTTCGTATTTTCAGTGCATTCAAACGTCGTTTTCTTATTTCACCGTTTTATTAAAAATGCAGAAGCAGAAAAATATTTAGTTACTCTCGTATTCTTGAAAGTAATTAAAATTTTGCAATAATTAATTATCCAATAAATAATGCAATTACATATCAAATATATTCATATATGTACATGTTATGCTAATTCAAATGTTGTTAAATAAATTTATTTTGAATTGAAGAATTGGAAATTATCTTATAATATTTGTAATTTTCTTTTAAAGTGCTGAATCATATAGAAACCAATCTTACGAAAATGCAATTTCATGAGAAGTAGTTAATTTCAACATTTTTAAAGAGTGCTCTTAGTTCTTAACCCTCAGGGTACGGACTATAAAAGTGTAGTGGACCGTACGGATATGGGTTAGTGTGACTTTTTTTATGATCTAGAAAACATTTATTACGGACAAAGTTGATGATTATAACATAAAAAAACAACAGAAATTAATTTGTAAAATTGTTATTTTTAACATTGACAAGATTTTATACAAATTGCAAAATTATAAACAGAAAATAAATTTCAGTTTGCGCAATAGCAGCAAATTTTTGCAACATGCTCCCTGTACATTGGCTGCAGATTGGCTCAGAGTCATGCAAAGAGACAGCTTCCTCGTCAATGGTGTCGTCTGTGTCGCTGACATTATCAGTTGCTTCTTTCTCATCTTCTTCAACTTCACGATAAAGCTGTTCTAAAGCAGCTACGCTTCTAGTTCTCGGACGTGGCATCTTTTAAAAAAAATTTAACAATGAATATAAAAAAGAAACATTGAAATAAATATAGTCAATGTAATATTTGAAAAGGGCTGATTGTTCAGAGCAGAATTAAAGTCTAGATTGAATACTACGAGTCTTAATTTGCCTTTATTAACGCGTTAAAAAAACTCTTTTTAAAATGTTAAAACTTTTTTCCGACGTAACACTCATGACGGATGACCCAAGACGGATGACACCAGACTGAATAGTTGCTGGAAAATGTAGCTCTTGTCTGTTCGAGGAGGGGTTGGTAATTGCTGATTGGCCGGTGCGCGCTCGATGCACCAAAGTTGAACCAGTCAAAATGTTTAATAGTGAGCAAAAAAACTAATTGGTTCTACTTCCGTACATCAAGCACGCACAGCCAATCAGCAATTAGTAACCCCTCCTCGAACGGACCACAGCTACCCTTCTCGGAAACCGTTTAGTCTTGTGTCATCCGTCGTGAGCGTTACTTTGTCGCTGTCAAAAAATTTTATTTAAATGTCGGGACGCGTTAATGAAGGCAAATAGAGACTCGTAGTATTCAATCTAGACTTCAATTCTTCTTTAAACAATCAGCCTTTTTCAGGGCCAATAAATCTTTTTACGTAAGGTTCATACCAGTTTCAAACATAAAAATTTATATTTGTTATATCCAGTGTATGTTTTCTAAAAGAAGTTTGTATTTTTTGTACTAAATTGAAAGCTGTACATTTAATTACCTATCTCCTGTCTTCTCATGCATTTTCTGTGATGAATTTCTTGTCATTTTCTGTGGTCGCAAAAATAACAGGAAAAACATGATAGGAATTTAATGACAGGCCTGTCATTGTTTTCTTGTTATACTTTTTCATAAGGAAAATTATTAATCTGATAGATAAAAGTGGTTTATGAAACACACCTCAATTTAAATCAGGGTATCTGGTTATTTTGATAAAATTCTGCGTCAAACGGTCAACTGATACATTATTTGGGACTTATCAAAGTGATTATATTATTTGATAAGTTTGCATAAAAATTACCAAGTTTTTTGAATATCATTCGATAAGTTTAGCTCGTTGCCTAATCTAGAAAAAGTATACAAAAAATTAAAAATTACCTTTTTTTCTTTGCTGAAATGTAAGCTTTAATTTGAGCTAAGAAAACTTAGAAAATATTAAGTGGTTTTCGAAATATGACTCAAAACATACCAAGAAGGTTTTTCAAGTAGAAACCACGGTTTTAGCTGAATTAAAATATATATATGTTCCAACGTTTCAAGTCTTATTTTGAGAACCTCTTAATGTTTTTCGCAAGCATTCTTATCTTAAATTAAAGCTTACAATTCATAAAAAAAAAACAAGAGAAACTTCAAATTTTTTGTACCCTTTTTGTACATCAGGAAACCAGCTAAACATATCGAACGATGTTCGAAAAATTTAGCAATTTTACAAACCTAAGAAAGAACAGTAGTTGACAATCAGAGAAGATTGTTGTTTAACAAAAAATGATAAAACCGGGAAGGCAATTTTAGAATGTATATCTTTACATCAAAGAAGTCTTTTGGTTGTCTTTAAGATAACCAAAGACAAGACTTTAAGACTTCAAGACAAATCATTGTTTTCCCAGAATATCCAGGGACAAAAAAGGACGTCTTTTGAAATGTCCCTGGGTAAAATGGATTTAGCTGTTCACATGGCAATATATTTTCCGTCATATAAATGTATATGACTTTAACAACATATCTTATTCCTATTTGGGATTAATTAAAAAAAAAAATTTTTTATAGTGTTCTGTTCATATGATATATTAACGTTGTTTTTATGAACAAAGAAATAATATTTCTTTGCATTTTGTTTTAAATTTAAATTTGCGACTAGATATTATTTTGTCTTAACAGGTTAGGTTGAAATTAAAACAGGAATTGTTTACTATTAATTGTAACTTATATTTGGCTACACCATAATTGTTTTATTAAAACTTTTATTATATAATATTTTACGTTTTTAAATAGAGTTCTTGCACATAAACCCAAAAACTACATTGAGTAATTGAAGGTAAATTTATATATTTCACTCTCTCTAAAAAATATTTTAGACTTTTACTAAAGCAGACCTAGAAGTTATATAAAAATTCCACAGAGAAACAAATTTTGCTTTTTTAGCTTGACATTTAAAAAACACTCACTTATTAAGTGAACCATACGTTAGGTTGTTTAGCAACTCAAGTAGAATTTCTATTAAAAAATTAACAAACATGTCAACCGGAAATTTCAAAATAGATTGTTATTTTGACAAATTAATTTTTTTTATATTTTATCAAGTTCATTTTTTTAGAGTTTCTAAGTTAATAGGTGTTTAATTAACAGTAAGTTAATTTAAGGTAGTATTATACTTTGTAAACTGTCAAAGGTGACATTAAAAAACAATTTTTTTTCTCAGTGGTAATTTTATTTGAAGCAATGAAAGTTTTTGTTTCATATTTTTGACATTTTTGTCTGTCAAAAATAAAAAATAATTTTTTTTACTGTGTCTGTTTCATCAATAGAGGGCGCCAACATCCGATCTGTAAAATTTTTAAACAAAGAAATTGATCTAAGGTTTTTTAAAATCGATTAAAAAGAACTTGAGTTATGCTGTCCGCCAATTTAAAAAAAAAAAATTTTGAGAAAAATGCGTTTAAAGTTTTGTGTGTAATGAGTCGAAGTACATATGTATAGCTTTTACATGTGTATAACTTTTTAATTTTTTCTTACTTTAATCTGCAATTTGGGAATTATATTCTTGAGGTAATATAGACCACAAAAATAAAATAAAAAGTCAATTTTTTGATTGATGCAAAGTATAATACTACCTTAAGTATTGTCGACACCAAAACATACAATTATGATGGCAGTGATTTTTAACTTTTCAATCTTCTGTCTCTAATTAATTTCTAGTGGCAAATAAGTGGATACACGAATTCGGTCAGAAATTTCGCAGGCCTTGTACATTGTTAAATTATGAGTGGAGTAAAGATGGAATACTTTTAGTGAAATAAATAGAATCATACTAGCAAGAAAGAGAAACTTTACCGCTGCTTAGACATTGAACTGACAAAAAGCAGAGTTTTTGAATTTCTAATTTATTAATTTATTATAATATAATAAATCTAGTTATGAATTTACGATAATCCATGTAGTTAAGAACAGTGATTTACCCACTGAAGCTAAATATATTTTAATACAAGCAATATTGGTTGGAAGTTATTTAATTTTATTATAAAATTAAAAACACGAAAAGCATGCAAATATATAATGCAGTATTATAATTGTAAAATAAAGAAGTAAGAAAAGTTGACGTTCATTGAGTTTTTATGTGTAGGTGGCATTCCAAATAAAACAACCATGCTAGGAAATAGATTATATTATGTGAAAAAAAATTTTAGAAAAAATTTTATCTTCTAATGTCCATGCAATGTGATCTAGATGGTAATCTTTTTTTTATCTGACTTTAAACAATTATCAAGAATATTTGAAATATAAGAGAATATTTTTAGGTGTCTCAAATAATAAACTTTAATTTTTTGGAATTCGCCAGAATTTCGTCATGATAGAGCCTGACAAAAACGATCAACGAAAAATATGATAGCATAGTTATGATTTCAAAAAGTACAACCCACAATGCTGCTTGGTTTATTTTTATTGGAACATAAATTAAGAAAATTATTTCTTTGTATTGCTTACAAGACATTTGAAAAAATGTTAATTTTTCGATGATGCTGCATCTCAAAATAAAAATAAATTTATCAAAAATGTTTTTAAAAAGGTATCAGGTGATGCAATCTCTGACAGGTTTATTATTTATAAATTATATATATCACAAACTGCATAATTTTTCAAGCTATTAAACATTTCAAGTTTTAAGTCTGATCTTTTTTCTAAATTAATCTATCTTCTTTTTCATCTTCCGCACATCAAACGTACCAATATTTCCTGACGCGACGCGACAGTTGTGTTAGTATCAAAATAATGCAGTTTCTTTAATAGAAGAATGAGCAGATCCTTCTTCGACGACGTTTAAAGTTAAAATGACACGAATCAATAAAAGACAGACTTGTGCTTTAGCTATTAATTTTCAGATTAAAAATGTACGTCAGACAAGTCGACGAATTATCTTTAATTGTCTTTTCCATGAAGTGTGGCTTTTTACATTTATCAATATTTCAGTCTTCTCTAACGGACGAAGCAGCTTGAGATAGATAATTATTGTGTACACTATCATTTCTTTGGCAAGGTATATTTTTAATTCAGGTGTCTGAGGAAAACTATTACAGGTTTAATTTCTCTTGTTCGTAATTAATATCACTTGAAAAGTAAACTGTTCTTAGTCCTTTCATGTGAAGTCAATGATTTAATGTTCACTTATTTCCTAGACGTCGAACCATGAGTTTCTTTGACAACAGTGACTATAGGATTAATAAATTTTATTTGATTGCTCTTGGACACTGGCCTTACCAATCCCAAGTGCAGAAAACTATTATTCGGTCGATTTGTACGGTTTTAATCTTTTCCTTGATTTTCCCAATGGTACGTAATTAAATTAATTAACATTAATCTATCGGTAGTTTAACAATCAGCAACAATACTTCTCTCTTTAAGGAGTCAGACATAGTTGGTACGTCCAAAAGGAGCTCTATGGTTTTTTTTGGCCAAAATAATAAAAAATATTATGATAAAACAATTTACAACCAATTCGCGGACGAAAATTTAGAAAAACCCTGTATCAAAACTGGAAAGGGAGATGAAAGGTAAGTAGGAACCTCCTCAATCCACAAGCCCACTACTTACTACCTCTAATCTCCCTTAGCTGAAAAGAAACAGAATTAGTTAAAAAATATAAAAAATCGACGTTTCGGCACTCACTCAGTGCCCTCATCAGGAGCTGAAACTGCAAGACTGAAAAAAATACGAATTGGTCGTAAATTGTTTCTTTAATATTGGTATCGGACGTTAAGGTTGTTTTTAAAAAAATTTATAGCAAATTTTTTTCCACGTGACAGATATATACTTAAAGATGTTATTATAAATTTATTAGAAGTCAATATTGATGAATATGTGTGATACGTTAAATTTGCGCAAGCACTACAAAAAAAGGGTTTTGCCAGGATCACTGCAGCTTGTCACTGGATCATCTGAACTTAAAACAAAAAGAAGGGATCATTAGTTAAATAAATAGTGCTCCGAATGGTCGAAAGGATTCAAAAAATTCGAAAAATTTCTCACCAACTCTTAAAACATAGTTTTGAGAAGAACTCGTTTAAAGTTTTGAATACGATTGGCATGAAGATACAAATTTTTTTTTTTTTTTAAGTTAGAATAAATCATCTCTTCCAGGACCATTAAAATTCCTTCGATTGATTAGCTGCATCAGCAGTTATCTGAGCCCACAGCTACCGCTACCTGCCTACTTTTATGAATTAGAGACGGCTTCATTCAAAGTTATTTATATTCATAAATAATATGCACATTTGTCTGAAACTTTCAAAATTTACTTCTGAAATATTCTACTTTTAGAAAATGCAAGAAAAACAAAATCGTTTTTATTGAAACCCTCAGATGAATGTTGGTTTTCCTTGATCTCATATCGGTTTAGAGGTTGCTGCTAGTACTTTCTGAAAAATTTACGTAAAAGATGATTTTTAACTCCCTTAAGTTGGACAATGTATCTTTATATCATATTATTCCCACAATCAAAATTGTGGATAGTATCTGTAAATCTTTCCAAGATTCAATATGTCTGTTATAAAAACCCAATCTTTTATAATAATATATTTTGAACGACAATTATATTCTTGAGTGCTTTATTGTACCCTAAAATGTATTATTTATAATCCAATGATATCGATGTGGAAAGATAATATGTTAAAATCCAATGTTTAGAACTGAGAAAAAGCACTTATTAATCTGAAAATTGAACTTTAAGATAATTCCAGGATTCTAACCTAAAAATTGAAATATCTAAAACTAACTCTTTTGGGCAACTATTTTGTGTGAAAAAAGAAAGGCTTACCTCCACCACGATAGTCGACAGAGCTTCTTTCCACATTTCGATATTTAATAATTAACGAAACAAGTAACTATTTAAAATATACAAATAAAACTTTAGGACAATGCGTCTTTTAATTTTACTATATGACATTCGGAACAAGAGTGAGGAGAACCGTCAGCATTTCTTGACTTCGATTCCTCCAGCCAATCACGTATTTTCGGCTTCAGTCACGTGATCGTACAACAGCCGAATCGAAAAACTATTAAAGGGACTAGTTGTTGAGGAGCCCCGCAACCGCCATTCCGTTCACAGGAATAATACATTTAAGACTTGGGAAAAGATGTGCAATATAAATTCCAGGACCAGGTTTCTCATAGACCTAGTTTGGAAGCGTTCTCTTAACTTTCTCCTCTCTACTGCGGAGTCTTGCGTGCCGACAACGTTTTCATTTAGCCTTTCATCGACCAGTTTTGCCTCTTCGTGCTTCTTTTTCATTGCTGGCATCCACTGGCTAAATTTCTTCAAGCCAGTTTGGATCGTCTCAGCCACATTTTGCTGAACCTTCAGCTTCTTCATTATCTTTGAGAGTTCAGTCTCCATCTCCTGGATGATGCTCTCTTTTTCCTCGCAAAGTTTTAAGCACTTGCTGCGCAAACCTTCACAAAATGCGAAGTCCTCTGCCGTAACGTAGCTGAAAACACTGCCACAGCTGCTGACACTCGCGGCATTATTTCTCCTCGACCTTGACAGGTCCTCCATCCTTAAAGTCGACGGGCCTGCGCCATCATCGCTTCTGCTAGATTCACTCGATGCCTTCGAGTTATCACTAACTTCATCTAGGCGCCTTTCTTCGTCGGTCAATTTAAATGTGAAACCTTCCATGTGTTTCCCACGAGCCTGGGAGAAAAAACGGTCCACCCACACAGAGCTCCGATGTGTGGGTAAGGCATTTGTACACTAGGAGGGCGCCCGGTATCCTAGCACCGCTCGCGACACCTCCAAACGTGTCACTGGCGACGACAGTGCGTTCGCCGCCCAGGCCCCCGGCATCAACAACCGACGCCTGCGCTTTTCCATCCCCGTCAGCTTCACGGCGAACTTTGTAACCCTGGTGCCATCAATCTCTCAGCACAGTGTGGAACCTTAGATTGGGTTAGGTGTCGTTGGTCAGATCGAAGAGACAACCGGTCCATCGGGCGTCAAGCCTGGATCGAGGCTACTCCATACGAACTTAGAAAAACCAAGAAGGCAGAAGTATCCTATTCCTCCACGAACCCATGTCGTCCACAGCTGACGAGGATGGTTAGCTCCCATTTGGAATCCGAATTAACATCATCCGCACAGGTTAGCTAGTGCATCGGATCGAATAACGGCGGCTACCCGAATTTACGGGGTCCTGTTCATTCCCCTGTGCCCAAACTCACTAGACATCGGTAGTCGATGAGTTCTGGGAAGAGCCGAACAGATCGTCCAGTGATGGCATCCGAAGGACAAGCGCCTGGCCGGCCTTAAGCCCCCTCACCACGACAAGGTGACACCACAAGGGGGGCTAACATTGATATTATGTAATTTTTTACATAATAAATGTAATCTACTTGTTAATAGTTCGCAGGTATAATGACAACGAAGAATTTTGACGATGTCATCAAGCTAGTGGCAGTTCTGATCGCAGTAGTAGCAAATGGAGCCAGATATATAAATTGTATAATTAAGTCAAAGCAAGCAAGTTTTTAAATACTATGTTCATAATTTCGTAATATAAAATTAACATTAATTATTTAACGTTAATTAAAATTTTAATTACTTGAATAAACAACTGTCTACATTTGAAGAATATAAAACAACACAAAATTATTTTGCAGATAAAGCAGCTGTGGGATCAAATAAAATTTGACTGGACGATAGTATCAAGTGAAGAATATGATATTTTAAAAACATTTTCAAAACGTGGAAGATTTTTGACATTAGGATACGAAGGTAAATTAAAACCGATCTTCATTGATTTCAAAGAGAGTAATTAAATTATTTTTCTGAGGTACTTCATAGTTTTTTTATACACAAATGTGTTTACATATTGTATAAATGGATTTGCACCAGCAATACTTAACGTTATTAAACCTTTGAATGAATCAAGACCATTGATACGAACGTATAAATCAAACTACTTTCTCGATGACCAAAAATATTATTTTCATGTGTTAGTATATGAATCTATAGCTTCATTTATAAGTATACTGACAATGTTAACTGTCGATTCGTTGTACACTGTATATACTGAACATGCTTGTGGCATGTTTGCTATTCTCAGGTAAAAATCCAAAATCATAAGTTGATATTCTATTTATGTATATACTTTATCTTTTTTCTTTTAAAATTTTTCCCTACCAATAGATGTCGCCTTGAGAAAATAATTCAACCTAAGCAAGATCAGTTGAAAATCAGAGAAGAATACCGTTTAAGAGAAAATGATCAAACCGCGATAGAATTTGGAAAATGTATATTTTTGCATCAAAGTAATATGCAGTGAGTAAAACGTAGTTTTATGTTTTACTTTTAAAATTTTCAGTAATCACAGACATGTAATATGTTTTTATGTACTTTTGAAACTAAAACAATAAGACGATAGTCACAATTAATTAGCTTTACTAATTTTCACTGGATTTTGTTCAAGGAAGATATGCAAAATTAATTGATGACACCTTTTCCTTTCCATTACTATTGCAAACTGGGTTCACCATTATCGTATTGAGCATAACAGGATATATGGTAATTAATTAAACTTACCCTCACAGCACAGAATATTACAAAATATTCTTTGGACTTTATAGAGATAGCTATAAAATATATTTAATATCCTGTGCTGCAAAGACCATTTTTATAAGTGTGAATATCGAATAGTTTTTCACATGAAAGATATATATTTGAAGAAATTATTGTAAATTTATTAGAAGTAAATATTGATGAAATTGAAACAAATAGAAGGGATCATTAGCAAATTGAATGATTAAATTAAATTAAATTGTATCACTGTAATGTATAACAAAAACAAAAAAACAACCAGAAAACAAAACAAAACAAAAAATCCCTTATCAAGGGTCATAAAACTTGAATTCAAATTCTACAAAACCATATAGAAATCAAAGTAAAAGACAGGATAACTTAAATATAAACCAATAGTAAACATTTATCCTCACATTACTATTTTTAGAAATTGGCGGATGTTGAGAGTCAATATTTTTGTTTAGACCGAAATTTCATTCACTTTTTCGGCTAGAAAAAAATCACTATGTAATGATTCGTAAATTCTAATGATTGCTGGGAATTCGCTCTTTGGATTGTCCAGTGTCCATTGCAACCAGAGATCTAAAAATAAATTAACTTTAACCATCTGTCTCACAATATTATTTTCAGTAACAAAGCAAATTAAATCTTAGCTGGCTGGCTGGCATTTATTTTTAAGAATAGTAATTACTAGGAGGTAAGGTGAAGTCAATGATGACACCGAGAATTAAAAAATAAAAATAACAATAATATATTCTAATAATTACACATTGAAATGTTACAAAAACAAATTAAAAAAACCTTAATTGACGCAGAGTAAATTAGTTATAAAATAATTCTAGACTTTTCTTAGATTTCGAGTTTTACAATATTTCTATTCTCTACAAGCTACCTAGTCAAAAACAGTGAACCAACGAATGGTCTGACATAGACTGATACGTTAATAATTTTTTACTGGCGTCACTCCCCACCTCTGTGCAATAATCTTTTCCAAGGGAAGAATTGCTTCTATTCTTTGGGAGGGAAGAAATCTAACAGGGTATTGATTCCCCTATTCTAGAAAGTGAGAGTACCTAGTAGAACACAGATTAAAACCTCACGGGAGCATCCATAGACGTTGCAATTCTCAACCATTGTTTGCCAAACTAAAGAGGGTCACCTCCATTAATTTGGAGAACGCCTATGCGATCCTTTACCTCAAAAGTTTCCGGATACATCGCATAAGTTTTGAGGGAGAAGCACATATACTCAATCCTCACGCGTTCTCATTTGGTCAGTCTGGACTTTAGACAGTTTACTCTGGGATAGTGTTGATGTGGTGGGAGCACCCACACACAACACTTCCACCTACCCAGCAACCTACTGAGTTATCTATTTCAGGATCGAGGAGCGGCTCGAGTCCTGTCCGCTAGACGACTGACTAAATTAGCCAGCGAAACTGAATATATGTACGCCATCAGTCGCCGCTAGGAAGAAGGGGAAGACAAAGACTTGCGAGAAGTAGGAAACCACAATCTCTTTAAGAGCCCTGCCGGCTTCTATAGTAATGGTATGAGTACGCTGCATATTGATAACTTATATAATTATAACTATCATCGAGAAAAAAAATCGCTTTGTCTATCCACAGAAATATTATATATAATATATAAAATATATATTGCAAACCGTTCTTAAGTTACAGTGATCACCAACTTCAAAAACATTGTTTCGAGGAAAACGCGTCAAAAGTCTTTAGTCTGATTGACATGAAGGTCAAATATTTATTTTGGAAATAAGACTAAATCGTCTATTTCTAGGCCGGGATTCTGATAAGCGACTAACATTAAAAAGTGTAACTGTTTATTGATTGAAAAATATTAAAATGTTTTTTAAAAAAATTATTAAAAAGCAAATTTTAAAACTTTCTGTGTTCACTTTCTTTGATATTATAAGTGGAAGCTAATAAAAATAAAAAAAATTGAAAACAGTGAACATATCCCATTAAATTCGCAAACTTTTAAAACAATCGCCAAAATGTCAGGTTATTTTTCCTTTTTTCAATTTTTATTTTATTTCTACTGTTTTCTACTCATCATAACAAGGAAGGTGCTAACACAGAAAGTTTTAAAATTTGCCTTACAATAAATTTTGTAAAAAACATTTTATTTTGTTTTAATAAATAAGAAGTTAAACTTGTTAATATAAGTCTTTCAGAGATTATACTTCTGAAATATTCTACTTTTAGAAAATGCAAGAACAAAAAAATAGATTTTTATCAAAATTCTAACTAGGTCTGGCCCCTTAAGAAGGAAAGAAAGGTAATCAGTCCTCCGAGATTTTTGGGATACTTTTGTGTGTATTTGAAGTGTTTGCAAAAATCTTTTATACAATAAATAATAAAATGTATTAAAGTTATGATAATTTATTGGCACCGGTCCGCATCTTTACTTCTAAAACCGTGGACAGGATAAAAATCGCAATTCTTGTCTGAAACATAAGATCAAAGAAAATTTTTAGAGTTTTGTACTTTCTATATGCACTGTGCCCAGGAAAAAAAACTTATTGCTAAAGTTCTTGCGTGAATCGGAGATTTTAAGAATGCGGTTTAAAGAGTGAAATTTTGAATGGTATTGAATCGGAGTTGTTTTTAATCAGTGATTTTCTTTGGCTGCCCTATTCATGAAGAATTTTCTAAACCTTTTTTTAACAGTTATGAATGGAATCCAAAATTTGTAGGTTTATAATTGGAAAAAGTGAATCAGAGATTTCCTTTTAAGAATATATTACAATTTCTTAAAAGAAAATCTCCAATTCACTTTTTCCAATTACAACCCCACAAATTTTGGATCCCATTCATAATTGTTAAAAAAAGATTTAGAAAATTTTTCATGAATAGGGCAGCCATAGAAAATCACTGATTAAAATCAAATCCGATTCAATACCATTCAAAATTTCACTCTTTAAACCGCATTCTTAAAATCTCTGATTCACGCAAGAACTTTAGCAATAAGATTTTTTTCCTGGGTGCCGAGATAAAATGTTACCTCGCACAATGATATTAATTAACTTTTAAAACCATTTATAAACACTGACAACAACAACATCTGAATTACAAAAATCTGTTTTTTTTGCGTAGGGTGTGAAAACCTGCTACTAGGTACCCTGTAGCCCGTACTACAGGGTTATGCGGGGGTGGCGATGTTCTGCGGACCCGCTAAAAGCACACCCTTATTTGGAAACCTTAAGACCACTCCCGGCTAGCACTTTCCGCCCGTATCGCCATCAGGAGTAATCTGATATCCCCTACTCTGCCGCTGTAGCGGCTTCTTACATTCCGCGGGACCTGCGATCATTGACGGTCATGGAGGCCCTTAACGCACACAAGTTGAGTCAAGGGACCCGATGAACCGTCAATTCGCTTTAAAACCGCTTTAAGAGGAAGAAAACTTCCTCTATCTGCGTTTTTCTGCGCCTTAAGTGGCCCTTAAGTGGCTACGCTTTAGAGCCTCTTCTCGTTTTGCCTGTTCCAGGACCCTCCTGAAACAGGCACACCTTCCAGAGCCTGCAAAATAAGACGTTCCCGTCTCATTCTCAGGCCGTTCGTTTCACAATTGTTTTGTATTTTTACGACGGACACCAACAATTTTAGACGATACTCTAGAAATCGATATTTAAGCACATGTTCAGTTCAATTAAATTATAAAGTCTAGATTCTGTCAGTCCGATGAATCAAACTTCACAATTTATTCAACAATAATAAGGAATGTTTACGACGAACACTGACAATTCAAGACGGTACTCTTAAACTTGATACTTAAACACGCGTTTAACTCGATTCAGATGTAAAGTTTACAATTTTGGCAATCCGACGGGCCGCTACGACAGTACTCTCTCGACAGAGGTTCTAGCGTATTCGACCCTTTCCATTTGGCGTCGTCTTCTTTTAAAGACGATTTTTGCCGTTTGCGGGGATTAGTTTATGTTATTTGAGCACGATCTCATGAAAAAGTGTAGTTGTCACGTCTTCATGAAAAAGTGTAAATGTCACGTTCTCATGAAAAAGTGTAGTATGTTATTAAAACAATTTCCATCCGAACTGCTCGTAATTTGAGATCACTCTTGGACTGATGTTTAAGTTATTGATGCGGTAATTAATAATAATTATTACTACAATTATGATTATTAATGTTATTTTACTCAATCAGTCGAAGAGTGATTACACTATTTCGAATTCAGCGTAAAATGTAGACAATCAATTATGTTTTTAGCCTTAAACGCAAGCAAGCGTACTGGGGCAGTATCGGCAAAAGAAGTATGTATCATTATCATAGCCACTACTATTACCATTACCATACTTTTTATCTCTTTGAGTAATTTAAACGTTGTACTTATTTATATTTCAATTCTTTGTCATTGACATTTCGTATACTAATTCTGAACATTTAGCTATTTATGATAATTATCTTTTTTACTTATTATAAGGTAATTAATTCTGTTAATTCTATGGCAATACTAATAGTTTTGACATTTTAATTATTGCCACACTTGCTCGCATCATATATTGACTTTGAAATTTCTTGTATTGGGTTATGTATCTTACGCTTGCTTCCGCGTGTAGGGTGTTAAGTTACTCTTATCATAATGTCGAGCGGATGAGCAAGTGACAAGGTCGTCACCGCGACCTTGCAACTGCTCTGGGTTATGACATATCAAAAGAATGCATATGTAAGGATAACAATATCATTACTAATCTTATACATTTAAATATGTCTCCTTACAACTGCATTCTCACCTTATGGGTTTGATATAATATTAAAAGTAATAATATAATCTTGTTTATTATTAAGTATCTATTTTGTTCAGTAAGATTAATTCTTTATTTTAAAAATTTTAAGTTACTGGGATGTAACAGGCAGTAAACTTTCTCCGGTCTGAACCTCCTCCTGGTTTTAAGAGGAGGTTTCCTTTCTTCGTGCGCCTTGCACCCACGACAGTCGTCTGGCAAGCGCCAGGGTCCACTTCTTTCTTTAGTTTGACAAGAACAGATGCAAACGTCTGTCCCTGGCAAACCCGGACAAACTCTGTTTTCCCTTTGGGGCTGCTAGGCTCCACAGAAATTGTGGGCGGCGGTTGGCTCGCTACACTTTTTCTTACACCTTTCTTTGACTTCGTCTTATTATCAAAAAGCTTGGCTTTCTTTTTTTTAATCTCAGTTGTTGGAGGTGAACGATGTTCAGCCTCCCTCTTCCTTTTGCAATCCAGAACAAGACTTTTCATGGTCTTGGCCTGGATGCGATCTCTTACTTGTTGCCTTTCGGTACGTGCAATTTCGCTTGCTTTGAGGCCAACATAGAGTCTGGAGTCCACCTCATCCGCCTTCAAATGCTTCTCCTATATAGCAGGAATCCACTCGCTGAACTTCCTGACACCACTCTGGATCACCGCTGCAACGTTTTTCTGAACTGCCAGCTTAGCCAGCATGACCTTAAGCTCACGCTCCATGTCGACCAGAATTCTCCCCTCTTCCTCGCGTAATTGAACGCCCTTAGCTCTGTCTTCTTCAATATCTGCGAGGTCAACAGCTGTGGCATTGCTAAACGCGCTGGCACAGCTGCTGACACTTGCCGCACTACCACGATGCGACCTACTATGACCATCCACCGTTAAAAACGATGGATTGGTCCCCACTGAACCAGGTTCTGTGGCACTCGTTGCCGGCGGTGCCTTACCACTGCCCCCTGGGCGCATATCATCGTTTAAGTTTGAATCGTCAGTATCCATACGAATCCCACGAGCCTTGGAGAAAAAACGGTCCACCCACACAGAGCTCTGATGTGTGGGTAAGGCATTTGTACACTAGGAGGGCGCCCGGTATCCTAGCACCGCTCGCGACACCTCCGAACGTGTCATTGACGACGGCAGTGCATCCGCCGCCCAGGCCCCCGGCATCAGCAACCGACGCCTACGCTTTACAGACGCCAAATTGAAGAGCACGTAGGTTGGGCGACGATCGCACCATCCCCGGCAGCTTCACTCTGGATTTTGTAACCCTGGTGCCATCCATCCTTCGGCACAGTGTGGAACCTTAGATTGGGTTAGGTGTCGTTGGTCAGATCGAACAGACAACCGGTTCATCGGGCGCTAACCCTAGATCAGATCGAGATTACTCCACACCAACTTAGAAGAACCAAACAGGCGGGAGTGTCCTATTCTTCCCAGAACCCATGTCTTCCACAGCTGACGAGGATGGTTAGCCCCCATTTGGAATCCGAATTAACATCATCCGCACAGGATAGCTACTGCATAGGTTCGAAAAACGGCGGCTACCCGAGTTAACGGGGTCCCGTTCGTTCCCCTGTGCCCAAACTCGCCAGACATCGGGACTTGATGAGTTCTGAAAAGAGCCGAACACCTCGTCTAGTGGTGGCGACCGAAGGACAAGCGGCTGGCCGGTCCTAAGCCCCCTCACTACGACAAGGTGACACCACTAGGGAGTACAAAAATCTGTTTTACTTTTACATTAACTCCGACTCGCTTCCGTATGAATAAGTGGAGAATTATCCACTTTTAATGTTCTGAGAAGTAGCCCTGGGGTACGTTATTTTCTCTGAGGTCGAGTCCTTCGTCGTGGGGTCATCCTGGCACTAGGTACGGATGTAAGTCCCGTTCTGAAAAAATTCCAAGAACAGTAGACCATGTCGACGGAATTTGTTTACTTAAGGCCTAAGCAGATAGAAATATGGTTACGGGACTAGAGCATGAGACAGAAAAGGACGGAAACAGTCTTTGTCCTTTATGATCTCATGCTTACCGTATTTGTTGTACTTTGGGCTTAAGCCACTCAACTATAGTACCACTGGAACGCTCACTGCAGCGAAAACTCGGACACGGAGGGGCATTCTCTCTCTTTCTACACTTCCATTCTCTTGAGAAATCTGCTCGTGTCAATCGCTAGACACGTGAGAGAGAAAGCATGCCCCCCCGTCTATCTGTCTCACTGCCGCTGCTCTCTTACAGCTCAACATGCATAGTGCCTGTTCCAGTGGTATTATAGTTCAGTGGCTTAAGCTGTCAAAATAGTAGCAGACGATCAAGATAAGCCCAAAGCACAACGAATACGTTTACGGGAGCAGGGCATGAGATAATAAAGGACAGAGACTGTTTCTGTCCTGTTCTGTCTCATGCACTGGTCCCGTAACCGTCTTTCTATCAGCTTAGGGTGAAGTCTGATACGAAGGACTAGGGTATCAGTGGATTAGAATAGACTAATCAGATAATTGGTCACATTGGAAAGCATTTTCTGATTGGTCTATTCTAATCCACTGATACTCTAGTCCTTCATATAAGACTTCACCCTTAAGACCATACAGAAGTGGGCGGACGAGGCCACCACCTCGCCGCGCGGCAGTGTTCGGTCGCTGGCGGTTGCAACATAACGGCGACGGATGTCGGCGTAACTAACGAACTTTCCAACAATTGTGTCCCCGGCTTGTTGCGCCAGGGGGTGATTGTGCGTAGAATTTTGGCTTGATGACGAGGCGTTCTAATTGGCGTCCGGGTTTTGTTTTTATATTGTTTACTTGTTTTTGATGAAATATTAAAAATTAAAATAAGAAACATTAATCATGATCTGAAAAAATGCGTCATATAGAACTAAAAATGTTCCAAAGAACTCTCGGCTGTATTACCTGAAGATTTAAGGGGGAAAAAATATTTTGTTTTGACCGTTTAAAGTAGAAGCACCCTTAAAGGGTTACACCACCCTAACAAACATTTTTTTAACAATATTAAATTGCCTATCGTGCGACGTAGCCGTTTTTTAAAAAAAAAATTTAAGCAAATTGGACCACTTGAAAGAAACAAACTAAAAGCAGTTTTTCTAAATTACTTTATAGATAATTTGGCAGAATTGTCCTTTGTTATAAGACCTCTTTTATCGTTTCTAAAAAGCATTAAACGCTACATGAACTATAATAAATATGTATAACTTATTTTTTCAGATGGTTTTAAAAACTGACAAACTCGATGAATTCTTAGTATTTTCTGTCTTTACATTTGCTCAACTATCTTCTCTTCTTTTCTACTGCCTACCCGGTGAAAAATTGAAAAACCACAGTGAGGGAATAGTCAACTCTGCGTAAGTAGTTTTTATTTGTAGTTTTTACAAGCGTAAAAACAATTCTATTAAGTAACACATAAATAATTCAACATTATACTTATTGATATTTTTGTAATTATTACAAACAACTCATATTTATCTTTAGATATTCTTCATTATGGTACAAAATGACAGTGGAAAATAAAAAATCTTTAATGTTATTGATGGTACGAAGTTTGCGACCTTGTAAACTTCAGGCTGGAGGTCTATTCATGTTATCATTACAATTTTACACTTCGGTAAAGAGAATTGTTAAGGGATTACACAAAAGTAAAAAACAAATATCAAGAAATTTTTTTGTAATTTTTTCGGGTGGAATTAACAACTGTAAATAATTACTTCTGAATGAAAAGGGTCTGCTTTGTCGTTTTTATTTTCCTAAATATATATATGCGCTTTTAAAAGTTGTTTAAATTTTTGATTTTTTTTATTACTCAGAAACAAACTACAAAATGTCCCACGTCGAATCATCTGTTCATCATAACTTTGTTGTTATTATGTAAACCTGAGCGTTTTATTTTTAATTTTTGATTAGCATAGAAGTTAATGGTAAACTCAAACTTTAAACGATACTTTTAACTTGGAATCCTTGTGACCTTGAGGTTGAGAATTAGTCACCTAGAGAGTTCTAAGACCTCTCAAATTGTCTAAAATTTTATCACTAATATGCTTCCATCCATGAGGACAGTATTGACAAAGTGGGCCCTTTTCATGCAGCCGTTTGAAAATTATTATCTTACATTTTTTACATGGTTATGATCATTTCTAATTAAAATTCCTTCATATTTTCAGTGCATTAAGACGTCGTTTACTTATTTCACCGTTTTATTATCAATAAAAAATTAGAACATTTTTTAGCTACTCTGTTTTCCTGAAAGCAATTAAACTTTTCCAATACAAATATACTATTAAGAAAGAGGAACTTTACCGCTGCTATGAAACTGAACTGATAAAAAGCAATGGGCTTGAATTTTCAAGTTATTGAATTTTATAATACTTAATCTAGTAATGAGTTTACGGTAATATATATATAATGAAACACAGTGATTTACCCTCTTAAGCTAAATATATTTTAATACAAACCATTCAACTTAAAACTTACTTAATTTTGCTATAAAAATTAGAAAAATAAAATCATGCAAATATATAAGGTAGTATTATAATTGTAACAATAAAAAGGTACAAAAAGTTAACGA
The DNA here is from genome assembly GCA_037103525.1 of Ganaspis brasiliensis. Lineage (NCBI taxonomy): Eukaryota > Metazoa > Arthropoda > Insecta > Hymenoptera > Figitidae > Ganaspis > Ganaspis brasiliensis. Next base: position 336,709 of record JAZKLR010000704.1, read on the forward strand.
GTTATTTATTGAGTTTTATCAATTGATTACATTTGGAATAAAACGACCATGCTAAGAAATAGATTTTATTATGTAAAAAAAAGTTTAATTTATGATAAACATTTTTCTTCTAGTGTTTACCCAAAGTGATCTGGTTAATAATTTTTTTACCAGGCTATAAAAAATTATTAAAAAGAATATTTGAAATATGAAAGAATAGTTTTAGGTAGCTCAGTTGATAAACTTCAACTCAGAATTTCGTCACGACAGAGAGTGACGAAAACGATCAACAAAAATATGATAGCATAGTCATGTATATATAAAGTATACTTCAACTTTAATCTTATATGAAATGTCCCAAGTATTTTTGAGCAATTTTGAACTTTTGTTCAGTTACATATTTTTCGACGTTTTGGGATATCCTGATTCCGAAAAAATGAATTCAACAAAAGTGTCTGAATCTATGTATGTTTGTCTGTCTGTGTAAAAAATTTCAAGATCGAAGAACTTGAATAAAAATTCATCTATCGAATTCATCTTCGGTATACGTTTTAAGGCAACAAAATTACAGATCGAGTTTGTTAATCAGACATTTTGGACCAAAAATGTAAAAAAAAAAATTATTCTCTAAAATTAAAAAAGGTCAAGTTTCTGAAATTTTTCAAAAATTTTTTCTTTAGTACTGTGTGAGTTTCAAATGTTCTCTTTAATTTTTCTAGATTATGCAGGGTTTCAAACAAATGAATCATAAATGGGAAAATTACAAAAATGTTTCCAGAAACTTATCAGGTGTATCAGACATCAGGCTTAACATTTTTTAATTATTTATCACAAAAGGCAGAATTCCTCAAGCTATCAATCATTTTAAGTTTCAAGTCTTTATCTTTTTTTCTAAATTAAACTATCTTCTGTTAAATTCAGTAAAATTTTTTCACTGTCCGCACACACAACGTACCAATAATTCATGACGTGACGTGAGAGAAGTGTAAGTACCAAAATAATGCAATTTATTTAATAGAAGAATGAGCAGATCCTTTTTCGACGACGCGACGTTCAAAGTTGAAGTGACTCCAATCAATAAAAGACAGAGTTGTGTTTTAGCTGGAATTTTTCAGATTAATAATGTACGTCAGTAAAGTCGACAATTTCTCTTCAATCGTCTTTCCCATGAAGTGAGACTGTTTTACACTTATCAATATTTCAGTCTTCTGTATCGGATGAAACAGCCTGGGGTAGATAATTACAGGATACACTAGAATTTCTTTGGCAAGAGACATTTTTAATTCAGTGGTTCGAGAGAAACTATTACGGGTTTTATTTCTCTCGCTCATAATGAATATCACGTGAAAAGTAAACTGTTCTTAGTACTTTAATGTGCAGTCAAACCCCTAGACGTCCCTAGACGTCAAACCATGTGTTTCTTTGACAACAGTGACTATAGAATTAATAAATTTTATTTGATTGTTCTTGGACATTGGCCTTACCAATCCCCAGTCCAGAAAAATATTATTCGGTCGATTTGTACGGTCTTGATTTTTTCCTTTATTTTCCCAATGGTAAATAACTAAAATAATTAAAAATAATCTATCGGTAGTTTAATAATTAGCAACATTACTTTTTTTTTAAAGGGGCAGACATAGTTGGGTCGTTCAAAAAAGCTCTTTTTTTTGTCCACACAATAAAAAAAATCAATAGTAAATGTTTTTTCACGTAAAAGATATATATTTAAATAAATTATTTTAAAATTACCAGATGTAATATTGATGAATATGTGTGATACATTAAATTTGCACATGCAGTAAAAAAATGGGTTGTGTAAGGATCACTACAGCTCGTCACTGGATCAGCTAAACTTAAAACATATAGCTAATTGAATAGTGATCCGGATAAACCAATTTATTTATTAATTTTCCAAAATTGCCAATTTACCAAAAACCAATTTTAAGGACTTAAACTATTGTTCAGATTTTTGGAAGTTTCAAAGTGTTTATAAAAATAACTGATAACATTTTCCAAATTTTCCAATTTTTTTCAAATGTTCTAATAACTAATTTAATAGTACTGAGACAAGCGACAGCGTTAATGTTAGATGACAGTAGAAGAAATACTACCTGTCTTGTGAGAAGTATTTGCTTAACCTCTGATTACGATTAAGCAATTATTCACTATTAAAACCGGAATATTTAAAATCACTAAAATGTTGAGACTTAATTAAAAACCAAGGACAAGAGACTGAGCACGTCTTCCTGAAGTTCATAAAAACTAGCGTAATGAACCTCGCTCGCTGACGCTCGCTCGGTCATTAATATTAATTTAATTGTTTATTGATGTGGACATTTCATAAAATATTAGTAAACTTATTGTTAATTGAATGTTTAATATTTTTTTTACAAATTTTTTATATTTCAATAATTTTTATTGTTATGTTTTATTATTATTATATTGGAAAAAATAAATCTTGTAATATGTAATGTATTATTTACATCAATATTATGAAGCTATTAATTAATGTTGTCTAATTGAATTATCACTGATCGATTATAGGTACTAGTTGAGTATGAGTTCTATTATATTATTATTGCAAAATTTGAAGCTTGATAATCTAAACTATTTTTGTAAATGATCACAGAAAAAATATAAAAAATCTTAATGGATCTACATTTTTTTTTAAATTAAATTTTCGAATCTGAGTTTATTTCCGTTATGTTTCTATATTGGAATAATGTTTGTTTCCACATAGAAAAAGCTTTGTGATCGTTAAAATTTTCATTTATCCAAAAATAGTCTAAATCGACACATTGTCATTTAAATTATTTCGAAAAACTAATTATTTCAAAATGTAAGAAAAATATACTTAAAGTAGGATACAAAATAAAAAATTATTCTTAAAAAACAAATGAAAAAATTGCGCGTAGGTTTTTGTCGATTTAACACATGCGCAGTAGTTTTTTACAAACATTACACATGCGCAGTAGCTTTCTACAAACGTTAGGTATGCGCAGTGGTAAAAATCGTAACAAATAATGATTGTTTAGCAATTTCCACATGAATTGACATTAAAAAACATGTTAGCAAAAAAGTTTAATGCAATGTTTAAAACATATAATTTTAGAGACTAAATTGTACGCACAACATTTTACAAGTGGAGAAAAACGAAATTTTAATTTTCGTTGGAATTAAAAAAAAAAAAAAAAAAAAAAAAAAAAAAGCACCTTTGCGCATGTGCAGTTATCATGTTACCGTGTTACGCATGCGCAATAATAAGACGGAATTTACTGCGCACTTATTAAAAAAAGTATGCTATATGTAGTGAAAATTTAATTATCTGGTGAAGTACAGCACTGCGCATGCGTAATTTTTGAATTTAATTAGAGCACATGTGTGACTATGACTGTGCATGATTGCGCGTGTGTAACAGCAATACAAAACAACTGCGCATGTGAAATGTTTGTTTAGTAGTGCGCACGTTTACACAGCTGTGGTGCACTACTGCGCATGTGCAACAATATGTTGTTCATAAAAAAATGTTCAGTTTAACATGTTTGACACGAATAGTGCCAGTGCGCATTGTTACAAACTATAATAACATGGTGAAATGAACATTTTTGTAAGTAACCTATTGGAAAAAGTAGGTGAACTTTGAAGTCTGTACGACGATGAACGAAGTTTTTTCGGTATCGTATTAATATAATAGAAGATTTTTGTAAGTAACCTATTGGAAAAAGTAGGTGAACTTTGAAGTCTGTACGACGATGAACGAAGTTTTTTCGGTATCGTATTAATATAATAGAAGATTACCACGTACAATTTTATGAATATTGGGAGAACTTTCAAACTAGTTATTCTCAATAAATAAGTAAATTTTTACAAAACTTTTTTAAACACTAATTATATGGAAGATTTTCTGACAGTATGTTAAATATTTATTACCCCCCCCCCCCCGGTACCCCTAGAAAATGGTTTTTAAAAGTATGAAAAATTGAAAACTTTCAGATCAAAATTTGTTACATTTTATAAACATTTTAAAGAAAAAAAGATTAAAATTAATAAAATTAAATACACTTTTAATGTTTTTATTATTTTTTATGTTCAATAATATAAATTTTTCTATTAAATTTCTTGAATTCCAATATTTAAATTGAATTTTGAATATTCTTTTCTATTATGGGTCATTAATTACAATAATAATGAAAAGAAAACAATTTTAACAAATTTTTTAAATAAAAGTACCTTTGCGCATGTGCAGATATCATGTTACCGTGTTACGCATGCGCAATAATAAGACGGAATTTACTGCGCACTTATTAAAAAAAGTATGCTATATGTAGTGAAAATTTAATTATCTGGTGAAGTACAGCACTGCGCATGCGTAATTTTTGAATTTAATTAGAGCACATGTGTGACTATGACTGTGCATGATTGCACATGTGTAACAGCAATACAAAACAACTGCGCATGTGAAATGTTTGTTTAGTAGTACGCACGTTTACACAGCTGTGGTGCACTACTGCGCATGTGCAACAATATGTTGTTCATAAAAAAATGTTCAGTTTAACATGTTTGACACGAATAGTGCCAGTGCGCATTGTTACAAACTATAATAACATGGTGAAATGAACATTTTTGTAAGTAACCTATTGGAAAAAGTAGGTGAACTTTGAAGTCTGTACGACGATGAACGAAGTTTTTTCGGTATCGTATTAATATAATAGAAGATTACCACGTACAATTTTATGAATATTGGGAGAACTTTCAAACTAGTTATTCTCAATAAATAAGTAAATTTTTACAAAACTTTTTTAAACACTAATTATATGGAAGATTTTCTGACAGTATGTTAAATATTTATTACCCCCCCCCCCCCCGGTACCCCTAGAAAATGGTTTTTAAAAGTATGAAAAATTGAAAACTTTCAGATCAAAATTTGTTACATTTTATAAACATTTTAAAGAAAAAAAGATTAAAATTAATAAAATTAAATACACTTTTAATGTTTTTATTATTTTTTATGTTCAATAATATAAATTTTTCTATTAAATTTCTTGAATTCCAATATTTAAATTGAATTTTGAATATTCTTTTCTATTATGGGTCATTAATTACAATAATAATGAAAAGAAAACAATTTTAACAAATTTTTTAAATAAAAGTACCTTTGCGCATGTGCAGATATCATGTTACCGTGTTACGCATGCGCAATAATAAGACGGAATTTACTGCGCACTTATTAAAAAAAGTATGCTATATGTAGTGAAAATTTAATTATCTGGTGAAGTACAGCACTGCGCATGCGTAATTTTTGAATTTAATTAGAGCACATGTGTGACTATGACTGTGCATGATTGCGCATGTGTAACAGCAATACAAAACAACTGCGCATGTGAAATGTTTGTTTAGTAGTGCGCACGTTTACACAGCTGTGGTGCACTACTGCGCATGTGCAACAATATGTTGTTCATAAAAAAATGTTCAGTTTAACATGTTTGACACGAATAGTGCCAGTGCGCATTGTTACAAACTATAATAACATGGTGAAATGAACATTTTTGTAAGTAACCTATTGGAAAAAGTAGGTGAACTTTGAAGTCTGTACGACGATGCACGAAGTTTTTTCGGTATCGTATTAATATAATAGAAGATTACCACGTACAATTTTATGAATATTGGGAGAACTTTCAAACTAGTTATTCTCAATAAATAAGTAAATTTTTACAAAACTTTTTTAAACACTAATTATATGGAAGATTTTCTGACAGTATGTTAAATATTTATTACCCCCCCCCCCCGGTACCCCTAGAAAATGGTTTTTAAAAGTATGAAAAATTGAAAACTTTCAGATCAAAATTTGTTACATTTTATAAACATTTTAAAGAAAAAAAGATTAAAATTAATAAAATTAAATACACTTTTAATGTTTTTATTATTTTTTATGTTCAATAATATAAATTTTTCTATTAAATTTCTTGAATTCCAATATTTAAATTGAATTTTGAATATTCTTTTCTATTATGGGTCATAAATTACAATAATAATGAAAAGAAAACAATTTTAACAAATTTTTTAAATAAAAGTACCTTTGCGCATGTGCAGATATCATGTTACCGTGTTACGCATGCGCAATAATAAGAC